>CACRXP010000370.1:458832-473058 GCA_902702965.1 Spirometra erinaceieuropaei | reverse complement strand
TGGGGTTTATAGGTGTCTCAGGGGTTATTAGTACTCATCGTTCCCACACCACTCATACGACGACTTCGGCGTGTCATGATCATCGGGACAAGGGAGGTGTCATAGGTTATGAATGATATTTGGGCAAGAATCGGTAACGTTTCCCTGATCCCAAGTGTAGGCGCAATGGGGGCATTGAAAGTAAAGTAGGCCTAAGAGGGATGCCGTAATCTTTAGAGGGGAAAGTAGCCAAGATTTAAACGGAAAAGTCAACCTTGTTTATGACAAATCAGGCGCGAGATTGAAGAAAAAGACTGACAGGAAACGTTGGGCAAGAACACCCAAAACCCAACGGTAAAACTAACCTCAGAGGTAAACCTGGCCCTTAACATAATTATAAAACTAACACTAACCCATAAACTTAACACTAAACCGTCCACAAACCTTAACCCTAACCTAAACCCCAACCTCAAACGTAACCCTATCCTAACCCTATCCACAACCTCAAAACTAAACGTAGAGTTTAACTGCAACCCAAACCCTAACTCTAACCGGAAATCTGAAAATTAACGCAAACCCTAACCATAAACTCAGTTCTCACCCTGGCACTAACCCAAACCCTAGAATTAACCCTACCTCCAAACCGAAACTTCAGGTTGTCCGTTTTCGTTCTGGCTTTGGCTATTTTCCCGCTAAAGATTTCAACATCCTTCTTCGAATTACTTTAATTGCAATGTCCACACTGCGCTTACACTTGGGACTATGGCAGAGTAAGCGATCTTTACCGATATTTGTAAGTCGATTACGTAAAGCGCACATCACTCCCATCAGGTAGTTGGAAGGGTGTACAATAACAATCTGGGATCGGTGTTGACCACGGAAAACAGAGCGCCTGTGTCGAAGTCTTCTGACAACATAGAACTGGAATCGGTAACCTTATAGCTACTGCCTCGGGTGTAGCCAGCACCTGTTGGCGTAGGCATCTGGAGAAGCTTGCTGATGTCCGGTAGACAACCTCAAAGGCTTCTTTGGCATCGACTTGATGATTCGTATGCACAAGATGTGTGAGAATAGAACTCGGAATGGATCTGTTTTCACCTCTGTCTAATAATGCTCTGCGAATTGCTCCATCTTTAAAAATTTCTATATTACTGTATTTGCCTGATAATGAGTTACCGAATTCATGTGTTTGCCAACTGAATTTATCCAAAATAATTGAGAAAGTTACACGGTGGCTTTGTGTGATACGAATTTCGTAGGGCACTTCCAACCAAACTGAGTAGGTTTTATGCCTGGACCGTCGCGCAACATACTTGATTCATTCATTCGAGAATGTCGGCTGTACAAAGGGCCTAATGACACAAATGTATCGCATTCCCCGGCTTTGTAACGGAGGACGCAGATTTTAGACGACAGCAAGTTGCGTTCATCGCTGTTTTGATTTCCATCGTGCCAGGAAAATCAGTGCTGCAATTACCCGGAAACATAGTTCCATGCCATTTACTTGAGACCATGAACTCCAAAGAGGCTCCACGTCTTAAAGGCAGCCCTAAAGGGGGTCAAACGTTCGCTTAATGGTAGCCTATCCTGGGTGAAATCCGGCGCGTGAGCGACATGCCGTAAACGGAACACGAAGTTAATTCAATCAACGCGCTTATTTTGAGCCCCGGCTAGATAATGAGACTATTCATTTAACTCAATTGTGAAAACTCACTGGCCTTGGTAGGATTCGAACCCAGGACAGCAAGGGCAAGGCTTGCATACAGCAGCAAACGCTCTACTCACCGGAACTAAGGCGTAAGTGCAATCACATTTCGGTCAAGTTATCCGCCCAGTCCACTGCAACGTATGGAATCGATCAGTTCTGATACAATATGCTGACTGCCCAGTCTTCTGGTTGCAGAGTACTGGGTTCTTGGATAGCCTGACGGCAGTTTTTGCCGGATACGTGCTGCTTTGATGTAGAAATTTTGAATACAACCTAGTCATACTAAGACACACTAGGAGAAAATTGACAATGGTTTACGTCCAATTCCTTCCCAGCTAAAACGGAATGATTTCTATGAGTCCTACATAAATTCTGCAACTAGATGCTAGCCTAAAAACGTTTCTTTGATCCAATAGTGAAAAAATCGGCGGCCTCTGTGGGATTCCAAACCCCGACATCAAAAGCAAAACTTGAGTATAGTCAACGTTCAAAACACCTCAGTTATTAGGCACACGAGCGGGTCGACTGAATTATTCAAATCTGCCAAGAGCGCCTAGTAAAAAGGTGAGCTTGACAGTAATCGGATGGATTCTAGATGGACTACTTGGGAAATTATGTTTAGGCGGTCAGCTTACACTAGCAGAATTGCTGGATTCCATAACTTGCAGTAGGCTGGGTGGGTAACTGAACACAAATGTGATTAAAATCCCGGTGCCCACTAGGGGCTTCGTAGTTTGGCTGTACTTAAGCCTTGTCCTAGTTGTCCCGGGTTCGAATTCCATCGAGGGTTCCGGGGCTTTGACAGTTGGGTCAAGTGGATCAGTGGGGCAGAGAGGCCAATCGTGTTCGAACTTCCCTCGTTATTACATAACTGAACGGGAAGTGACTAGCAAGAAAACCTACAAGACCTGGCTTGACGGTCTGTCAGTTAGCAGGATAACTTGGTCGCCAGGATCGAGAGGCAGTCTGTGATTTCTCCGTCCTCTAATTATGGGCGTACGACAACTGCCACCCACATAAGTGAAGACGGCTTCCCGCCGGTCAAAAACAACCGCGAGCGGTGCGCGCAAGTGCCCTCCGCCTCAGGTAGGCCTGCTGATCGTTAGACCCTGTGGAGAGGAAGAAGAAGAGAAATGGGAAGCCAAGAAAACCGTAAAAAGGATACTTAACACAACTCCAGCCGATCTAACATTATCTTATCATTGGGTCAGGATTTACAATGAAAACAGGGGCGTGGTCTGTGCTGCGCATGCATCCACCACAAAAATCCACTACACACACTCTCTCTCCAAATCCGCTTCCGTCGTCAATAGTAGGAAGGGTTTTATCGTCTTCGACGCAAGAAACAGCTGACGTCTACCGGCGTCTCTTCACCTGGCCTTATTTGTGGAGTTTATGCAGTAAGGGTCCATGCATCTGCGGACGAAAGTTGCTGACTTCAAACTGAGTATCTTCATCTGGATATAACGCAAAATTATTACCTGACCACTGTCTGCAAAACGTATTTCCACTTCACCAGGAACGCTTATGGGCGCAGCAGCTAGTTTATATAGGTTGATCAAGATGAGAATTAGTAAAGATTGGAAATTCATAGCGTTTTACAGGCATTGTGTTTAAAAGCACCTGCTATGCCGTGATCGGCAAACCATTGTCATAACATGCGCTGGCAGTTCTTTGGCATCTGGTTCTCTGCCGGTAGATGCGCTTGCGCTCCCGCTGGGTATACAGGATGTGAGTATGGCTGTCCAGTTATCCTCCTTCTTCTGACCCGTCGTGGAGTTGTTGTTGTCAGTTAAAATCGCGGTCAAGTGTTTGTTGGGGACCAGGATGCGGTGTTTCGCCTAGGTGCGGGTCCATCCGCGCCAGCCACCCGCGCCCTCCTCCATCTCCGGTCTTCTTGACTCTGCCTTGACACCGAGCTCAAGTGGGGAGGAGAGAGTGCGGTAGATGCTGCGCAAGTCTACTCTCCCTATAAACTAGATCGCGCGCAAGTCACCGTGCCTGTTTCACCTTTCTGTGGAGCACACGGTGGACTTCGTTTGGCACGACGGTTGAACTGTCATACTCACACTTGAGAGGTTAGCACATGCACCAGTTTTCAAAAAACAAGAACCTTCAGCGTACCAGGCACAAATCTCTCGTTCACTACCGTGTCACATTTGTTCCACGGCCGATTATTGCAAAGACAAAGGAGACATGGACGGCCATTTCCGGTTCATTGGCAGTCAAAAGTCAGCACTACCTAGGTTTACGTTTGCGGAACCTCTAATTCGAACCAACCATGTTTTGTGAATACTCTCGGTTAAATCAAAAACTTGACCAGACAAACTGCTTAGATAAAACTGGAATAGTAGTAACCGAGTGCTCAATAATTTAAGGTCGGTAACGACTTAAATCATTTCTATCGCACGCATATGGACATTAAAACCAAAACTGGTCCAACTCCCGTTTCAAGTGAATTCCTCCCTTATCCTACTCGCCTTTACCGTTACATGGTTTTTATGTTCGCATCTACCTTTGACACTGCAATCTAAACTATATACTGTTATTGTTGAAGATGTCTTGTTTTACTCGCGTTTTTCTAAACCATTTTTTTCATTCAGAACCCGGATTTAGTGTTAATAAGGATATTCTTAAAAGTTTGCTGCAACTAAGCCGTCTCTCTAGAATGTCAAATTGAACAACACTCGTAGTTGTTTCCGTGCCTTACGTCTTCGTTGCATATGCCATCTCAAGTAATCTCATGACTTCTTCCCAATATGGCTTCGGACAGATCAACACCTTAAACGCCAACTGCTAAAATATGAGGTAAGATGTGGTTATGTAGCCGCACCTAATGGACACAATACTGTGGACCTACTTCATTATTTTGAATTGGAGTGATTACATTGGAATGCTGTTGCTGTGCGTTGCGGTGTGTGTTCTGCTAGCGGCCTTGTTTCTTTGTTGCCGTTTCAACCTTCCTTGGCCCAGCGCCGGTGGACCTTCTTGACTTTCGGCCTGTCGTCTCCTTCAACATTCGTGTTGGATGTTTCGGGTTAGGGTTTAGGGCTTCGGCCAAGCGTTAGGGTTGGGGCTGGGGTTGGAGTTAGGGGTTAGGGTTAGGTGTTAGGGCAAGGGCACCTATTTCTCAACCATTCAAAGGACAGCCGCGCATCCAAATCGCTTTTCTTTTGCATACGACTACTTGACCTCGTCGCCTGTGCGCTCCCCGGCCCCGCCTCTAAAAACCCCCTATTACCACGGGTCCCGTATTACAGGTGGCGGGTTTTGTTTACTTCACGTGGGACTGCATAACCACATCTGACCAAATATGAACTTATACCTATGATAATAATGACAAAACAACAACCGTATTGTGGTTATTTTTTGCCTACTTCGTAAACGTATTTTAACAGTCCAATATATTGTTGTTTTTGCACTCCTCATAGTGGTAAACAAGTACTTTCAAAAGGAAATCGTTCGACACAAAATTTTGTGCCACACATTGTGGTTTTCTGTTTGCTCATCCAGAGTCCAGGATCGTTTGTTATGCTAGAACCTGATGATGAGAACCAAGAAACACACTTATTGACCATCAGACAGAACAGTTCATAAGATGCGATGTGGAGATTTGGTTCCGTTCCATAAGCACAAAAATTAGCTAGTCACCGTCTTTGCTTTCACCTTACTATGAAGCACATGGTGGACATCGTCGAAATCGACAGTCGAACGCTCGTATTAACGATTAGAATGAGAAGAGAAGGACGTAGGGGGCGCCTAACCTCCACAGGTTTGTGCACACCGCCTCCGATTCCTCGACCTTCGGGGTAAGGTTGCGTCAACTCCTATTTTTGCTTTCAGGTTCAAATATAGTTTGCCACATTTTGATTTGCATAGCCCTTTTTACGTGAAATGTGCTCACAGCCTGCTATAATTAGCCGCGCCTTATGGTATACTTGTTGCCTTAATGAAAGCCCTCATCAGTATTTCGAATCTCTGCATTCCATTTGCCCCCTGGACTTCTCTTTCTCTGTTTCTGACACTTCATAAATCGTATGGTTCACAAACGTTATCTAAACACACTAAACACACTACCCTCCATTTGGTTTTTAAACAAGGCATTATCGGTGCCGAGTCCCTACTCTGCTGTTACCCGTTAGTTTAACTTCGTGTATACAATGTGGGCAGCCGGACGAATTTTTGGACGTGGGTGGTGTTGCCCATTGCGCTGGAAACTTACCTACCCGGTTTGTAGTCAAAAAGCTGTTTGCATGCAGTGACGGAGTTTTGGCAAATAAATGCGAAAGACAAGGCCATTAAGGCACTCGTTGTCCCCAGACTGGCAGGGTGAGCCCGCTCACTCTAGCAGCCTGGAATGTTCGTTCCCTTTTAGACAATCCGAGGAGCAACCGACCGGAGCGGAGGACGGCTCTAGTGGCACGAGAACTCGCCCGATGCAAGGTGGACATCGCCGCACTCAGCGAGACCCGATTCTCCGAACAAGGCCAACTGGAGGTGGTAAGTGCCGGCTACACCTTCTTCTGGAGTGGTTGGCCCAGGCCAGAGCGACGAGACGCGGGCGTCGCCTTCGCCATCCGGAATGACATCGTGGGACGACTGCCCAGTCTGCCGCAGGGCATCAACGATCGCCTGATGAGCCTCCGTCTGCCACTCCGGGGTGTGGGCAAATTCGCCACCATCATCAGCGCCTACACTCCGCCGATGACCAACCCCGACGCCGTCAGAGACAAATTCTACGAGGACCTGCACGCCCTCTTGGCGACTGTGTCGAAGGCGGACAAGTTGATTGTCCTTGGCGGCTTCAACGCCCGCGTCGGCACAGACCATACTGCCTGGAGGGGAGTGCTGGGTCTTCACGGTTTCCGCGGCTCCAACGACAATGGTCTGCTGCTGCTCCGCACCTGCGCAGCGCACCGCCTCATCCTAACGAACACCTTCTGTCTGCCGGAGCGAGAGAAGGCCACCTGGAGGCATCCTCGGTCGCGTCAGTGGCACCTGCTGGACTATGTTCTCGTCCGGAGGCGAGATCAGCGGGACGTGCTGGTGACGAAGGCGATCGCGGGTGCTGACGGGTGGACCGACCCTCGCCTCGTCATATCGAAGATGCGTATTCGCATACAGCCTAGCAGGAGACCACAAGGTAAGCCACCCCCAGGTAAGCTGAATGTTGCCTTGTTGTCTTTGCCCGCTCACCACCTTCATTTCAGCAATGAGCCGGCTCACCGGCTAGACAACCTTCCTATCGCTGCCGACGCCGTCGCTGCCGAGAACGCCTCCGTGGAGAACCGCTGGTGTCAACTGCGAGACACGGTCCAGTCGACGGCGCTCGCCGTCCTCGGTCGCGCTCCCCGCCAACACCAGGACTGGTTCGACGACAACGACGCCGCCATCCGAAATCTGCTTGCTGAGAAGAACCGCCTACACAAAGCCTACGTAAACCACCCCACTGATGCCAACAGAACTGCTTTCTACCACTCCACGGCTGCGCGAGATGCAGGACGCCTGGACTGCTCGCAAAGCTGAGGAGATCCAAGGCTACGCGGACCGTAAGGAATGGAAGAACTTCTTCTCCGCAATCAAAGCTGTCTACGGTCCACAGACGAAGGGCACTGCTCCTCTCCTCAGCGCCGACGGCAATACTCTCCTGACTGAGAAGACGCAAATCCTACAGCGATGGGCCCAGCATTTTCGAGGCGTCCTCAACCGCCCTTCCGCCCTTCCGCCATCTCGCACGCCGCCATCGAGCGTTTGCCGCAAGTGGAGACCAACGCGGACATCGACTTCCCGCCATCTCTACAGGAGACCATCAGGGCCGTGCAGCAGCTCTCCAGCGGGAAAGCACCCGAATCGGACGCAATCCCTGTTGAGGTCTCCAAGCATGGAGGTCCCCAACTGCTGGATCACCTGACTGCGCTCTTCCAGGAGATATGGCGTGAAGGCGAAGTCCCGCAAGATTTCAAGGACGCAATCATCATGCAAAAATTCGGCTGTCCGGAGCGATTCCCTCAGATGGTGCGTCAGCTGCACGACGGTATGATGGCGCGAGTCACGGACAACGGAGCTGTCTCAGAGGCATTCGCAGTGACCAACGGAGTGAAGCAGGGCGGCGTACTGGCGCCTACCCTCTGCAGTCTCATGTTCTCTGCCATGCTGATGGACGCCTACCGCGACGAACGCTCCGGGATCCGCATCGCCTACAGGACGGACGGTCACCTGCTGAATCAACGGCGGATGCACTTCCAATCGCGCGTATCCACAACCACTGTTCACGAACTCCTCTTCGCCGACGACTGCGCCCTGAACACCACCTCGGAAGACGAGATGCAACGGAGCATGGACCTGTTCTCCGCCGCCTGCGAGAATTTCGGTCTGGTCATGAACACGCAGAAGACGATGGTGATGCACCAACCGCCACCCAACTCAGCCACAGTCCCCAACGCGCCGCCGCAAATCAGCGTGAATGGGACCCAACTGCAAGTGGTGGAGAACTTCCCGTACCTGGGCAGTACTCTCTCCCGCAACACCAAGATCGACGACGAAGTCGCCAACAGGATCTCGAGAGCCAGCCAATCCTTCGGTCACCTCCAAAGCACAGTTCGGAATCGTCATGGTCTTCAGCTGAGCACGAAGCTGAAGATTTACAAGGCCGTCATCCTGCCGACACTACTGTATGGAGCGGAGACTTGGACGGTGTACGCAAAGCAGGCACGTCGACTAAACCACTTCCACCTCAGCTGTCTCCGCCGCATCCCGAGGCTGAACTGGCAGGATCGAATCCCCGACACTGATGTGCTGGAACGGACGGGACTCCTCAGCATCTACTCCATGTTGAGACAAATGCAGCTGCGCTGGAGCGGCCATCTGGTGCGCATGGACGACGAGCGATTACCCAAACGACTCTTCTACGGAGACGTCGCGACGGGTTCTCGCCGTAAAGGAGGCCAGATTCGCCGTTACAAGGATACTCTGAAGTCCTCCCTGAAACGCCTGCAAATCAACACGACCAACTGGGAAGAGCTCGCACTCGATCGACCGACCTGGAGGAGGACAGTGAAGACAGGCGCTGCGATCTACGAAGCCAACTGCATCGTCGTCGCCAAAGCGAAACGCGAAGCCCGCAAATCACAACTTCGCCCAGTACGCAACGCCGCCGCACAACCGCTTCCAACGTGTCCTCGATGTCAACGGACATTCCGGGCACGAATCGGACTTGTTGGACATCTTCGGATTAACTGCGCCTCTGGAACTGCACCAACCATCGTCCCCCCGCCCGCCTCTTACTCCTCCTCTCCGCCGCCAAATAACTCTGACAATTCTTCTGACCCACCACTACCATCCTCCTCCTCCTCCTCCTCCTCCTCCTCCTCCTCCTCCTCCACCACCACTGCCCCAACGGCCACATCACTAACCGCGACACAACAACAGACACCACCACCACCACCACCACCTCCCCCGACTCCAGCTATGAGGATCAGGACTACACCTGCTCTCACTGTGACCGCACCTTCACCTCACACATCGGCCTGATTGGTCACTTGCGAATCCATCGCACAGAGACTGGCGAGCCAGTGCCTGGAGCACCAACCTATACCCACCAAGCTCGACTCAACTGTCCACACTGTCCTCGCACCTTCACGCATCGCATGGGCCTATTCGGACACATGCGCATTCACGATGATCTGCGGTAGACAACCGCCGGTTACACCACACATCCACACACTCCTTAACTTCCTCCACCATCACGACCACACATCAACACGCACCCAACTGCCACCTCCCACGCAAGTGAGAAGTCCGCATCTCGACTCGGTCCCCATGCGGCTTCGGCTGCACGGGTGACTTGAGTCCGAGACTATCCCGACACGTCAAGTGTCGTGGATAGGACAGTTGCTGATTGACGCCCGATCTCGGTTCACGCAGTTCATCGCGTTGTGGGTGTGTGTTGTGTGGAGTGGCGGACTGGTGGGCTGGGGACGGGCTGAAGCTGCACCTTCCGCGGCCCTCTCACGCAAGTGAGAGACACGCCGTTCAACCCCCGTTGTGTGAAATCCTGGTGTTTGTGTGTGTATGGGGGCAAGGTCGTGCCGTGGCGCGCGCAGTCATGCTCAGTCGGCCATGACAGCCACCGCGCCCATTCCCCACTCCAGTCTGCTGACCGGCTCGGACAGCGGCTGGGGTGTGGGAGTGGAAAGGGAGAGTGAGGTCGACGACTCAGCGCACTTTCTCCTCACTATAAACAATCTGACGCGCTTGAAGCTATCACGGTGCGCTAAAAGCCGTGGCTTGGAAGGTTGCCAACTGACGGGGTAAATTGGACCTCGTCCTTCACTGGAAGCGGTCTGAGAGTCAGGCTGCAATTGCTCCTTTTTAATGTGGCCTTTATGGCACTCCCACCACAGTGTGGGATCCGAGCCAGGCGTTGGCGGCGCGCCTAGGTTCGGCTTCGGTCGTGCCAGCCTCCAAATCTCTGTTGTTGGTTGAAATCCTGGTTATTGTTGTGTGGACCAGGGGGTGTGGTAGAACACCAAGGTGAGGATCCGTCCGAGCCATCCACCTGCGGCCTCCCTCGTCTCCGGTCTTCTGGACTCTGTCTTGACACCGGGCTCGGGCGATGGAGGAGGAGAGCGTGTAGGTAGATGCTACGCAAGTCTACTGGCATTATAAGCCGCTGCGTAAGTCACCGTCCCTGCTCCCACTGCTGCTGCAACTGTGGGGCACACGGTGGACATCATCGAAACCGATGGTCGAACTGTCAAGGCACTGGAGGTAATCCGCGGAGTTTTTTTTATCTGAACAGCCCGTGAAAGACCATTAACGCAATTACGTTGGCAATTTTCCTGTTGGCCGTTATAATTCAGTTAAAGGGACAGCGACTAGGAGTAGAATCATTCCAAGCGAAATGTTCATGAACGTTGGAGTCTTACCGTGGTAAACGCTCACTAGTTTAAGCGAATAAATTAGATGCCTTTACTGATTACAGGGAAGAATGCACCTGCCTATATATATCATGCGCCACTGTGCGGCTGCTGGTTGGGCTCGAGAGAGAGCCCTTAAGGCACAACGGAACGAGTGAGTTCCGTATGAACGATCGGTGAGCGCCCCCTAACATTGTATATTCCCGATCGAAAACCGACAAGGCAACGGGCTCGTGGCCCCGTGAGTAGAGTCGTTGACTTCTAAACCAACAGGTCGCGAGTTCGAGGCTCGGGTGTTCCACACTTCGGGCTTGGGTATGGCTGGCTGACGACGGCTAATAAGCCAGAAATGGCCATTCCAGTCTCCCTTGTCTTTGTCGGTAATGCTATTCTACCTTACCTTCGTCCGTAGAAAGGATTGCTGTTTACAGAGACTTCGAGGAAGCGCGGTAATGGCTACTAAAACTTCAAACGTTTACTCGAGAGTTCGGCCGTCGATTTCGACGATGTCCACCGTATGCCCCACGGCAGGTGGTGGGAGCAGGGACGGTGACCTGCGCGGGAATTTATAGTGCCAGTAGACTTGTAATGCATCTACCACACTCTCTCCTCCTCCCCCATCTGAGCCCGGTGTCAAGACAGAGTCAAGAAGAGCGGAGATGAGGGAGGCCGCAGGTGGATGGTTCCGACGGATTCTCATCTTGGCGCTCCACTCCGCACCCCTGGTCCTCTAAACAAATGGCCCGGATTTTGATCCACAAAACAATGGGGTGATGGCAGTGGTCCGAGTTGTGCGGCGACTGCAGACAACAGGTTCTGCCAGCGCACCCACTAGATGTTGACATTTGTTATTGCGCAAAGATAACGCCCGCCAGAATCCGATGTGACCCCCGTGCTGGTACAACGCATTTACCAGGTGACTCATTTAGAGGGCAAAAACGTTTACGCAAATCCTCCGAGACGAGCTTATTCGAGAAGACTGGATATGGTTGATTTAGGCAGTATGTTATTACCGACAAAGACAAGAGAGCCTGAAATGGCCATTTCTGGCCTATTAGCCATCGCCAGCCAGTCATACCCAACCCCGAAATGTGGAACACCCGAGACTCGAACTCGCTGGTTGGGCTCGAGAAAGAGGGAGCCCCTAAGGCACAAAGGAACGAGGGAGTTCCGTAAGAACGATCGGGGAGCGCCCCCTACCATGGTTGATTTGTCATTGAGCTGCCCAAAGCTGAAAACTTAAAGAGACACTAGTTGAGCACGGGAATAGGGACTTCCCTCGTATTACGGGTGGTCTGGCCTTAAATGCCGAATGAGAAAGGGGTTAAGCTTAATGGTAAATTTAGGAGGGCTAGGGACTGGGTAAAGAGTAACACGTACTCTCCGAAGGTTTAACGTGAGACAACCTATAATACGGGGTCCATATTCCTGTGTGCGACCGAGTCACGGTTTAGAAGGGCAAAATAACCCTCATAAGTCTGTAATCAGCTTTAGGCCTATTCAGATAAGCTTTACGCAGTTCCAACAAAAGGAATTACTTACGTCTTAATAGGGGTGTCTGGGAAATCAGCGAACTTATGAGGCCAGAGAAGTACCTTGGGGCTTCTGTAGGCGGTGACTCCACGTTTCGCACTCAATTACGCGTGATGACACCGAAGACCCTCATTCTTGGTGGCAGTTCGCCCATCGTCACCGACGATGTTTACCGTGTCCTCTAGAGCAGGGTGAGAGCAGGCACGGTGCCTTGTGCGTGGTTTCTTTTATAATGGTAGTGGACTTGCACAGCGACTACTGTACTCTTTCCTTCTTCCCCAACTGGGTCCGTATTCAAGAAGATCGGAGACGGGGAAGGGCACAGGTGGCTGGCGCGGCCGGAACCACACCCAGGCGTACCACCACACTCCCTGGTTCACAACAAACACTTGAATAGGCTTTTAACCAAACACGAGGGACGACAGGGGTCCTTATGTGCGCAACAAGTGGACTCGCCAGCACGTCCCGAGTGTTGGCATTTGTTATGCCGCGCATTCCGACAACGCCTGCTAGACTCCGATTTAACCTCTGTGTTGTTCCAGCGCGTCCACCGCGTGGCCAACAGTCTTCGTGGCTGCACAGAGACCCAAAATCTGGGAGCCGTTGTGATGACGGCACCACAAAGTTGGGCCTACTCTGAACTTCGATGCTAACGTTGTTTTCCGTTTAAGCCTCAGAAATCAACTGTGTCGTCCTTATTCAAACCATATACTAACGGTTCTATGGACATGTGTAATTATTTACCGTACTGACAACACAGCTACTAGATAAAAGTCCAGGCACGTGTGTTTCGCCTACCTTGTGCCGCTGCCTGGCGCAGCTGCGAGAGGTTCGGTTCATCAGTGGGTTTCCCAGCCTTCCCTGTGTGTTTGCTGGTATGGGAACTCCAGTTTTGCCTTGCCATGTTTAATTTCTGAGGAAATTAATGCGCGGACTTAGAGTAAATTTTTCAGAACATGCCTTTTCAAGCCCGGTCCAAAATTTGATAGGAATATTTGAGCTGCGATCCATCAGCCACTTCGAAATAACCGCCCAATATTCACAAACCGCCAACAGGCAGCCGGTAGTATACAACTACGTGATTCTTCACTATACAAGGCAGGATGGAACTGGAGTTCATATACCAGTAAACATACGAGTCCAGACACGCGTGTTTCGCCGATCTTTTGCCGTTGTCTGGCGCAGATATTAGGGGTTCGGCTTATCAACGGGTCTCCCAGTCGCCCCGTGTGGTTTCTTCCTCCCTTGTTTAATTTCCAAGAAAATTATTGCACGAACTTGGCGGTTGGTGAATATTAGGCGCCTATCCCTCAGTAACCGATGGATTTCCGCCCAAATATTCATATCAAATTTCGGATCGTGCCTGAAGAGGTCTGTTCCGAAGGGTGTACTCCCAGTTCGTGCATTAATTTCCCCGGAAATTAAACAAAGCAAGTTGGAACTAGAGTTCATGTACCGCGTGGCGGCTAGTGGCTTTTTGGTCCTCTCGTGGATGTAAAGCGGGATATTAAAAGTTTACCTGATATGCTTAGTTAGTTTAAATGCGAGAGAAGTTGAGTGATGATGCAAGTAACCGGTAGATTATATTATCCCTAACAATGGTAGAATAACGGACAGCTCAAGAAGATGGATTTTAACTCAGTATACAGACATGAATACAAACGAACATTGATATTCAAAGACAGGCTGCGGTAATTTAAAATAAGTACCTCGAAGCAAGCAGGTATTTTTGCTGACGGTGTGGTAGGTAGGCTCTAAGAAGTATGAATAAAAAGAATAAGAAGTAATGCCACCATCTGGCTGAACTAAAAACTGCATTCTTTGTTTTCAGCAGACAAACTCAGAGTAAGCAAACAAACGCGAACCTTTGAAAAACAAATAGACACAGTACTAAGCAAAGTGAACAGTGTTCGTTTATTTAAATCCCCTTGTGCTATGGCTAGTAGCTTAATGGGATAATTTGCATGCCTCCAAGAACCCAGTTTGCGCAAGATTTACTAGAAAACAGCCACGGCGCGTCTGGTAAACGGCTCCAGCTGGCAGACAAGACACGCGAAGCACGCTATCGAGAGTTCAGAAACCAATCAG
>CACRXP010000370.1:439473-457776 GCA_902702965.1 Spirometra erinaceieuropaei | reverse complement strand
GTTGAGGAGACAATTCAACCGGTCACCCTGGCGTCCGGTCTTCAGGCAGCGCCCAACTTCCACAGTGAAGACACGCCATCTGAAGAAGAGATGGAGATGGCAGATCCTTTCCATGAGGAGCAGTCACCTGCTGACCAATCAACTGAACAAAATGTAGCCGTCACTGAGAAGGTAGACAAAGATTTGTCTTCCAGAAACAAACGACAGAAGAAGGGGAGCAAACGCGTTTCTGAAAGCTCTGACACTCATGATAAACGCGAACAGCAGAGCGACGTACTTTCCGACGAGGCGAGGAAATCGGTTGATCCCTTCTCTGAGGACAGGCTGCGAGAAGGTCCGCTGTTCGTTGAGGACATAATTCAACCGACCGTTTCTGCTGATGCCCTGCAATCAGCTGCCGTTCGCCATACCCCGGAGCAGCACACGCCTTCCGAGGAGGAGATGGAGATGGCAGATCCTTTCCATGAGGAGCAGTTACCTGCTGACCAATCAACTGAACAAAATGTAGCCGTCACTGAGGAACCAAACAGAGATTTGCCTTCCAGAAACAAACGACAGAAGAAGGGGAGCAAACACGTTTCTGAAAGCTCCGACGCTCATGATAAACGCGAACAGCAGAGCGACGTACTTTCCGACGAGGCGAGGAAATCGGTTGATCCCTTCCCTGAGGACAGGCTGCGAGAAGGTCCACTGTTCGTTGAGGACCCTATTCAAATAGATCAGCTTGTTGCACAACCGGGAGATGAACTGCAGCCAGGGGAGAAAAATATTTCTAGGACTGCGGATAACAGGAAAGGAACTGCGAAGCAGACTTCGAAGAGAACTTCAGAATCTGAAGGCAAAAGTCAAGAGCGGCGGAAGAAGGAGAAGCAAGGTACTTCAGCGAAAGGATCAGTCATGGCTGCTATTACAAGCGAGACCGTTGTGACGGATGAGGTGAGGACTGAAATTTCAAAGAGCACTGAGGACTCAGGGAAGAAGAAACGAAAGGAGGAAAAGCCACGAGCTGTAAAGGAGCCAAAGGCCGAAAGTAAGGCGAAACCGAAGTTGGAGGCAGCCGCGCAAGCTAAGAAGGGGGCTGCCGCACTTGAGACAAACATTCAGGCAGCGCCACTTTCCACTAAACAGGCGACTTCCCTCGCAACTGGCTCTTTACCAGCGCCAGCTGGTGGAGAAAAGTCTGGCAGGAAGCAGACTACCTCTCTCAGCGAAATCGCTGACAAACTGGAGGAGGTTGTAGAGATTGCAACGCAGCAACAGCAACAGGAGGGGAAGTCTGCTGGCAGGCAGAAGTCCTCCGGAAGGACTGGACAGACAGCACAGCAGAAAAAGAAGAAATCAGAAAAGGTGCAACCAATGGATACCGGAGATCTGCAAGTTAAGCCAACTGATACAAAGCCGTCTGCTAAGACGCCAGCCAAAGAACCAAAGAAGACTGCGAAGAAACAACCGAAGGTGGTTGTCGCTAGTCAGCCGAAGACGGTGGAGGCTTCGGAGTAAGTTGACTATTTGAGTCAACGACCTGTTTGTACTTCTTAGTTTAGGTGTTTGTAAACGAGATGCTTTATGGCCAAATGGGTTGATTGGGACTTAGTAGTAAGGATAGGCTGTGTAATTCCACTGGGTTTAGCCTGTAGAAGTTACTATTATATTCGTTTTAGAATGCCCTGTTTTACTTATTTATCAATAGCTACAGGAAGTCTCCCTTTGGGTGTTATCTAGCGCTTTGGTATGACCGAATGCGCCGAGTTACTTCTGAACGGTTTCTGTTGTCGAACGCGTACGCCTGACTTATAATAAACAACAATAATAAGACAGTAAAAGGTAGTTGAGAGGTGGGCTTACATAACCTACCGTTGCCGATTTAGTACTTGCATCATACTTACTAATTTTGTGAATACTTTGGCTCTTAGATCACCCTAAAGTTTTATATATGCCAGAGTATTCACAGGGCTGTTAAACTGACCATGACAGTGCGTTTGTAGAAGACAGTAATAAGATATTCTTCGAGTACCGGTGCCTGAGTAGGTATGTGAACGATTCCATGGATTGCAGTTCAGTCTTTTGGAACATCTATGAGGCTAAAGTTTGCTAAATCGACTCGGCTTTGAACCAAAAACCGTTTCATGTCTCCGACCTCTTCGCAAATGTGCCTCAAAGATACAAAAAACGTCTGAGGGCAGAAACTTAGACGGGTAAAACCATCGATGTGTTGAGAAGGGTGATCTGTCTCATCTGCTACCAGGACGTACTTCTATGCTCCTGACAGCTAGGTCGCAGGAAGTAGAAGTAAGAATGGCTTAGCACCTTAGCCTTCTTCAAGGATCTTCCCGACTTGCTGGCCTATG
The DNA here is from genome assembly GCA_902702965.1 of Spirometra erinaceieuropaei. Classification (NCBI taxonomy): domain Eukaryota; kingdom Metazoa; phylum Platyhelminthes; class Cestoda; order Diphyllobothriidea; family Diphyllobothriidae; genus Spirometra; species Spirometra erinaceieuropaei. Next base: position 455,428 of record CACRXP010000370.1, on the reverse strand, counting down.
TTGTGGCTGCTCTCAGTCTGAAGATTGGTCTGTCTCGTCCATCTGCTGATAAGTCACTTGGCCTTGCGGAATGTGTACAGACCTGTTGAAGGTTTGGTGGTTGAACTGAATTATATGGCCCTCTAAACAGGACATGAGAACAGGAATCGCCTGCAATACCGGCGGCTTTGGGCTAACGTCCAGTGAAATTAGGATTAGGTCTAAGGTTAGGGCTGGGGCAAGGTTAGGGATGGGGTTCGAGGTTAGATTTCAAGGTAACGGTAAGTTAAGTCAGCCTTGAATTTTTGGGTCAAGGTAAGGCTTGTGTCAACTCCAGAGTTAAGGTTTAGTGTAAGGCTAGGATCAAGATTAAGGTGACGGTCTAGTTGTATGCTAGAATTATTTTTAGGGTTAGGACGCGGGAATATTTTGCCCTTTCCGGAAATATGCGTTGGTCCACTTGTGCGGGGCGCACCTATTTCCGTGTTCTGTTTAGCCCTATAAATTTGGTGAATGTAGACAATCTTTGACCTTGAGAACAGTTATGCCAGCATATAAGTTGTTAAATAACGTCTAAATTGTTTTGTGATCCTTGATAACCAGGGATTCGAACACGCGTTAAGTAGCCTAACAGTCTACCAATGAACTACAACTCCGTTGTCCTGTCGGTTTTTATCTGTGATATTCAATGTCGTGAGACAGGTGCTCACCGATCAGTTTACTGGAAAGGCTCGTTCCTTTGGGCCTCACAGACAGTCCCACAGCAACGGGTAACAGGTGCCCTATGTAGGAAACATTCTGAACAAAGGGTAAACGTGGTATTCATTCACTGCTGCGCCTCCTTGATATTCCGGTCGATAGATGTTGTAGTAAGCTACGAAGACATTAGAACGCTGGTGATTTTTTGTTGTTTAGGAAGAAAATTTGTTCTCAGTTGGGGCATTAATTCAGGGCAATTTGCAGGCCTGCCCCGGGAGATTGCAGGCTCCGTCCGTACTGAACAAGAGGAAACTCACCTTCGATATCGGTATTCTAAAATTTTCTTTCAATGTGGCGACTGGATTGTGCGACTTCCGTCCCCCAGGCGTGTCAGATTGCTGATCACCACACTCATGTGTCTTTCAGTATACACGTTTGAAGACAACAAGTCGTGGACCCTTGGAGGGCGTTAATTTATAATCCCAATGGAGCTGTGGTAGAATTTCCCGTATTCGAGCAATCTGTGCGCCAGACTGATTATTGGTATTAAACCAGTAATCATTAATCCAGTTTCCCCACACTGCCGGTTGTATCATACGCCAGGCCTATGTCCCATTTAAGGCCTAAAGGCAATCCAAAAGTAGCACCTGCGTTTCATATTAATCCTCTCGCTGCTTTCATGGGGTACGAATTTATTCGGTTTATGAGTCCAGTCTAGAGCTATAAAGCTGCACAACCTATTATCTTGTGGAAAGCACGTTCTTTTTATTGTACCGAAAGATTTGACTGTTCAGTGTTCTAGGTGGGTTATGCACTTTTCTGCCTTCTTGGGACTGAATATTTATGACCATCGCGACAGGGTTTTCTTCTAAAGCTCCTGATCATAGTTAACTGTGTTACGTAGCTCCCCGAACCGTCAACTGGTCGTTACATTGAGGCACGATTGTGAAGCTCGAGGTTTCTTAGAAACGTGTTTCAGACATTTGCTAAAGTGCTTTTGTACCTATTTTTGCCATTTCCGCGTGTGCTGCCATCAAGCAAGTGAGGAGGGGGAGGGGGCCATATATCTAGAAATGTATCGTTTTTGAAGCAGATAGCCAAACGTCGACCGAATCACTGTAGTTCGAGAAAGTGAGTATTCTGAACACATACTGACGAAAGTATCATTTCCGAGGCAGATAACCAAGTACGGACGTCGACCCAACCAAAGTAGGTGGCAGACATGTAAGTTTGGATTTCAAAGTGGGATGTTTGCATTTCAGTATTACCGGAGTCAACTTATTGTTACCTTCACATTCTTTTATTCTTATCATTTTATCTGTCCATGTACCGCTTTCTCCGTCGCCAATTAAAGTTGTCGCAGTAGCATTATCAGAATTTTTGCACCCTAAGGGCTGATTTATGTCAGACACGTGCAATGTGCTTCTAAGGCCTAGTGTTAACTTTGATCAGGATTTAATCTGTAAATCTGCATCATGTATTGAATGAAACAGCCGATAGGAAGTACAACCGGCTGCGTGATCAGAGGACATAGTATGTTTTTGACATGGCGGTTAGACCTTTGAGTTGCTCTCTGGTATTCCGACCAACAGAGCGCTTGTTTTGTTATTTGAGTCTCTGAAGTCCTATGGGAAACCAAAAACAACAAGACACGCGGAAGCGACACTATGGAAGAGTGGTAATAAAATAACAATGGTTCTACCAGTTGTTATCGCCTATGTGAGCAGTAGTGTTCTCGGAAAAGCAATTGCGTTAAACTTGATACTTAACCTATTAAAGCCCGCCAATGCTGTTTTTCTAAAAAAAACTACATTGACGTCTAAACACAGCGTCAAAATAGGAATAGATTGTGGCCCTGAAAACTGACGGCCTAAAATTAAAGTCCACGCCTCAAGTCCCTTTCTGCGCAAAATGAACAAATCTCACAATCACGATTCCCGCTGCAGTTGTGTATGAAAAGTTAACATCAGATAAGCTGCAATAATTTACGTTGATAATTTTGTGTCTCCACTTTTATGCCAGACGTCTTCATACGGGGTACGAACTCACATTGCTGCCCAGGGGGTAGCTGAAGTGACACTTGGGTGCGCAGGTCCATCATCGATCTGTCCCTAATCTGGGTCAAAATGCGTCGTTAGGCTTTGTTTTGCGGCCGCAGTTAAGACACCCCGCGGGTGGTCGCGCCGCTGCGTGAGCAAGGGGGACTGGAACGCCGATATCCAATGCACTTGCATGAGTCAGCGGATTAAGCAGACACAACCGCTTGATCAAAAAATCCGATTTTTAAAAGCGAGGTCAACGTCATACCTGCAATCGTGCTTGTCCAATAGCCTCGGGCTGTACGTACAGTCTTCCTTGTCTGGTGTAGAGTCAAGTGCGTTACTGACACAAAATAGACCCCACGCACTCTCCACCATTTTTACTTAGGGCTCGTCAGTTATTCCGTTTATTCTACAAGCTATAACTGCAGCATGATTCCTGATTCGGTACATTCTCTATCTAGCACGGAATGTCAGCAAGGAATCTTAAAGTTCTTGGAGCAGATCACCTTGTTGGGATCTGCTTTCGAACCCATGCGCGCATGGTGCTTTTTAAGGCAGATTTATATCGATTTTTTGCCCTAAAAACTTTAGGATTTTTTTCAATTATACTAGAAATGTCATTGTGCATTCAACATCTAACGACGTACATAATCTCATGCGCCACTTCTCACAGCAATTCAACGCCGAAAAAGGAGCAAAAGTCGGCTGGAAGGAAGAGGAAGCATGTGGACCAGGCGGCGAAAGAAACCTCCAAAGAGGTCTCCGGGAGAAAGGCTGCAAAGAAGAAAAGGACCGACAAGCAGGCCAAGAGAGCCTCTAAGAAACATCCTCACAGTGACGAGGCTGGCGGCGACGGAAGTGGCCCAGAAAAGGAGACTAAAAGACCCCGACGTGGGCACATAGAGACCGGCAGGTTCCCTCGCTCCTTCGCCGTTCAGGTATGTGGATAAAAATTTTTTAAGCTATATACAGTGGATGTGGTAACTCGTGAAATTTTAGCCGAAATTCTGAAATGCTTTCTCGACTCGAAAAGATTACTTTAGTAGGGTTGTAATATTAATCACCGTGTAGCATAGTCCCATGATAATTCAGTTACCTCAGGACGCCGGCTTTTGAATGAACTTCTTTCCGGCTCTCTGAAAAACCCACGTCTTACAAAAATGACTATGTATTATGAATTTTTCTCATTGATTTCTCATGCCCTTATAGATCTAAATGTACTTCATAGAAGACATGCATAAAAATGTTCATTTTTCTCATTTGGCAACACATTGCATCTTCTCTAAAGTTCATGCTTGAAAGAGGGGTATAAGTCGGTTTTAAAAACGTTTTTAATATGAGGTTTTTAAGACCATGAAATGCCCGTTCATAAAGCATCGTGTCTCAGCATTTACTAATGTTGCATGTGAAGTTTGCCACATGGCTCAAATCAACTTCTAAAATTCACAAACCCCATATGGTCTCCTCTTAATACCGGAGAGCAATGTATGATTTTCTGTACACGGAAAACACAGCTTGTAGTTTCGTAACCCTGAGTGTAGGCCGGGTCCAAAATTACTCCGAAATTGAAAACGTCTTCGAAAATCAAATTATACCCCTTTTTCAAGTATAAAATTTGAAGAAAACGTTCTTTACCGTATCAGTAAATAAATGAATATTTTTATGAATTTCTTCTATGAAATATATTTGAATTTATAAGGACGTCGGAAATCAACGAGAAAAATTCCTGCAAATTAAGTAGCCATGTTTTGCAGAGTGTACTTTTTTCAGGGAGCCGGAAAGAAGTTTATTCAAAGCCAGCATCCTGAAGTAACTGAATTATCATCGGACTATGCTACACGGTGATTAATATAACAAGCCCACTTAAGTAATCCTTTTGAGTCCGAAACGCATTTCAGGTGCTTGCACATCTACCAAGCGTGGTCGTTTAACGCATACATAGATGTTTTGACACATTTTTGAATAGTTCTCATTGACCCAACTGTGAAAAACCTCGCGTCTCGGTGAGATTCGAATCCACGCAGTAAGAGGAAGGGTTTAGTACAGCCGACGCTCTAACCACCTTAGCTACGAGGCCCCCCCCCGGACGATGCGAGTTTAATCACATACCTTAGTAATGGGAAGCATCGTATAATGCAGGGTTAACTTAACTCTGTGGTCCTCTTGTACAACTTGTTTGCGTTTAATAACCTCCAAGTTACGCAACTAACAATTCCATGCGTCTCTGAAACCAGGGTACCCTATCTCACTGCGATGGGGCTCCTTTAGATAGCATCCTTTCTTTCCACTCACTAGTTATGAAATTCATTTTTCCTCACTTTTGTTGTGATGGTCCTCTCGTCGCATGTTCGGTTGGGCTTAATTCTTTTCTGTCGATCATCACTAGTGAGTTAGTCAGTGCGAAACAGACACCCGTCCCTGGGTAGAATCGCCCCCACCAAACCGCAAATAAGCTGACCGTTTGTGTCAGACAGCTGGTGGATGGGATTCTCTGTTTGCAAGTTCTCAGTGCAAATAAACTCTGCAATATCATAAATACGGTTTCCTCATTAGAGAAAAAATTAACTGATACACATGGACCACAGTACCTAGAAGTGATGAATAATTTTAATCTAATCGGAATTGCTAAAATGTTTGCGATTTTCTGACGAATATATTGCAGTATCCCTAGAGTGAGTCATGAAGGGCTAAAGATAGCCAATGGGGAAAATTTGACGAGATTAAGGGCGACAGTAGTTGTCTGCTCTCAAGCGGAAATAAGCCTTCTCGCACCCCTAGCGGTTGGAGTTGCACATAGACCGGAGGCAACCATCAGGCGTCAGTTAATGAAACCTAAAGACCCACTACCACGGCCAGAAACGTTTGGAGTCGTTTATCGGATCTGGTGCAGTTGCGAACAAAGCAACTACATCGGCGAGACCGGAAGACAGCTCCGAACGCGAATGGCCGAACACGCTGTAGTGGTGCGGAGAAACGACGCCAGGTCTCAAGTTGCGGCTCATTCGACGAGATCCGGCCGCACATTGAAATGAAGCGAGGCCGAAATTCTCGCAACAGGTGACAACCGCGTGAGCCAGGAGCTAATAAATCATGGTTTACTGTCCTACAGTCCATTAACAACTGCAATGAACTTCCCATTCCATACTCGGTGCTGAGACTTCGTCCACGTGGAGTAATTAGCCACGCTGGGAGCGCACAAGTGAACACATTTCCCAACTCCAGCGTCGGTGGATCAGATGGTCGAGAAATCATCACACCAACACCAACGAATGTCGGCCATCAAACAGCACACCAAATGCGGCGATCCTGGGTGAATGGGGGGGGGGGGGGCGTGAGCATTTATAGGTATGCGGTAGCATGGCGACTGCATACTATAAATACTGCAGTCCCTCGTGCATGAACCAATCGTATCTGCTTTGTCTCTGATGGTGGGCTCGAGCAGAAATCCGAAACGTCAGGTTAATAAAGCTCTAGTCCCAGCGATCGTGTCTCCTTCTTCAAGACTGCTTCCCGGGACTCGTCTCTTCGCTTCTATTGGCAACATTTGGTTCTCTCATAACCAAGCTTGGTCAGCGATCCTTGTCAGTTACTTCTGCTTGGCTTCCTTTTAACGATTTGAATATATGTAATTATTTGCCATGATAACAGCACGAGTACTGACTAAGAGGTCCAGACACACGTGTTTCGCCGATCTTGTGCCGCTGACTGGCGCAGCTGCGAGGAGTTCGGCTCATCAATGGGTCTCCCAGTCTTCCAGTATGGTTTCTGGTATATGAACACCAGTTTCATTCTCCCTTGTTTAATTTCCAAGGAATTTATTGCGCGAACTTGGAGTAAATCCTTCGGAACAGACCTTTTCAGGCACAGTCCGAAAGTTGATGTGCACATCAGAACCGACATCGATCAACCACTGCGGAATAATATTCACAAGCTGCCAAAAGGCAGCCAATAATATACAATCACTGAATTATTTGCCACACAAGCCAGGACAAAACTGGAGTTTATATGCCAGAAAAAACCCGGGGACGCTGGAGCGCCCATTGATGAGCCAAACCCCTCTCAGATGCGTCAGACAGTGGCACCAGATCGGCGAGACGTACGTGTCTGGGCTTTTAGCTACTACCCAGGCTGTCCGTATGGCTACTCGTTGGCAGCTTGTGGGTACTACGCGGTTATACCGCGGGAGCTGATGCATTTGGGCTCAGATATTCACATCAACTTTCGGACCGAACCGTAGAAGGTCTGTTCCGAAGAATTTACTTTAAGTTCGCACATTAATTTCCGCGGAAATTAAACCAGATAACATACACCTATACTCAGATGCACGCCTATTTTGTTGAGTTGGCTCGACCGAACTTATGGCCCGTGGGGGGGTATTAGATCCCTACTAACTTCCTTTTAAGGAATCAAGCCTATACTCACCTGCGGGACTATCTTGCTGTGATTCCTCGGCCAAACTTATGGCGCGGGGAGAATTGTATGCGTGGTTCTGTTCAAAATGGGTTTTTATTCTGGGCCAGCAAACTGGTCATTCGTAACAGTGCACCCCAACGAATGTCCGGGGCCTCTAGGTGTCAGTTGTGTTACTAAAGCTAGAAGACCGGGGCTTATTGTTCCCCTGTAATTTTATTCACGCACATAGTTTAATCTACTTCCTAGAACCCTATAACTTTTCGCTAAATGTGAGACATAGCAGAGTCTCACGGCGATTTAAGGTGGGTATACCATTTCTAATAACCTTCCAATTTTCGTAAAACCTGAGGGAGGATTTCGTCAGGGATCAATTTCGCTCTGAGTGTCACTATCTCACCGACCGTACACATTGTAGTATGAATACAATCACTTGCTATTTTCCTATCGAGTATCCACCATACGCCTATCTAGTAGTACACCCATGCTGCACTGCTAACAGAACGTGTGAATATGTCGACTCTTTGACAAGGTACGCGGTCCCATTAACGTATTTATGCGTACGTATGGATTGGAGTTCTAGGACGACGCCATGCTGCTTCGTTGGGTGTGGTCAGCTAATTATCGTCGCATCGAGGCGCTGTCAACGAACAGGTTCGAACGAGCAACTTCAGAGCGTCAGTCGTTGTCTGGCGCTTGGGCCTGTCGAGTCTCTTTGTCTGCCGCAGCGCTGGCTCTTCTGCCAACCCCGCACGTTGCCTGGTCCGCTGCGACCAGCACGAAATGACGAGCAAACTGCCAACCTGGCTTTAAAAGGGGTCTTAGTGGATTGAATGAGCAGTCGCAGACTAGAGAAGCAAATCTTTGGGAGCTCAAGCAGGTGTTTAGCTTAGAAAGGCACTATATTATTGGCAAATCCGTAATTTTACGGGCCGTAATTATTTAACAGTTCCAGAACAGGGCAAAGAAACCTAGTAGGACGATTTCTTGACTATTTGCCGTTCGTTAGAAAGTAGTGTTTCCAGCCTAGACTGGGAAGACCTGAGGTTTGAACTGAGTTCTAGTTCTTTTAGAGTTGAAGGTTCTAGCCCCGGATCACCGCACTAAGCCCTGTCGGCTGTGATCAGAAGTATCCAAAGACAGTTTTAAGAAACGCTTTATCGGCTTTTGAGGACCCAAATAATTCCTAACGTAAAGCGGCAGAAAAGAATCTCCGACACTGAGGTCCTGCAATGGACCAACGTCCTCATCACCCACTCTATGATGCGGCCGATAAAACTGCGATGGATCGTCCACATCGTGAAGATGGATGATGAGCGTCCGTCCAGACGGCTATTTTACGGCGGAGTCGTTGCGAATGGTCGCGGGCAAAGTGAACACCTTGAAGACTGATTTTGTCTCTGATGATGGGTTCGAGCAGGAATCCGGACCGTCAGGCTAATAAAGCACTTGTCCCAGCGATCGTGTCTTTTTCTTCAAGACCTTGAAGACTTCCGCGAAGCGCCTGCGAATTCATCCGTAGATCTGGGAGAACCTCGCTTAAGATCGGCGGGCGTGATGCACTGCGTAGGGACCGGAGTAACAGGAAAGACTTATTCATCCTAGATGCCACCGGGGAATGTTATTTACATCACAGTCAAGGCTCTCCCAGCTCCGTGCCTCATGACCGCAGGCAACTGTCCACCTCTCTCAACATTAGCGATAAAGTTCTTAAAGGAGTTTCGCCAGTCCCTGTCGGCCTCATTCCCAGAAGGCCCTGCATAGGGCTCCTATGAGGACCTGGCTCTTTTTCACTCCACATGGTGAACAAACGTCAGTGAGATTCAATAAATTCTGCGCTCTTGAACCCACAACTGACAAGAAACGGTGCAATTCCCCCACTTGCAACTCCGTGTTGACGGAAGGTAAAAACTCCAGTCTCCAAATAGGCTTTTTTAGCCTCCGGAAGGTTATTCTTACCAATTTTCCGCCACTGACAGCATCACTGATGGGTCAGTCGTTCCAGAAAGTAGACTTTGGCATCTTCTGTAGCGAGGCAAGACATCACTTCGAAGGCATTGTTGAAAGCCCGCAGCAGAGTCCATGATGCAAGCAGCATTGACTTCTTGCGGCGTCTCCAGACGGAGTTTGTTTGTACCGGTTGAGGCACCACAACAGGCTTGACATACGAGACCTCGCAGACTTTCCTGCGATCGCAGTTTGGGTTAAAAGACTCTTGGTTCAAGAGTGCGGCGTTACACTGTAAACAAAATGAACCCGGCTTCAGGTTCCGACTTTCAAGCAACATGGAATAGAGGTCTAACTAACTTGCGGGGGCCGACAAGTCCGAATGGCAGCATTTTTCGCCCCTATCGATTTGACGGTAGTGACGACGGTTTCTGGTGGCGTTGGTGTTGGTGAAGAATTTGGTTGTTGGAGGTGTAGAAAGCGTGTTGGTTGTGCTGACGCATGCCGTGAATCCCGCTGCCGTGCATGCGCATGTTGTCAAAAGGACCCATGCTTCGTCTGACTGTTCTGGGGCCGTGTGGACAGTGAAGGCCTGTGTGGCATGTATGTTGGGACCCCAGGACCTGGTTCTCCAGTCTAAGCGCGAGGTATTCGCAAGTGACCGACCAGGCCGATACGTTTTGAGGAGATGCAATCGCAATGCGAACATGCTAAAGTTGAGTCGACTATACTGATAGAAATGACGATTGTGGTAATGTTTTGCAGCGTGTTGGGAGTGTCCTCACTGGTGGTGGCAGTAGCAGGGGGTGTTTTTGAGTCCGTAGGTGTCCAAAAGGACACGATTACGGAGGTTATGTGCTGGTTGGGTCATTAGTTCGTAGCGCGGGAGCATTGCGGGCTTCGCACATTGCCTTGGAAGTGACCATTCGGTTTGGTTCAGGAATGACTTCTGCAGTCCTTATGGCAGTGCGCCACGCCTGCGATTTGAGCGAGGTTCTTCCATGGCTTCGAGTTTATTCGCAGGTTCTACATGGAGGTCTTCATGGGATTGTTCTGCGACGTTCATTTCTACGTTGCTTGTTATCTATCATAAGGACATTAGCGCAGAGGGGCCGCTAGGGCAGATACTGGTCGTCCAGCTATGGGGCGTGGTCTCTCCATCGCAGTTCGATTTCCTCAACACGATGTGGATACTGAGACCGCCGGTTCTTTCCGGGATCTCAATGTTTGGGTCCTTTCCTGCCACTTTATCCTCCGCATTTTTCGCAGGCAGCTGAGGTGGAAGTGGATGGGTCTTGTTACTTATCCTTCATAAACAATCTGCGCCTCTTTTCCGTACAAGGGCTTTGTGAGACCAACAGTCCCGTACATCCTCAGCTTTGTTTACACAAGGATGCCTCTACGGTTCCAGACCGACCCCCGTTTTTGTTGCCGACTAGGATTTATCTTAAAATTGGACTCATAAGGGACGGGAATTTATCCGCTGCCGTGAGGTGACTTCCATTGACGGTAGGATACGAGCAAGTGGACTTGCGTTAGATTCCAGAGAGACTAGAACTAGGGTGAAGGCTAGGACACGTGAATAGGTATTTATCTTGGAATTTAGTCCAATGTTAAAGGCAGTATGTTATTACCGACAAAGACAAGGGAGACTGCAATGGCCGTTTCTGGCTTGTTGGTCGTCGTCAGTCCGTCATACTCAAACGCGAAGTGTGGAACACCCGAGCCTCGAACTCGCGACCTGTTTGTTAGAAGTCCACGCCTCTACTCACCGGGCCACGAGTCCGTTGCCCTGTCGGTTTTCTATCGGGAATATACAGTGGTAGGGGGCGCTCACCGATCGTTCATACGGAACTCACTCGTTCCGTTGTGTCTTATGGACTCTCTCTCGAGCCCAACCAGCAGCCGCACAGCGGCGCATGATATAGGCAGGATTGCATTACCGACAAAGACAAGGGAGACTGGAATGGCCATTTCTGGCTTGTTAGCCGTCGTCAGCCAGTCATACTCAACCCCGAAGTGTGGAACACCCGAGGCTCGAACTCGCGACCTGTTTGTTAGAAGTCACCGCCATTAGGGGGACGGTGGGTTACTCTTCTCGTGTCAACATGTGGGATCCCTGTTTTCTTTGTGCTAATGGTCAGTACCAAGATGAAGCCGTCGGAGTCCAAGAGGTCCACATTCCCCTTCCATTGTGGTGTTTAGTGTGCAGTCATCAAAGAATAATAGATCTTGGACACTGACCCTTGTCACTCCCTGAGATGCTTCCATGCGATGCAGGATGAGCAGTTTTCTATGGGTTCCTTAGCCGGTTTCCGGCCGCAGCTCTGTCGATCCGGTCCCGTAATCGAAACACTGCTTCAATAGAAGCTTGTGCCCTAGTTTTTAATCAGGGAACAATACCCACTCTCCAAGCCATTCGCATCCTAACTCTGCGCTCCTAAGAAAAATTCCATATATTTTAGAATAATGTCGGTTTTCTATGGTTAAGCAAATTACTCTGTATGCATGTGATGTTTACTGTGTGTAGGCGATTTAATCATTTCTACTTCTCGACAGTGACAGAGTGCATAACAGACTGCTTTAAACGAATAGGTAAGAATTATATAATGAAATTCAGCCATCTTACCTTTTCCCGAGGGAGCCAAACGTTGGAAGCAACTTCCAAAATAATGCCTCTTTCTGACATTCCCTCTTACGGCTTCTCGATCGTTTTTAAGTTTGTATGATCTCCTCTTGGACATGATGTGATTAACGGGATTCGGAGTTTTTGACAGTGTCTCCTTGAAATTAACTAATGCGCGCAACCATGCCTTTTTCTAAAAATTTGTCAACTTGCCTCAGTGATCCATCTCAAGAAATGTTAGCCGTCATTCCGACATGCGTTTTCGATTAGGAAGGGTTACTTAGGTAGGGTTTTAACATTGATTATCTTGCGGCAAAACGCCGTGGATATTTCAGATTCGCTGGCGTGTTGGCTTTTGAATGCACTTCTTTTCAATTTCCTGTAAAATCTGAACCCGGTAAAAAATGACTACATAGATAGCACTGATTTTTCACGTTGGTTTTTCGATAGCCTTATATATTCAAACATATTTTGAAGAAAACATGTACAAAATGAGTTTTCTTTCACTGTTTTGGCAGCAAATTACGTAGCCTTCGCATTTTGTTCTCAGAGAAAAAGTACTTTTCAGTTTTGAACAAAGTCTAAGTATGAAATTATTGAGACCGTACAATGTGTAGTTCGTAGAGCATCGTACCAGTCCGTTTATGAATGTTCGTCATGAAGTATACAAAATAGTCTGGCATCCATTGCAACATTTTATGAACTCTCCTTGATATCTTAACGGCGTAGAGGAAGATATGATTTTTTCCACGCGAAAAGCGTATACCTTGTAGACTGAAATTGCTGAGTGCTAATGCAACGGCTAATCTGGCTCAAACATTTCGGAAATCGGAAAACTCTTTCAAAACCTAACTTTACCCCTTCTTCATGAACAAAATGTGAGGACGACGTAATCTGTCACCAAACGAGTAAACGAAACCGTATTTTGTACACATTTTATATCAAATATATTTGGCTGTTTAAGATCATCGAAAATTAATGTGAAGGGTGCACGCTACTTAAGTATGATATCGATAATTGGCCATACGAAGGCTTTTTCTAATACGATCAACTTCAATCCGTTGTGCAATTTTTTCTTACAGGCCTCTCGACGGCTAGCTCAGCATCGGCGCGACGGTGCCAAAGTTTCCACGAACCAGCTCGGCAAGAGGATCAAGGGTGAAAAGACCAAACTGAGTCGAGCGCACAGACAGGCCGACAAGCCGAGCAAGGGTGTCCGACGGTGGAAACTGCGCGCCAGCCTCCGTAGACCCGGCACGGTGGTCATTCTGTTGGCAGGCCGACACCGGGGCAAGCGGGCCGTCTGCGTGGGTCGTCATGCGCACTCTGGACTTCTTCTCATTACGGGACCCTACTCCGTCAACGGGATTCCTGTACGCAGGGTCCATCCCGACTACGTCATCGCCACCAAGACTGTCATACGCCTCAGCAATGTACGTAACGGGCTACCCGCTGTAGCTCTGCGCTTACAATTAGGCTTAAGAGTTATAATTTTCCTAGAAAATATCATTTACATTCACTGAAAAATTACAGTAAGTGTGCCGTTACACTTGCATTCAGCGTTTCCAAACTACAAGCCATCTATGTTCCGCGTACGGAAAATCATACATTCCTCTGCGGTATTAAGAGGATTCCATATGCGGTTCATAACATTTCGCGGTGTATTTGAGACATATTGTTAACTTTACAAGCCACATTGGTAAATGCAGAGACTTGACGTTTTACGAACGGCCATTTCACGGTATTAAAACTTCCGACAATGAGAAAGTTTTTCAAAACCAAATTATACCCTTTCTTCGAGTGGAAAAATTGGTATAAGACGTAATTTGCAACCGCAAGGGCAAAATAATAAGCATTTTATAGTGTGTTCCATTGAAAATAATTGAATTTTTAAGGGCATCGAAAATCAGTTATAAAAATGCATGTTACTTGCGTAGTTGTTTTTCCAGAGTGTAGTTTTTGCATGCAGTCTGAAAAAGGGCCGTTCGATAGCCGGCATCTCGAGCAAAGTAAATTATTATGGGATTATGCTGCATGATGATTAGTTCTACAAAACGAAAATGCATTTCAGAATTTCTGTTAACATTTCATGAGTTAGCACACCTACCGTACGTATGTTTAATTTAGGACTGCTGATCAGTTTTACCATATGCTTTATAGTCTTAAAACTGCTCCAGATTTTCTTTTCTTCCTCATGGGCGATCAATTTTTCTTTCCAAATTACGAGTTGTCTTTATCAGTGATAGGCCAAACCTCACCAAGTACTGGCTGGGACCTTTTTACTGCGCCATCGAACAAAAGGCTGCGCTTAAGTGAGGTTGCAATAATAATTTAAATAAAACGTAATGTCTAATAAATCAATACACTATCGGCTGATTAATCATGGTTTAACAGTTGCGCAATCGCCTACTCTCCCTCAACGGGATTCCTGTACGCAGGTCCATCCCAACTATGTCCTCTCCACCAAAACTGTCATACGCCTCAGAAATGTACGTCACAGCCTACCCACTGTTGTCCTGCATTTACGAATAGGCTTACAAATCATAATTTTTCCAGAAATTATCATTTACATTCACTCAAGAATTACGTTTGTTGAATTTCTGACGGCTGGCCAGTTTTGCCATATTTTTTCAGGTCTAAATTTTTCCAGATTTTTACTTCTCTCTCTCTTCTATAGACGGGCGATTTTCCTTTCTAAATTACGAGTTGCATTTATCGATGGTAGGACCAAACTCATTTGTTGAGACCTTCCTTGATGTTCCATCGAACAAAGGGCAGTGCTTAAGTGGGGTTGCAACAGTAATTTAAATGGGGCATTATACCTAGTAAATGCATACTCTGTTGGGTGATTGTTTATGGTTGAACAGCTGTCCAAACACCTACCCACGAAAAATCCCCTCGTAAGTAATTCGATTTTTTCCCTAGCTAGTAATTGGCTTTTCAAGGAGAGTTGCATAAGAACGTTTTTTATTCTTTCGATAGAAGTCGTTCTCGCAAATTCGTTACGAAACTGTATAGCTCTTTTTGCCTTTTTTGAAATCTTTACGATTTACGTGCATTTTTTGCTACTTGATTGTTTAGAAGAAAAACTTGTTGTCTCTTTAGGTTACATTCACATATTTCCGATTTTTAGGACCTTAGCCACGTCTTATTGAGGCAGCTTCAATGGTGCTGCGGCACATATGGAGAGTTTAATTCACTCGTCACGCCCTCATATCTTGGTGAACTTTTTCAGGCCAGGTTTTGACCAGATATCCTTCAAAGCCATCTTATTTCGGTCTTATAATAGAATTAATCGCGCCGGATGTCTCAGAAGGTGCCCACACGGCCTTAGTCGTTATTTCTGGGCGACCTGAGGTATAACCGCAATTCCGCAGGGAGGCTAGATTGTGCAATTTGCGAAAAATATTGATCAATTTCACTTAGAGGACCATTCCTAATAGGCGGTGATCGATAACCGTTGAGAAGGGGTCTATGAGACGGGCACTTAGTACATGCGAATCGTTATGGCGATTCAAATAACGCAGCGGTTTGCAAAAACTCTGCGAGATAAGTAGATTAAGATCACGATGTCCTCCTTGCTACTTTCCGTTGAAAAACAACTGTTTTCCGAAGTACCCGAAACTGTCCACTTTTTGAACATACGGCCTTTGATGGACGTGGGCTACTTTTCCTTGTCCGAAATGCGAATGCGTAACGCCTTGATGTTTGCATAAACTGACTAATTTAGCGGTTTTGTTTATTCGAAACTCTAACCTCTCTATGCGCTATCATAAGATGGCGCCATTATGACGATATCAGTCGTGCGGTCTAGGACAGCCACCCGGTGTTCCGGCGCAAAAAGACTTTGTAAAAACTTTGTATAGCGCTTCAGGCCGCACTGACGATAGGATTCGAGGACAATTTGTGCCGGACCAGAACTCGGCCAAGTGTAGAGCAATGGTGCGTCTAAATCTGGCAATTCAAGCAATCACATGGGTAATACATTGTGCGAACACGTATGCGATCGTCCGGAAGGTTTCTTGTAGCTTTAAACCTCTTTACTTTCCCTCGAGTACAAAACCTGGACAGGATGGAGCCTTAAATGACTCGTCGTAGTGACAACAAGACAGTCCGATCCCCGTAGCCGATGATAACCACTGTGTGCTCCGTAGCGGGGTGAGAGCAGACACGGTGGCTTGCTCGTGAAGTAGTTTATAACGATGGCAGACTTGCGCAACATCTACCGCACTCTCCTCCACCCCGCCCCCCC
>CACRXP010000370.1:396655-429602 GCA_902702965.1 Spirometra erinaceieuropaei | reverse complement strand
AGAGAGAGAACGGTGTATATAGATTTGTGTTTTTGTGGGAGCGATTTCAAACGTCGTGTGTCCAAGTAGCGCATATTGCTTTACCCGAGGGGAGTGCGCCTAGCAGCCAATATTGCTTTAGGTGGGCGGTGGCGTGTTCAAATTGGGCACAGACGGCTGTGACTGCCAAATGCGCGCGAATGCGCGTGTTGCAGTCGGCTAGACGACAGTAATGTCAGCGAGTTGGCACCTGGGCGGCGGCGAGGTGAATGACCTTGACACAGCAGAGCGTTGAACTGTGATGACGGCTGTCAGCTACAGCCCCCCCCCCACTGTTGAGAGCACAGTCTCATACACGCTACCGTTACCCGCGCTACTCACTTCATTTCAGTAAAAATTGTAAATACTGTTGAATTGACGCGCTGAAACAGGGTTAGGAGGTCATTATGTGTTCCCCTATTTCAATATCTTGCTAGCATTGCGCTCCTTTTGTAAGACATGACTTGAGCTCGTCGTCTCCAGGTGAACTGTGACTAACATATAATTCATTAAGGTCAAATGCGTGGCGTTCACAACCACTCCAAAACTATAATATACGCATATTTTTTGGAAATAACATGCCAATTTTAGTGGTTGCTAAGCGGTGACAAGTTTTCAAGTCATCCATTGTACATAGGTGGTTGAACAAATGCTTGATACTTAAGCATCGGGAGGCATGCTGTATTGTCTAGAAAATGATGCAAGCAAGTATGAATACAGGTAAGTATGTTAACGAGTAAGTGCCCTCCACGGGAATGGTAAACGCTAATGAATGTTGTGTATAGAAGCTATAATGAGCTCTTCTGAAAGAGCGAATGAGATATTGGGAAGGCCACAATTCTTGAAGTGACTCAACCCGTAGATGTCAGAGGAAGGCCCGAGCATTCAGCTAGTCGGTGCAAGTATTGCCCTATTTATAAAGGGAGAAAAACTGGGGAATACTCAGAAGATTTGGGCACCGTTTAAGAACCCAGACGCTCACTTCATACTATATGGGGGACATCACCGAATTCAGGAATTGCCTATACAGGCTAACTGTGAATTTGGGGAAGCAGTTGAGGGGAAGGAGACACGTATCCTGCAAAACACAGTTTATTTCTCTGACTTTTGCCCAGACGAAGCAACCTATAAAGTATCTAAATTCACTTGTAGTAGGCACTAACTGCTCATTTCCATCCCTATGGAGATCAGCAGCTTTGTTTTTCAAAATGACAGCATAGTGCTAGGATCGATTTATTCTCGGCATCTGAGTGGCCAGTAGTCGGCAGGGCAGCATAACGGTGGTTATCCGAGAGCTTCCGCGTGATAGATTGCTTTAACCGCAGCATGCAATGCAGTATATTTAACCTCCGACGAAATGCAGTACAGAAGTGTATTTGATTCATGGTGCTATAGCATGGAAAGGATACTAAATCCTGAACATGGTGCCTCCTAGGTTAAGGATTAAAACAAAACGCAAGCAGGTCTCAATAAACATGAGGTGACTTAAAATTCACTGTAGTCTATAATTTTGCATAACGACATTCGGCAGAACATGGGGATAGGAAACTCGTCCCCTGGTACACAACCTGGTGCGATAAGAGCTGACGACTAATGCTAAACATATCAAGATAATGTCAGCACCCAAATTTCGTCCCCAATCAGACGAGAGCGACGAAGGAGATGATGAGCCTTATCCGATACCAGGTTTTGTCCCACCGAGGGGCTGGAAGGACACGCTAAGTACTCCCCAAAGGCGAAAATATTTCATTAGAGAAACTGAAGACCGTCAAAAATCTCGTTATCATACCTTAGACCGACAGAAAAGTAGAAATGTGTTGAGGGGTTGCCAGTTCAGTGTCCCACGAGAAACCAAATTCCTTAAAAGGCCGACATACGGAGTTGTCGTGGTGACGCAAAAAATACCGCCTATGAGCCGTCACATGGTGAGAGCCCAACAAACGATGAAAGCCCTCCCACTGTGCAGAATGAGAGCGCTCTCTCCTGGCTTCTGGTATCCTTTAAAGACGCTCCAAATTGGGCACTGATAAATAAACTATTTGGGCATCTTGTTGTTCTGACCGTCGTCGTCGTCGTCGTCGTCGTCGTCGTCGTCGTCATCGTCGTCGTCGTCGTCGTCGTCGTCGTCGTCGTCGTCGTTAAACCAGTCCTGGTGCTGCCGACATACGCAGTCGATGACGGTAATCGCCGACGACGGACGCCGATCCTCCTTGGAAGGAGTCTCGTTTTGTAGGACCATTTTTCACCTGCTGTCTCAACTGGCGTTGTGATTGATTGCGCGACGGCGTCGGCTGCTTCCTCATTCTGTCCCGACTGAAAATGGACCCCAGCATCCGTTTTAGTTGGAGCATCTGGTGACTCAACTGGTGTCAACTTGTACATTTGCATGCGCGATCTAGCTTTGACATTAAGGGGCCCTGTTTTAAACGTCAGACAGCCAATAATAACTCTTTTCAGGGTGTGCACATTGTCTCACTTTTAAGCTCTTCCCAGGACTACAGTCAGAAGGCAGTCCGGGGCGCTTTCAGCTGTAGATCAGCACAATGGCTCAATGGCCCATCGGGTGTATTGGTGAACGAAACAGCCGCAAAGCCACATGTTTAATAAAAAAATGATCATTCTGGTATCCTCCAAACATGGTTGTCATCGCGCGGTAAAGACGTTAGTTGTCACAGTCTTGGATGTATTGTTGTTCCGGGTGATTCAGTTGTTTCCAAACAATCATTTCTCAAAGGTAACCGTTCAGTGCTAGATAAGTATCTTCCAAGTATAATCAACACTTTGAGGTTCCAAATAAATGGGCACTTTTTGGTGGTCACAGCGGACAAAGTTGTATTCGTCGTCGTCGTCGACGTCGTCGTCTTCGTCGTCGTCAGCCAAACAAACCCCACCAGAGGCCTGCAGGACCTGGGATTCCACCCCGCATTCAACTGGTACTGAACATTACTAAATCCAATGTCCTTCCATTGAGCTACGGGCGCGTTGTTCTGTCAATTGCGTTCTGACTATTCATTAGAATCTCCTAATCTGGACTTTTGCACTCAGTCTAAGCAAGAAACTTAAAGCATTTTTTCCCCAGTATGAATTGAAAACAAGCATGCACAGCAGAATTTATTGGGGCCAACAAATTTCGTGACGGCTTTTCAACTGCAACCCGTCTCTGCATAACATAGGTAAACGAATGAAAGCGCACATCAGTATGAATTTGTACAGAATGGCAGTGCATAGGAGCAAGGTCAAAGTTCATGCTTGTTTTCAATAAGCAAGAAACATTTCCGGAGTCCAGTAAGCATCGTTATTCGATCTTCACTTCACCTGACTTTCCATACCCACGGTTTTACATGACTGAGATATTGGCCAGTAATTAACGATACTGTGACTCTCAGTGAGCGCCAGTCCACTGCCATTAACCAACGCTGTGATTATCAATAAAAGGTACCGCAAAAACCGATAGCGTATACCCTCAAATCCGAAGGATCTCACCAATGGCCCCACCATCCAACGCGGGTCCATTAGCAAAATACATGCTCTGGCTACGCCTTATCATGGGGAATTTGCAATTGCTCTCGCGAGTAAGTCAGGTCATGCACTCACAAAAAAAAAATACAATTCATAAACTTGGAAGTCAAAAACCCATCCCTTATTGCACTAAGTGCCACTCACGGTGTGGTTCCCCTTACACCAACTCGTCAAACTCAAACCTGCCAGACATCGACTTAGCAAGGTAAGATTCCCGGATCAGCAGAGGGCAGAAAATAGAAAAAGGTCTTGTGTCTCTCGCCGACATTTTTTACGGACATTTTTGCTTTTTTACTTTCCGCACACACTTCCTCTGCACATTCATCTGGGCGTCACTTTGCGGAAAAAGTTGGATTATGTTCTTTAACTTTTGCATGAGGATGGCTACTAGATTCTCGAAATTTGGTCACATTCGCGATGGGGATACTGTGGATCTGGATGCCAGATCCGCTAAGGTTGTCAATGTCGCTGCCGTTGAAAGCTATATGTTGAGAGTTAATATCCGTAAGAGCACCGATGTAGTCTCCGTCAGACGTCTACAAAACCTATGCTACTATTAGCAGACACATGATTAAACACTTTGGCCGATGGCCAATTGCGCTTCGGATTTCATACACGTTTGCAGACTTCCCACATTCATCGATCAATAAAGACCCCACTGCGCTGTCCTCTCACCCACCCACACGCAACGAGCTCAGCCACCTAAACTAGGCTTTTTATGCACCTGCACTTACTTAATCGGTCGCTTTACGTTCGTACAACTAAGCGCCATGACTAATTCAGTCAAAGGCATTGCCTATTACCATTAAAATATACTGACCTATTTATTCGAAGGCTTGCATTGGCGACTGGAAGCCTAAGACTTAGGGCAGCCCTACGCATTGCAGCGAACCCCTAGGACTTGTCTTCCCTAACATCCACGACGCGCCCACATTTAGCTCCAGATGCTCCATCGACTTTCAGTTGGAGGATAGGATTTCAGAATACGCAGAGATATCCGCGTACTTGAGACTAGTGCACCCAACTGGTTACACATTAATAAGCAAGTGTTGTCGCTCATTGCTGGAGGCAGAGTCGGGAAGTCATCAAGGCCTAGACAACTCACCAGAGTTTAGAGTAACTTCAGTTAGTGCTGACAAGCCGCGTGCATAGGGGCCGCGAATGACAGATCGGTTGTCTGTAAGCACCGTTCAGGCGGAGAAGGCTATTCGTCGAGCCTAAATAACCAAAGACAAATTGGCTAAACAACGCATCCTCAAAACCAGGTGGAGTAAGTTTCCGTCTGCTCTGAGTATTGGAAACAGTGCTTCACCAACCATGACAATTTGACGTTGCCTTCAATTCCCCAAAACGTATCCTCGGCTCTCCCTCGCTCCAATTACACGGACACATGATCGACACCATCGATATCTATTCACTCCAGTCAAAGGCCAGGATCCCTACTTCCAAAACTCAAATGCAGTGCACATCAGTAATGGTGAACGTGTAGCACCGCCACAAGCCAACTGCGCGGAATGTATTCAGTCCTGTTCCGACTCCTACAATTTCGTGCCTGATCTCCACAAGGTGAGGTCTGCCTTGGTCAGTATCACCTACCTTATCCCCTATGTTTACTCATGCTCAGCATTCACAATGTTGCGCTCGGCGCCATCTCACCGCAGCATCTTGCGTATTCAACATAATCCCAATCGTCCTTTTACAAAAGCTATCTTCAGTTGGATAGCACTACGACGCATTTCGACATGTTTCCGACTGCATACCTAGATGTGGAGGCCTAACGGTACTTCCCTGAACCCGAAGACTCCTTGATATTTAGCAAAACCAAACACTTACTACTGCTTTCCAGCCTCACTCTGCCGAACTCCATTATTGCCAGGTCCGTGAAGCGGACTTAATTTTGACCTCGTTGGCATGGTTAGGTAAGAAATCGTGCCAGTTTGTTTTGATATCCATAACCAGCTACTTCATTTTATTCAGTAGGGTTTGTTTAGTGCATTCCTTCAGGGCTTTGTGGCGTGACCCATGACCTGACACATTGACACCACCGCGTTCACAGATTACCTTCAATATGCCCTTTTGTCGTGATTACTTAATTGGCATGCGGTCGCTTTAAGCTTTCTCCCCTCAACTATATAACCTGTTTTGTCTTACCACGTGTGTACGCCTTGATTTCCTCCTTTTGCCAAGGTACANTGAAATCCATCAGCTACTGCGGAATAACCGCTTAATATTCACAAACCGCCAACAGGCAGCCAGTAGTATAGCATTGTGCAATAATTTACCGTACTAACAACACAGGTATTAGCTAAAAGCCCAGACACGCGTGTTTCGCCGATCTTGTGCCGCTGCCTGACGCAGCTGCGAGGGGTTCGGCTCGTCAGTGGGTCCCCCAGCTTTCCCCGTGTGTTTTCTGGTATATGAACTCCAGTTTCAACTTGCCTTGCTTAATTTCCGAGGAAATTAATGCGCGAACTTGGAGTAACTCTTTCGAAACAGGCCTTTTCAGGCACGGTCCGAAATTTGATATGAATATTTGAGCTGAAATCCATCAGCTACTGCGGAATAACCGCTTAATATTCACAAACCGCCAACAGGCAGCCAGTAGTATAGCATTGTGCAATAATTTACCGTACTAACAACACAGGTATTAGCTAAAAGCCCAGACACGCGTGTTTCGCCGATCTTGTGCCGCTGCCTGACGCAGCTGCGAGGGGTTCGGCTCGTCAGTGGGTCCCCCAGCTTTCCCCGTGTGTTTTCTGGTATATGAACTCCAGTTTCAACTTGCCTTGCTTAATTTCCGAGGAAATTAATGCGCGAACTTGGAGTAACTCTTTCGAAACAGGCCTTTTCAGGCACGGTCCGAAATTTGATATGAATATTTGAGCTGAAATCCATCAGCTACTGCGGAATAACCGCTTAATATTCACAAACCGCCAACAGGCAGCCAGTAGTATAGCATTGTGCAATAATTTACCGTACTAACAACACAGGTATTAGCTAAAAGCCCAGACACGCGTGTTTCGCCGATCTTGTGCCGCTGCCTGACGCAGCTGCGAGGGGTTCGGCTCGTCAGTGGGTCCCCCAGCTTTCCCCGTGTGTTTTCTGGTATATGAACTCCAGTTTCAACTTGCCTTGCTTAATTTCCGAGGAAATTAATGCGCGAACTTGGAGTAACTCTTTCGAAACAGGCCTTTTCAGGCACGGTCCGAAATTTGATATGAATATTTGAGCTGAAATCCATCAGCTACTGCGGAATAACCGCTTAATATTCACAAACCGCCAACAGGCAGCCAGTAGTATAGCATTGTGCAATAATTTACCGTACTAACAACACAGGTATTAGCTAAAAGCCCAGACACGCGTGTTTCGCCGATCTTGTGCCGCTGCCTGACGCAGCTGCGAGGGGTTCGGCTCGTCAGTGGGTCCCCCAGCTTTCCCCGTGTGTTTTCTGGTATATGAACTCCAGTTTCAACTTGCCTTGCTTAATTTCCGAGGAAATTAATGCGCGAACTTGGAGTAACTCTTTCGAAACAGGCCTTTTCAGGCACGGTCCGAAATTTGATATGAATATTTGAGCTGAAATCCATCAGCTACTGCGGAATAACCGCTTAATATTCACAAACCGCCAACAGGCAGCCAGTAGTATAGCATTGTGCAATAATTTACCGTACTAACAACACAGGTATTAGCTAAAAGCCCAGACACGCGTGTTTCGCCGATCTTGTGCCGCTGCCTGACGCAGCTGCGAGGGGTTCGGCTCGTCAGTGGGCCCCCCAGCTTTCCCCGTGTGTTTTCTGGTATATGAACTCCAGTTTCAACTTGCCTTGCTTAATTTCCGGGGAAATTAGTGCGCGAACTTGGAGTAACTCTTTCGAAACAGGCCTTTTCAGGCACGGTCCGAAATTGGATGAGAGTCCTCCAGTCCATGTGCGCGGCAGACATGCCGCAGCTGGTTTTTTTTCGTCCAGTTTTTCTGACGTTCTGTAGGTGGGCTAACTCATGAAATGTCGATCAAAATTTCGAAATGCATTCTCGTTTCGAAAAGATTAATTAAGTAGGGTTGTCAAACTAATAATCTTGCAGCACAACTCCATAATAAATCAGTTATCTCAGGGTGTCGACTTTCGAATGAAGTAATTTCCGACTGCATGCCAGAACTATACTCTGCAATTTGCCCGTTGATTTTCGATGCCCTGGAAAACTCAATTATATTTCATGCAAAACGTACATAAAAATATTCATTTTTTTACTTATTCGGTAGAAAATCACGTCTTCTTCCGATTTTATACTCGAAAAAGAGTATAACTCTGTTTTAAAAATGTTTCTAATTCCCGAATAATTTTGAACCCGACGTGCTGTTACACTTGCATTCAGAGTTTCAATACTACAAGCCGCATAGTTTCCGTTTACGGGAAACCATACATTTCCCTACGGTATTGGGAGGACACCATATGGGGTTTATAAAATTAAGCAGTGGAATTGAGCAATATTGTTAACTTTACAAGCCACATTGGTAAATGCAAAGACATGACGATTTATGAACGGCCAGTTCCCGGTATTAAAAAATCTCAAAATTAGAACATTTTTCGAAACCGAATTATACCATTCTTCCAAGTATAAAATTGGAAGGAGACGTAATTTTCTACCGAATGTAGCTACTTTTGACGCAACTGCACCAGATCTGCTAACTGAATCCAAACGTTTCCTGACGTAGCAGCGGGACTTACGGTCTCTACCTGGCCTCTGATGGCTTTCTACGGTACGTGTCCGATCGCTTGCAAATAGACAAGTTGACACCGGTAGCAATGGTGGTGGTGGTGGTGGTGGTGGTGGTGATGATGATGTTACCCCTTGAGTCCAGGTGGCGTTGTCGTTCAGGGGGAGGGGGGAAAGACAGCCGGTTTGGACAAACTCTGACGGGAGCGCGGTGTACAGTTAAGTCTTGTGTGGTTAACAGCTTTTTGATGCTGGGGATAGAAGAAATTTGTTTTCGGGGAGTTGGTTGGGCTTTTGCCGCTGTTCGTGACATTCCATGCGTGCAGGTCTGCCGTTTTATCCTGTTCTGCCCTATTCCATCGGCTCAGAAATGGCCGCTCCTGTTCTTACGACAGTCAGGCACATCTACCAGTTTTGTTCAAACGTCTACCGGAACTTTCATTTAATCGAAAGACAATCGGGGGGGCATCCAGTGTGATCTTGGGGCTTTGTAGTGGCCCTACACCAGACGTCTGTTAAAACTCTGCGCCTCTCGCGAGTACCTGAACGTTCGCATCACTGGCAGCCTGATTCTCGGCCAATCAGGGCTGTTCAAACCGGCCAATCGTCTTCAAGGCCGACTCAGGCGTGCTGTCGCACAAGGCTCGGTGACGCATTCCCGGCTGTCACTCGGGTCTCCGCTCTCCCCGTGCCAGATGTACTCTCGCCCGGCTGCCAACGCCCCCCCCCCAATCCCCATTCCGCACAGAATACACTATGAAAAGAAAACAAAGGCGCGGTCAGCGGGACGGTGGCTTAGCTGGACCGAAATTTCGAAAACGGAGAGAGTGCAGCATCAGAGTGCAACAACGTAAGGACATTTCATATTGACCCAATTGTGAAAAACTCGGCGCCTCGGCGGGATTCAAACTTACGCAGTAAGGGGAAGGCTTTAGTACAGCCAACGCTCTAACTACCTCAGCTACGAGGCCCCGCTGTAAGGACATTTATACAGTCGTATCGTGAGGTTGGGGGTCACGTACGTGGCCAGGTCTGGTTCGTGCCGACTGGCCCACAATGGTCTCCCAGCGTGGCGACGGCACAAACATTGTTGCACTCGAACAGTCTCCGGAAAATAAAGCTACCGTCCCAGTGATCACACCTTTGTCTTCTTTTCAACAAGGACCGGCGATGCGCATATTCTCCATCATTCGTGTGAATACAATATTTTAGCTATGAGCGTCCAACTCCATCTCTCTCTATTCAGGAGCGAGCTTGGAGGTCGTAGTGGCTAGGTGATCTCCCTGTTGCTTAAGCTGCCACGGCATTACCTCTGAACCATGAGTCTGTTGTCCTGTCCGTTGCTATCGGGACCATTAACTATGTTGGTTGTGCGTTCACCGATCACTTTAGGCACAGCCAGTTCAGGGAAGCATCTTCTGAACGATTCGTTTGCCATGTGCTACGATGTGAGTATTTAAAATGTAAGTGCTCAGTGACGGTGCAATTTTGTAGCATGCATATATCATCATTTGTTCCATTTTCGGGAAAGTATCACGCGCGGGATATACCAGTTCGATTTTTCAGGAAACATACCTCTAAGTAGACGTATGAAACCATTTTTATGTTTAGGGCTCTTGCTGTTTCCGGATCGAAATTAATCACCTCATTCAGCTGCTACGGGAACGACTAGAGACCGGTTTGTTCTATGATGGAATAAACATTTACAGGTTGTGGGAGGTCCAGGACGTATGAGGCCTGTGCCAGGCGTTCAGGAGGATCGCCTGGGCTAAGGCCGATCATACTACCTGTTTGATCTTTTGGCCGATAGAACGCTGACTCCATGGATGTTGGAGGACTTCAAAGAAAGTCGCGCGTGCCTGGTGAGTGAGACGCCCGACTTCAGCCTTGCTCTGCCCGTCTGACAGAGGATTCGATCTCCCGGTTGACTAGGACGCACCGAATGGCCACAACTACCTTCCCATACGACGTTTGTGTCGAAATGCGCTCATCCACCACCCTCACGACGTGTTAAATGCATTGTAAATTAACTTGGCCAATATGATATCTACAGTAAGTGGGCTAACTCATGAAATGTCAACCGAAATTTCGAAACGCGTTCCGGCTTCGAAAAGATTAATTAGGTAGGGTTGTAAAACTAGTCAGCCTGCAACATCATTCTATAATATTTCAGTTGCCTCAGGATGCCAGCTTTCGAATGAACTTACTTCCGTCTGCATGCAAAAACCGCGCTCTAATAGGTGACTACTTATGTGGCATGAAGTTTTCTCATTGATTTTATTTCATGGATAACGAACATAAGAATATTCATACTTTCATTCGGTAGAAAATTACGTATTCTTCCAATTTTATAATCGAGGCAGGGACATAATTCGGTATTAAAAAAGTTTCTAATTGAGAGAATTTTAAATACCGTGAAATGATCGTTCATAAAACGTCATGTCTCTGCATTTACCAATGTTAAAGTTAACAATATTGATCGAACCCACTGCTTAATTTTATAAACCCTATATGGTCCCTTTTTAGTACCGTAAAGAAATGTGTGGTTTTCCGTACGCGGAAAATATACGGCTTGTAGTTTGAGAACCCTGTATACAAGTGCAGCGGCAGGTGGGGGTTCAAAATTATTCGCGAATTGAAACCTTTTTGAAAACCGAAAGAAGACGTAATGTTCTGCCGAATGAGCAGAAGAATGAATATTCTCATGCATGTTATCGATGAAATACAATTGGACTTTTTGGAGTATCGAAAATCAATGAGAAAAATTCATGCTACTTAAGTTGTCATTTTTTACAGAGTGTAGGTATTGCATGCAGCCGGAAGGAAGTTCATTCGGAAGCCGACATCTTGTGGTAACTGAATTATTATAGAATTATACTGCAAACTGATTAGTTTTACAATCCTACTTAATAAATCGGTTGACATTTCATGAGTTAGCCCACCTACAGTATACTGAGCTTGCCAGTCGACTCCCGTGAGTGGGTGTCCGTTCCAGTCACTGTCACTGAAATACATTTCTGGAATTACTTATGCAGGGAGTTTAGTCTTTCTAATTTGGTTTGGTAGATGGTAGGGGAATAGGTCTACTGATGTGAGCTGATGACAATCGATACCTACCAGAGGCTAGATGTATTCAGCAGTTGGCCCGGGTTGGGGCATAATAACTGTTTTTTTGCGTGCTTCTAATTAGTTCGAAGTCATTGCAGCCGTGAGCGTCATGTCCCGACCTCGCCAAATATTGGATGTGATTGTGGTGTTCAGTGTTTAAACGTCGGCGAAAAAGCCAAGCGTCTGGCTTTTGGGGGTTTTCATGATTGCGTGTATACGGTGGATTTTGATCAGTATTTATCCAATTCGATCGTTTTTTACGGATGTATGTTATGTCCTGTCGGAAAGCGTTCATCAGCATTGCGGAGAACATGAGCATAAAGAGGGTTAGGGCGAGGACACAGACTTGTTTCACCTCATTCGCTACCGGGCAGAGGTCTGATACGATTCACTCTGTGCCATGCGTTCTCTCTCTTATGCCGTTGCAAAACTGCTTGACCTTCAGAATAAATCGTTTGAGGTTTTACACTTGTTATTGCTTTTCAAATGCCGCATCTGTACACCACATAAAAGATCTCCGTGTGATCCACGAAATGATGTCTGGACTGGTCCACATTTCCCGGCATCCGTCATAGTTACGAGACCGCGCAGATTATTTTGAAGTCCAAACAGTCTTTTCGAGGCTCCCCTTGGCTCTCTCAATACGTCCTCGCCTCAGATTAAATTTGCTGTGACCCGACAGGTAGGTGCGACAGAAAGCTAGTCGGCTCAGAAAAGAAGCACTTCATCGACAGCATGCGAACACGAGGGGTTTTTACTCGCCAGAAGGACGCATTACGCGTTCTGGAACATGCCGGCCAATGCTGCGCAAACAGTTGAGAGCGTTCTGCGGCGTGCCGGTCGCGGATTGGCCATCGCGAGCGCGAGAACCCCCGCCCCCCGAGTAAAGTCTCGAATATTCGCCCGCACGCGTGAGCGAAGCCATCACGCGAGCTCGATATTGCAACGTACGCTAATTGCCTGTCCGAGTTAACGTGCCGCGGCCGGAGTGGGCCGCTGCATGACACGTGTTCGCGTTTCGCCATAGGCCGTGGCTCTGCAGCATTTTCCGATAAGATCGCAGTTCGTAGCCAGACATTATGAGTTGATGTTGTCGACGTATTTGTAATCAGTAGGTGTGTCTCCCTTATCAAGGAAACATGTTATCAGTAGGTGTGTTTCTACTGAGTTAGGCAGGTCGCCCGTTTCGGTCAGGTTGTTGGGCTTGGTGGGGTTAGGGTTAGGCCTAGGATTAATTTTTGGGGTTAGGGTTTTAGGGTTCGGTTTTAGTGTCAAGGTTAGGGTTAGGTTTAGAATTAGGGTTTGGGGTTAGGGTTTTGGCTTTAAGGTTAGGTTTTAGGGTTGAGGTTGGGGTTTCGGGTTAATGCTAGGGTTAAGATTAGGGCTAGGTTTTAGTGTTGTTGTTAGGATTTTTGAGTTAATGTTTGGGATAGGTTTTAAGGTTATAGTTAGGGTTGGGGTTTTAGGGTTAGTGTTTTGGTTAGGGTTTTACGGTTAGAGTCAGGGTTTTCATCTCAGGTTAGCTTCCGCATTTCGGGCAACGCACTGCGATCTGGCCGCATTTTTCCAATCCCCATGACAAAATTAACTCTACTGTTGAGCTCATGCTGCAATTTTTCCGACGATAGTGAAGAAGCACATTCCTTCCTGGCAGATTTTCCGGCCTGCTGATGGCCTGCTTACATAAAAAATTATTGTATCCCTAAAATCCTGCAGGTTTCGTCCATGTCGTCCCACCTTTTGGAATGGTGAGGTAAGCTAGTCCATGTGCTATTCGCTGCCGTGTTTGTCGATGTCGGTTTGAGCTTTTGCACGGAAGATCTGATGCATTGTTCTCACCGTCGTGCCGGCTTTAGTAATAGGTGTACCTTAACCACCGCAGATTCGCTGGGCGATGAACACTCCAATGGCAGTTCACGGAACCAAACGGCCTAGTTATTGTCAGGCACAAAGGCAATAACGGGGGGTCTTCCCGGGCGTCTGGTGACAGTGTCAACTTATGCCCGAGAGAGAGAGAGTGCGGCGTATTTATGTGTTTGTGGGAGCGATTTCGAGTGTCGTGCGTTCAAGTAGCGCATATTGCCTTACCCGAGGGGAGTGCGCCTAGTAGCCAATATTGCTTTAGGTGGGCGGGGGCGTGTTGAAATTGGGCACAGACGGCTGTGACTGCCAGATGCGCGCGAATGCGTGTGTCGCAGTCGGCCAGACGACAGTAATGTCAGCGAGTTGGCACCTGGGCGGCGGCGAGGTGAATGACCTTGACACAGCGGAGCGTTGAACTGTGATGACGGCTGTCAGCTACAGCTCCCCCGCTGTTGAGATCACAGTCTCATACACGCCACTGTTATCCGCGCTACTTACTTCATTTCAGTAAAAATTGTAAATACTGTTGAATTGACGCGCTGAAACAGGGTTAGGAGGTCATTACGTGTTCCCCTATTTCAATATTTTGCTAGCGTTGCGCTCCTTTTGTAAGACATTACTTGAGCTCGTCGTCTCCAGGTGAACTGCGACTAACATATACTCCATTAAGGACAAATGGGTGGCGTTCACAGCCGCTCCAAAACTATAATATACGCATATTTTTTGGAAATATCATGCAAATTTTAGTGGTTGCTAAGCGGTGACAAGTTTTCAAGTCATCCATTGTACTTAGGTGGCCGAACAGATGTTTCGTATTTAATCATCTGGAGGCATGCTGTATTGTCTAGCAAATGACGCATGCAAGAATGAATACGGACAAGTATGCTAACGAGTGAGTGCCCTTGACTTGAACGGTAAACGCTAGTGAATGCTGTGTATGGAAGCTATAATGAGCTCTTCTCAAAGAGCGAATGAAGTCTTGAGAAGGCCACAATCCTTAAAGTGACTTTACGTGTAGATGTCGGAGGAAGGCCCAGGCATTCAGCTACTTGGTGGAAGTATTGCCTTATTTATAAACGGAGAAAAACTGGGGAATACTCAGAAGATTTGGGCGCCTATTAAGAACCAGACGTTTGCGTCATACTATATGAGGGACATCACTGAATTCAGGAATTGCTGTTGCAAGCCAAGGGGGAATTTGGGGAAACAGGCGAGGGGCAGGAGACACGTATCCCGCAGCACACAGCTTATTTGTCTGACTTTTCCGCAGACGAAGACCTATAAAATATCTAGATTCTCAAGGGTTGCAGCATTTGTGGTGGGAATTAGCTGCTCATCCCCATTCCTCTCAAGATCAGCAGCTTTGCGTTCTTCAGAATGGCTGTAAATAGTGTTAGGATCGATTTATTCTCGGTATCCGAGTGGCAAGCAGTCAGTAGGGCTGCAGAAACGTGGTTATCCGAGAGCTTCTCGCGTGAGAGTTTGTTCTATCCACAGCCTGCAATGCAGTATATTTAACCGCGGAAGAAATGCAATACAGTAGTGTATTCGATTCATGGTGCTATAGTATGGAAAGGATATTAAACCCGGAACATGTTGCCTTTTAGATAAAGGATCAAAACAAAATGCAAGCAAGCCTCAACAGACATGAGGTGACTTAAAATTCACTGTAGTGTATAATTTTGTATAACGACATTCGGCAGGGCATGGAGAAAGGAACATTCCCCCCTGGTACACATTCTGATGCAGAAGGAGATGGCGGCAGATGCCAACCACATCAAGATAATTTCAGCACCCAAATTTCGTCCCCAATCAGATGAGAGCGACGAAGGAGATGATGAACCTTATCCGATACCAGGTTTTATCCCGCCGAGGGGCTGGAAGGACACGCTAAGTACTCCCCAAATGCGAAAATATTTCACTAAAGAAACTGAAGACCGTCAAAAATCTCGTTATCATACCTTAGACCGACAGAAAAGTAGAAATGTGTTGAGGGGTTGCCAGTTCAGTGTCCCACGAGAAACCAAATTCCTTAAAAGGCCGACATACGGAGTTGTCGTGGTGACGCAAAAAATACCGCCTATGAGCCGTCACATGGTGAGAGCCCAACAAACGATGAAAGCCCTCCCACTGTGCAGAATGAGAGCGCTCTCTCCTGGCTTCTGGTATCCTTTAAAGACGCTCCAAATTGGGCACTGATAAACAAACTATGTGGGCATCTTGTTGTTCTGACCGTCGTCGTCGTCGTCGTCGTCGTCGTCGTCGTCGTCGTCGTCGTCGTCGTCGTCGTCGTCGTCGTTAAACCAGTCCTGGTGCTGCCGACATGCGCAGTCGATGACGCCAATCGCCGAAGACAGACGCCGATTGTCCTTGGAAGGAGTCTCGTTTTGTAGGGCCATTTTCACCTGCTGTCTCAACTGGCGTTGTGATTGATTGCGCGACGGCTTCGGCTGGTTCCTCATTCTATCCCGACTGAAAAAGGTACCCCAGCATCCGTTTTAGTTGGAGCATCTGGTGACTCACCTGGTGTCAACATGTCTATTTCCATGCGCGATCTAGCTTTGACAGTAAGGAACCCAGTCCAAAACGCCACACAGCTAATAATAACTCTTGTGAGGGTGTGTACATTGTCTCATTCTTAAGCTCTTTCCAGGACTGCAGTCAGAAGGCAGCCCGGGGCGCTTTCATTTGTAGATCAGCACAATGGTTCAATGGCCAATCGGGTGTATTGGTGGACGAAACAGTCGTATAGCCGCAAGTTTAATAAACAAAATAGGTCGTTCTGATATCCTCCAAACATGTTTGTCACAGTCTTGGAGGTATTTTTGTTCCGGGTGATTCAGTTGTTTCTAAACAATCATTTCTTAAAGGTAACCGTTCAATGCTGGATAAGTATCTTCCAAGTATAAACAACACTTGAGTGTAGCCTTTGAGGTTCCAAATAAATGGGCACTTTTTGGTGGTCACAGCCGACAAAGTTGTAGTCATCGTCGTTGTCGTCGTCGTCAGCCAAACAAACCCCACCAGAGGCTTGCAGGACCTGAAATTCCACCCCGCATTTATTGGTGCTGAACATTATTAAATCCAATGTCCTTCCATTGAGCTTCGGGCGCGTTGTCCTGTCGATTGCGTTCTGAGTATTCAATAGAATCTAGTAATCTGGACTTTTACACTCAATGTAAGCAGGTAACATGTCCGGAGTCCAGTAGGCCTCGTTGTTCGATTTTCACTACACCTGACTTTCCATACCCACGGCTTTACATGACTGAGATATTGACCACCAATTAATGATACTTTGAATCACAGTGGGCACCCGTCCACTGCCATTATCCAACGCTGTGATTATCAACAAAAGGTTCCGCAAAAAACGGTAGCGTATATCCTCAAATCCGAAGGATCTCACAAATGGCACCACTATCAAACGCGGGGCTCACTAGCAAAATACGTGCTCTTGCTACGTTTTATCATGTAGCGACCAAGCGGTGATGGTGTACGCTCAGTACACCACAACCTCAGGCCATATCCCAAGTTGTTAGAAGCAGGACGCCATTTGATTAGGACACTTTATTCTGTACAGAATAGTGAAGGGGAAATTTGGCAACCGGACGAGTATGCGTCCGGCGCCGCGGAGGCGGCATCCGCGAGAGCGACGAGCCCTGTGTCGCCGAAGGTCGCCGCTGCAAAAGTGTCGTTGCAGATTGTTTACTCTATTGTTCTGGACTGTTCCCGCCTGTCTTACCAATCAGCGATAAGAGTTGCGTTGATTGGCTCCGAGCCCACGCGAAGGTAGTGATAAGCCTCGTGTGGTGCAGGCAGAGAATCGACCGAATGCGTGGTGCAGACAGTGAATTGCAACGAGACAAATCGAAGCCGGGCAGGCGTGAGTGTTATAACAGGCTGTCGCTAGAACGTAGGTGCATGCGCTAGCGAGGGGCGCGACGTAGCCATTATGGCTGTCCACTACAATCATTGAGAATTTGCACTTGCTCTCGCAAGTAAGCCAGGTCATGCACTCACAAACTGTGTGCCTGTTCGAAATACAATCGATCAACTTGGAAGTCACAAACCCATTCCTTATTGCACTAGGTGCCACTCACGGTGTGGTTTCCCTCACACCAACTCGTCGGACTCCAACCTGCCAGCCATCGACTTAGCAAGGTAAGGTTCCCGGATCAACAGAAGGCATAAAATCGAAAAAGGAGGTCTTATATGCCTTGTCGACGTTTTTTACGGACATTTTTGCTTTTTTACTTTCCGCACACACTTCCTCTGCACATTCATCTGGGCGTGACTTTGCGGAAAAAGTTGGATTATGTTCTTTAACTTTTGCATGAGGATGGCTACTAGATTATCGACATTTGGTCACATTCGCGATGGGGATACTGTGGATCTGGATGTCAGATCCGCTAAGGTTGTCAATGTCGCTGCCGTTGAAAGCTATATGTTGAGAGTTAATATCCGTAAGAGCACCGATGTAGTCTCCGTCAGACGTCTACAAAACCTATACTACTATTAGCAGACACATGATTAAACACTTTGGCCGATGGCCAATTGCGCTTCGGATTTCATACACGTTCGCAGACTTCCCACATTCATCGATCAATAAAGACCCCACTGCGCTGTCCTCTCACCCACCCACACGCAACGAGCTCAGCCAACTAAACTAGGATTTTTATGCAGCTGCACTTATTTAATCGGTCGTTTTACGTTCGTACAACTAAGCGCCATGACTAATTCAATCAAAGGCATTGCCTATTACCATTAAAATATGATGACCTATTTATTCGAAGGCTTGCATTGGCGACTTGAAGCCTAAGACTTAGGTCAGCCCTACGCATTGCAGCGAACCCCTAGGACTTGTCTTCCCTAACATCCACGACGCGCCCACATTTAGCTCCAGATGCTCCATCGACTTTCATTTGGGGGATAGGATTTCAGAATACGCAGAGATATCCGCCTACTTGAGACTAGTGCACCCAAGTGGTTACATATAAAAAGCAAGTGTTGTCGCTCAGCGCTGGAGGCAGAGTCGGGAAGTCATCAAGGCCCAGACAACTCACCAGTGCGTCGACGGCTTGAGGACTCCCACAGAGTTTAGAGTAACTTTAGTTAGTGCTGACAAGCATAGGAACCGCGGTAAGATGATAGTTGGTAGCCGTGCCCACAGACTCCACATTGGTACCTATTGGCCCGATTTCAGTAGCTGTGACTGCGTTCTCATTATGCTTCTAAGTTCACGCGCACGCTGTATTACCTGTATCAGATTCATTTTAGAGGAGCTATCCTGGGCAGATTTGCGTCGGTAACGATGACAATGAGGCTTACCCTATATCAACTCTCATTAGAAGAGGTAGTTGGCAGGCGTGCCCACAGAATCTACAATTGTACCTACTGGCTTAAATTCAGTAGCTATGATAACGTTCTCATTATGCTTCTAAATTTACGCGTGCGCTGTATTACCTGTACCAGATTCATTGTGGAGGTACTATCCTGGGCGGATTGGCACCGGTAACGATGACAATGAGGCTTTCCCTACATCAACTTTCATAAGAAGAGGTAGCTTTCGCCTGCCTCATTCATTGTAGAGGTACTATCTTAGGCGGATTGGCACCGATTGACAGGCAGCTGGGAGTTTGCGGTGTCAGGAGGACTACCAAGTATCATCTAACCGGAACCGCGAACGACAGATCGGTTGTCTGTAAGCACCGTTCAAGCGAAGAATGCTATTCGACGAGCCTAAATAGCCAAAGACAAATATGCTAAGCAACGCGTCCTCAAAACCAGGTGGAGTAAGTTTCCGTCTGCTCTGAGTATTGGAAACAGTGCTTCACCAACCATGACAATTTGATGTTGCCTTCAATTCCCAAAACGTATCCTCGGCTCTCCCTCGCCCCAATTACCCGGACACATGATCGACACCATCGATATTTATTCACTCCAGTCAAAGGCCAGGATCCCTACTTCCAAAACTCAAATGCAGTGCACATCAGGAATGGTGAACGTGTAGCACCGCCACAAGCCAACTGCGCGGAATGTATTCTGTCCTTTTCCGACTCCTACAATGTCGTGCCTGATCTCCACAAGGTGAGGTCTGCCTTTGTCAGTATCACCTACCTTATCCCCTATGTTTACTCATGCTCAGCATTCACAATGTTGCGCTCGGCGCCATCTAACCGCAGCATCTTGCGTTTTCAACATAATCCCAATCGTCCTTTTACAAAAGCTTTCTTCAGTTGGATAGCACTACGACGCATTTCGACAGATGTTTCCGACTGCATACCTAGATGTGGAGGCCTAACGTCACTTCCCTGAACCCGAACACTCCTTGATATTCAGCAAAACCAAACACTTACTTCTGCTTTTCAGCCTCACTCTGTCGAACTCCATTATTGCCAGGTCCGTTAAGCGGACTTAATTTTGACCTCGCTGGCTTGGTTAGGTAAGAAATCGGGCCAGCTTGTTTTGACATCCATAACCAGCTACTTCATTTTCTTCAGTAGGGTTTGTTCAGTGCATTATTTCAGGACTTTGTGGCGTGACCCATGACCTGACACATTGATACCACCGCATTCACAGATTACCTTCAATATGTCCTTTTGTCGTGATTACTTACTTGTCATGCGGTCGCTTCAAGCTTTCTCCCCACAAATATATAACCTGTTTTGTCTTACCACGTGTGTACGCCTTGATTTCCTCCTTTTGCCAAGGTACTAGCATTGCCTGTTTTTAGGCCGTGTCGGCTCTCACCGTACAACGGGTGGCTCCTGCAACGTTTGTAGACTTTTTTAAAGTACCTTTCGTTTTCGGTCATGTCTTTATTCACCATAGAACATGTGGGGAAATTATGTTACATGGAACGTTTTCAACAGTTCATCTACTGGATTGTTGCTGCAGGGGGTACATTTGAGCGATACGGGGCAAATGAGTTTCGCCCGCTTTCCCCAGACAGGCTTTGTTCTACCCAAACCGTAGGCGATATTGTACTTCGTCTATGTGGGTCCATATCGTTCGACCTGACACGGGTCCTCCTTCACACGGCGTCGTTTTGGGGCGGTTCCAACTGACTTTGGTGGCATTTATTTGATTTCCCGTCGTTAGATTCTCAAGCTTGCGGAACCAATGGCGGCGCAGTGTTCATATAATTCTGATTGAAAGCGGCCGCAGACCTCCTCTTCGTCCGTTACAGTGGCACTTGCTCAAACAACGCTTTCGTCTGCTTCGTAACATACATGCCAACAGGCCAGAATTGTCTTTTTCCCTTCTATCTTCGTATTTTCGGCATTTTAGGAATGTTTTTTCAACTTGCCTGGGCCGCCCAACAGTTTCGTTTGCCTTATCAAGGTTTTTGAACGTAAAGTGTGGAAAATGGTATGTCATTTCACTGCCAGAAAGCTCAAGAGGAATTATTGCGAACCTGTCGGAAGTTGTGCGGTCGACAAGATAAAGATTCCCAATCAAAAGGCAGGAAAGACGGTTTGAGTTGGGCAACCTTTACTGCCTGAGGAAGTGCGTACACAAGGGCTCTGTAGGCAGTCGCCGCGAGCGCGCTCCAAGCAAGCTGTTGTCTGTGTCCGCCCTCGGGGTGTTGTCTTCGCGGGTGTGTGTGCCCTTCGTTGTCTCCACGTTGCCAGCCAATCAGAGTGGGAACAGCGTCGATTGGCTTCGAGCACTCGCGCGTCCCAGCATCGTATCGACACGGAGTTTGAGGCGGACAGGACGGCAGCGTGACAAAGGCGGAGGGCGAGGAGACGCGAACTGCCACAAACCTACCGATGGGCCGAAGCCCCCGCAGCTGTGCCATACTGAGGCAGACTATAGACTAAACACGCGTGTCTAGATAGTATCTGGTCTGTCAGTATGGCATCCTGTAATCCCTAAATTCCACTGCCGTTGTATAGCACACTCCAACGTCTTCGCTGAATTACTTTACTCCCGTTCGTCATATACAGGATAGGCAAATCTTCATAATCCTTCTGATTGCTAGGGTGCTGTTCTTAAAGATGGATCCACTTCCTGCGGCCACGCGGAATGCACCGGGACATATAACCATCGATGTGCTGCCTTAGGATTTGTTGTCCCATTAACCGTCTTCCATGACCGTTTGGAGCAGGCGTCTACTTTGGCAGTATTCAACCAGTCCTCCTGAGTTGATCAATTGCACTATTGCGTCCGCCGTTTTGGGTAGACCACGCTGCTATCTACTATTCATATAGTTGCCTATTTACTTATCTGCTCATTTTCAAATTAATATATATCCGTATATTTCGAACAAAATTGAGTCCGTTAGGATATTAGGCAGATGATATTTCGTAAGTCTTCGACGCTGGTCCCACAGGACGTGTAGAAAGTGTGAAAACGAGTGCGGTATATGTACAGTGGGCGGGCTAACTCATGAAATATCAACCAAAATTTCGAAATGCGTTCCGGCTTCGAAAAGATTTCTTAAGCAGGGTTGTAAAACGCATCATCCTGCAACAAAATTCTATGATAATTCAGTTACCTCAGGATGCCGGCTTTTGAACGAACTTCTTTCCTGCTGCATGCAAACAGTATACTCTGTAAAAAATGACTACTTACGTAGCATGCATCTTTCTCATGATTTTCGATGGCCATAAAAATGCAATTATATTTCACGGAAAACGTGCATAAAAACATTCATTTTCTTGATCATTTGGTAGAAAACAGCGTATTATTCCAACCTTTTACTCGAAGAAAGGGCATAACTCGGGTTTAAAAAGTTTCTTAATGTGAAATTTTTTAATAGCGCGAAATACCTCTTCATAAAACGCCATGTCTCTGCTTTAAGCAATGTGGCTTGTAAAGTAACAATATGGCTCAAATCCACTGCTAAATTTTATGAATCGCGTATGGAATGCTCTTAATACCGTAGAGAAATGTATGGTTTTCCGTACGCGGAAATAATACGGCTTGTAAGTTGGGAATCCTGAATTCAAGTGTAACGGAAAGTCAGGTTCGAAATTATTGGCGAATTGGAGAAGTTTTTGAAAACATGCTTTTCTTCGAGTATAAAATTGGAAGAAGACGTAATAGTCTACCGAATGGACAAAAGAATGAATAGTTCATGGAGGTTTTCATTTAAACATAATTAAATTTTTAAGGTGATCGAAACTCAATGAGAAAAATGCGTGCTACATAAGTAGTCATTTTTTGCAGAGTGCAGTTTTCGCATGCAGCTGGAAAGAAGTCCCTCGAAAGCTGGCATCCTGTGATAAGTGAATTATTATAGAATTACGTCGTCGAAACGTAAACACATTTCGGAATTTCGGTCGACATTTCATGAGTTAGCCCACCTACTGTATATATTTATCATTACACAGTTGTGCCTTAAATACGCATTTCTTATTTCCCAATCTTACCCCACTTTCGTTTTTACAATTCATACGCGCAGTTAATTGCTATCTTACTTACGTCGTTTGACCTATTTCTTTACGCAATCGCTTACATTTGCATGCTTCTTCCAATATTACTGGGATGAAAATCCACCTCGGACTATTCCCCTCCTATATTCAATCCTGCCAGATTCCAGCTGATCTTATCCAATGTTGAGACTCAGAGACCAATCGAGGACGATGGCACGGAGGACGACACCTGATTGGACGGCGCTCATTTCCGGTCTCCCTCTTGTTCGCTACACAACCAGCCTCGACTTGCGACAAAGTATGTTTGGGATTTGCTGCCGTTTGATAACAACGGTGGGATAATCTTCTTGAAAATGGCAAGAAAACCCATGCGCACAAAAGGGCGCGATGGAAACATTATGCTTTTGCGGGACCAGACTCGGCAGATGACACTGCACTTTTATCGGTTGCATCTGGCGAACTACACCCGGCAAGCACTTAAATGCCGGTCGGACCATCCGTTTCTCCTAGTTGTTCGCAAGTTTTAGCGTGTTTTTGAACGCTCAAATTTGAGTCGTCGCAGCAGAATGTAAATTAAAAACCCGCTTAAAGAACAGAAGAACCTACTTCAGACTCCCACCCCCTAGGGAGCAAGAAAGCTTGATCTTTTCTGCACAAAGTCTTCTCATTCCGAAGGGTTGTCGAGCCTCCGGAAAATACTGTGACGGCGGCCCGTTGGTCACCTACTCCTGCTATCCAACCTAGGTCCTCTGAAAATGGCGGACGCTTTCTGTGACAATGTAGGCATTTCGAAATTGTCCATGTCGACCCCGAGGCCGTTAGACTCGTGTAGTTAAAGTTCCGAGTTACGTCAACGTCTGAATTTTCCGGTCCTCCTGTTGACGTTACGTTCGCAAACAGACGGGTAGCATTTCTTGTTGACACAGGGACTAGCTGGCGTTTAAGAAACCGTATATTGAGGGCAAATAAGCACGTCTCTTTCCCTTTTGCCGTTAATCGACGTACAGTTCCATCTCGTTTCACCCGAATTTTACCGCCCTTATACGTTTTTTTGATATAAAATGACATCTAATATCTAAGATGACTACGGTTCCATTTTATTTTCCCCATGCCCCCGCCCAGCAGTAAGTTGGTGACTCAGTCGGTTCCAACATTACCTAGTCCTCCGCCCTGATAAACTTAGTCTCTGATTCCCCTGATTTCTGCTCTGAGCAGGTGACTGCTGTTCGAGACCTAATCCATCGGAAGTCAGATGTTTTTGCATGGGATGGTAAACCATCGATACGGGTTCGTCTCACACAATCCACTAAAATCCTCCCCCATTGTCCGTTCATTTGCCGAAGCAGTTGGAGCAGTCCATCAGGGACACACTGGACAAGCGTTTCGTTTGGCTATCTTCTTCGTCCTGGGCCTGTCCGATCGTTCTGGTTCAGTAGACCGATGGACTCCTGCACTTGTTTGCTGACTACTGGCAGTTCAATTCAGCAACCGTCAAAGATTCGTTACCACTTTCTCGCAAAGACACCGCCCCAGATGCGCTGGTAGGTGCTGCCTGTCTGTCCATGCTTGAACAATAGTCGGGATATTGACAGGTAGAAATGGCTCCCGAAGATCTACGACGGCATGTTCCATTCCTGCCGGGCTATACAAGTTCGAGACCATGCCTTTTGAGCAGTCGAACGCGCCGGCGATCTTTCAGCGTCTCATGGCCTCGGTTTTACGGACCTAATGTTCCACCGCGTGTTTGGCTTACCTTGACGATGTCATCGTCCACGGGTCTGCCGTCGGGTCGCACCTTTCTAATCTCCAAGCCATTATCATCTGCCTGCAGGCGGTCGACCTAAAACTGAACCCAGCTAAATGTCACTTTCTTAAGACATCTGGCTATTCTTGGGTAATATTCTCTACAAGGATCGTTTTGAGACACACGCTATGAAGGCTGAATAGATCTGACGTCGACCAAGGCTTGCGTCCGTTTCTGAACTCCACGGTTTCCTAGGACTGGGATCCTATTATTGTCGTTTCACCAAAAAATTTGCGCACATCACTGATATTTTTAATGATCTCATTAGTTAACAGGCCACTTATCACTGTTCCGAGGACTGTGACAGATCCTTCAAGCGAGGACCGCCGACATCGCCTCAGATGAGACAGTCCGTACTCGCCGTTTTAACAGAGCGAACATATCCCAGGCCATCCAAGAAAGGCAACTGAGGGAGTTTCAGCATGTTCTTCGTTGTCCACATCAGGAGCTCCGTGTTGCTGCCTTCGATCCGGCACCGTTGCCCCATCCGAGGCGTCTAGGGAAGCGTTAACTCGGAGCCTGACTCGACAGAATTCGTCAAGACATAGAGGTGGTTCTTGGGCATTCAGCATTTGGTATCCGTCGTTGGCGAAGCGAATGGATTGAACTCTCCGTATCTGCTGCCGCGGATGCTGACGCGTGAAGAGGTACAGTTCGGGACGGGATCGAGGCCAGCTAGATCAGGCATGATCGCAGCCGTATCGAGTGCATGTACAAGTACCACACCCATCATCCCCGACAGGATATCATCGGATACACTTCTATCACATTTCCCCTCTCCGAAAGTGACTATTCCTGTTGATCGCGGTGGAATACGTGGCTTAACCATTGGAGGCCGTGATCTTCAATCCCATCACCCGAAGTAGATACATCCGATCAACAGCGCACTTCCAACTCGGAGACTTATCGCCAAATCGACTGTAGAGGATGCAAACCACTGAAGCCATCCTAGCCAGCATCGAACCACATATTTATTTGAGATGCTACTGCAGTCAGTCAGTCGTCGTGACAGTACTAACCATAGACCCGCACACACACAATGTCAACCAAGTCTCATAGCCAAAATTACCCCCTTATGTAGATATATCTATTGATATCAACTTCCTGTTTGCAGACTATGACCAGACACAGCACCAACATAAGACATTGTCAAACTAATCAAGATGAGAGATAGAGAGAGTATGGGATAAAAGAACAAGGTTTATTACGTAAAATGGAATGAACATGAGAAGAAGGAATATTACACATTCGGCAGCAAGGATAATCATTCCAATAAGAAGGAAGTGAATTACGACTGTGGGGATTGGACGGAACAAATGCGATATAACACTGCGAGTTAGCGCGGGCGAGAAGGAGGCAAAGTGAACCTCAGCGAAACAGCGTCTATTGTGTGGAATGGAATAAACAAGAGAATAATGAATAATACTCTCCAAAAGTTCAAAAATGGGGACGAGGGAGAATCATGCTTATAATAGTACAAATAATTATGGGTGGGAAGGTGGGGGGGAGGATAATTCCAACGAAGGCTATGTACACGCGCCAGCACAAAAGCCGGCGACTGAAGGCGGCGGCGGCGGCGACGGTGGGAGGGTCGGTGGTAGGCACAGGGATTGCAGAAAACAATGACGCTGGTATCTAGAAAGGGGAGAGTGTTCAGTGAGCCATGGTTGAGTACCCGTTAGATTGAACAGCACTCTAGATTAATTGGCGTAGCCTATGCTTTGGACTAGAATGAAAAATATCTGTGCTGTCATGGAGGCCGTATTTCAGTCCTCAGGGCAACAACATGGCAGCCAGCGACAAAAACCTCAAGAAGTATAGCATGGCTAAAATGTCTGCATGAATTGGACTGTAAATGAGTGCACAGTAAGAAAGGAAGCAAGTCTCCTAGTAAGCGTGAATATCAGAATAAATGAAGTCGATACAATGGCAAGGAGGAGATGGGCGGTTGGAGACTTACCGGCAAGCATAGAGACAGGCATCGGATAGCGGTTCGCCCAGACCCTCTACGGACACCGGCTGGCTGCCCCGGTGCAGACACTGTGACAACCAGGGCCAGTGCTCAAGTAGCAGCTCCAGCACCTATTGATGGTGATGGTGGCAGACATAAAATAGCATAAGCATGCGGTAATGACCAGTAAAGGAAGAGGGGATTACATGGAGAGACGTGAAAGAGGGCAGCTGTTGGGTAATGCATACCTGACTGTTGGTCTCGGCATCGTCCGTGGAGCCGAAGAGAGAGGGTGTGAGACATAATGCCAGCGCACGTGGGGACATGCGGTTGATGGCCTGAAGGGCCACAACCTCCCGTAGGTGGCGCATGACAAAGTCAAGCGTGGCCAATCGCCACCCTCTCTCTCGGTCCTCAGCCTTTGAAATGCCAGGGCAGCCAAATGCCTTCATGAGAGCTACTCGCAACTGGCATAAGGCGCTCGCCAGGCCTGCCGGTGTCCGCAGAGACCGGCCACCTCTCTCCGACGCTGTCCCCATCGCCGTCGACGCCACAAAGGAGACAAACATGTTGGCATTAAGAAGACTGACAGGTAGTGCGCCCACGTAGCGCTTGATGGCTGACGATAATGTGCGACCATCAAGCGCCTCCTCATCCCACACCAGTCGGTCACACAGCTCCCCCGCACCCTGAAAGGGCAAACATATGCGAATCTGCATGTTAGTGTACAACTAAGGGTAAGTCAGCTGAATATTCTGTGTTGCATGATGTTTCACTGCATGCATAGGATTAATGAGGTAGGTGACTTACGGAATTTGCCAGTTGAATTATTTCTTGAACCCTGGAGGCGCGTCCTGGCACTCGATAAATGCCTTCCATGCAGAGGCCACGTCTACGCAGGGCCTCGACCATCTCCACCAGTAGGCGTGGGACACCCTGGGTGATGCAAGAAGGAATACGTTTAGTGACAGGATAGAGCAGGCAATGAAATGTAAAATGCCCTCTCTGGCCGCCGCCGCCACCGCCGCCGCCGCCGCCGCCACCGCCGCCGCCGCCGCCGCCATCATCATCATCATCAT
Source organism: Spirometra erinaceieuropaei (assembly GCA_902702965.1). Taxonomy (NCBI): domain Eukaryota; kingdom Metazoa; phylum Platyhelminthes; class Cestoda; order Diphyllobothriidea; family Diphyllobothriidae; genus Spirometra; species Spirometra erinaceieuropaei. The sequence goes on along the minus strand of CACRXP010000370.1, from coordinate 402,164 downwards.
CATCATCATCATCATCATCATCATCATCATCATCATCATCATCATCATCATCAGCATCATCATCAGCATCGGCATCAGCATTATCATTATCATGCGTCCAGAGTACTTACTGTGTGATGAGGCGCCTCTGCCTGCTGTGTCAAACGGCCGCCGAATGCGGCCCCCGGGAAGTCAGATTGCGGGCAACCTGGAAGGAGGGAAATAAATAGCCTGATTGCTGGTAATGTAGACGTGCCATAAGGCATTTCTGGTTGCCTCACATTTGCCAACTTTAACATGCCTCGCCAAGAAGTAATATTGAAGGCTACAACTAACGTGAAAATGGACTGAGAATATTCGGACATTGGCATAAATGCATGTCGTCCTAACGACTCTGTGGAATCAACACAGTCGCAACTTGCAACCTGGTGTATATGGCCTGCATCGTGTGGCTAATCAAGTAGGCAGAAACATTGTTGGTGTATGAGAGCGTCCATAGTGTCTGGGACGCGTAGTATAAGCTCAGGCTAGGCAATCAAGAAAACACTACTAGTGTCTCCTGGACCAGTTTCCATCCTACCTCTATTTTACTATAGTGTTGAGACTGAAAGACGGGAGCCTGGGAACAATCCAACACAAGACATTATCTTAACCAAAATCAAATTCCAGACCATCGTACATTTATTGATCCGACAACGATGAGATGATACAGCACTTACCACTGGAAGACAGCACATATGAGTGCTTCTTGGCCCATCTGGCGAGCCGTCCAAATAATTGTGTCACTTTTTGCGCCCGGCGCCTTGAGCAGTTCACCGAAGTAGTCGGGGTAGCGTTCGCCATTGCCAGTCTCTGAATTCTGACGCGCAAGTCGTTTGGCCACGTTCAAACGCCCCAACATCGATCGACATGTAGTCTGGCACAAAATCGATTCAGGACATTTGAATTGCCAGATACCCTCACAGGCGAAGCAAAGTGTCTTGAAAAATCCCAGGAAGGTGGGAATTTGACCATGATAGTGGGATATTATGCAAAGTTATGTGGGACCCATTGTTCAGTGTTAGTTTGGGTTGGGCTGTGATGAGGTATGTAGACAACGTCCGAAGTTAGGTTTAAATTAACCCAACATCATCACAGTTAATCCGACCAATTGACATAATCGTTGTGAACGAATTAATGTACTGAGCATTGTGCATCGGGACCAGTTCATAATAGCAGCGGTGAGCAGTTTCTCCAATTGCTGGGTCAGCAATCAATTTTACCACCCCAAAATACGGTCCCCCTGTGTCGTCGGATACATAAAGAAAATATACGAAGCATAATATCCGTCTTATTTATTCAAGAGGCAATTCAGTTGACTGAAAGTCAGCCAACGGTAGAAATGATATATCATGCGTCTGCAGCTTGCGAGGATTAGAGCCACAAACTATCCTCTGCTCGGCCGCAGGGCAAGGAAATGATGAGACCTGAGAGGTAAATAATGCAATTCGACAGGGTATGTCGGTTGGGTTGATAGAATTTACTTTGCTGGAGGAAGGATAAATTGAGTCTCAACGCAATATCCCATGGACTGTTCCCTTACCCCCGGAAGACATTTGGTCTCTGCCGACGACTGATTATAGACCTAAAGGCAGGGCGAGAGAAATCAACGCCATGACCGGGCATAACATCTGATGAACGCAACTAATCAGTATATATTCGGTAGTACGACTGGTGGACAGAATGAATTCGGAGGAAATTGGAACATAGAAAGGCACGCGTTCGAGGTAGCTATTCAGAATGGCGATCTTTTGAATGTGGAACGGAATGAGAAAAAAAGAGTTTTACACAACGAAAAATTCCGGACAATAGGAAAGAGTGCAGTCCGATGTGATCATGCGCTGTCCCAGCTCTGATTGGCTGGCGGACGCGGAGACAACGGAGGGCGCATATAGGCGCTGGGACACAACACCTCGACGGCGCACTCAGACAACAACCTGCATGGAGTGTGTGCTCGCGGGGACTGCCTACAGAGCCTTCTGTACGCGCTTTCCAAACAGTAAAGGTTGTCCGACTCAAACTGACTTCTCTGACTTTTAATTGGGAATCTTTATCTTGTCGACCACACTTCTTTCGACAGGGACCTCACGTTACTTGCTTGGGAACCATTCAATGACCGAATGGCCTACGTGCGACTGATGGACCACTTTACGAAAATCTCCATTGTCTCTGAGTACGCACTTAATTCAGCTGTCGAACTGTGCGATAAAGAGGAGTTTCAGTCTCAGTTGCAAGCGTTAGTTGAAAGACTCCTTCTCCGCGCTCTGCTGATTGTTGCCGGGGATTGGAATGATCGAACTGGGCCTGAGGACTTCCCTAACAGTTATCTTCTTGGCCGCTTTGTGTTTGCATCTCGATGTGAAAATGGCGTGAGGTTGCTGAAATTCGCTGATCAGAACCGACTGCTTGTCAATCGCATTTCACCAATTGTAATCATGTTCATGGCAGATTGGATGGCCCATGGGTCGGACCATGTCCTCATTCGAGCACACCTGATGGTTCGCCTTTCATCCGCGCCACAAATGCCCCCTCCTAAACGTCTAGATGTCGCATAAATGCCGCAAACCAGCACTACGGAGGCCTTCAGCAGAGAAATCCGGTCCTGTTCTACGACCCCCCCAGCGGACGGACAAGGCAGTAACCAACGGTCGTCACCGTCGAAAACGTCAATCTATGGGGCAGCTGAGAAAATCCTTGGATATACGTAGCGACGCCACAGTGATTGGATCAGCGGAAAAGCCCTGCAGTTGTCTGCTCAGACGGTTTAAGCCAGGCTACGTATTGATGATTCGCTCCGCCAAATCTGAGAAATGACGGCAAATTCGGACAGGGATGACCGGGAGAAATATTGGATTGAAATATCGACCTGGATTGCACAAACCTCGAACGTTGTGACACTCGAAAATGCTAACAAATTATCCACCAAGTGAGTGGTAAGTCCTTCACACTGCGTGACACTGTTCCCAACGTGAATGACGACTTTAGTGGAGTTCTAGCGTGAGCACGTTGAGCACCATCTCAACTTTTATATCCAACCCAGCACGCCGTTGCTCTCCTCTGCAGAGGAGTTTCTTCCCCCTCCTGCCTATGCAGTGTCATGCGACCCTCCTTCTGAAACAGAAGTCTCCGATATCATACGAAAGCTACGCAACATTGACGTTAATGCGAAGATAATCACTACTATTAGCTATTATTATTATTAGGCAATTTTCCCTATCTATGCTACCAGCAAGTGAAGGCCGTCTGCTTTGTTGACTTTGGCGCCACGTTCGATTCCGTCATTCGTGCGTCCCTGTGGCGGATAATGGCACCTGATGACGTATCGATAAAATAATCGCCATGATCGAGGTCTACAGTAGTGAAATGTCAGCTGAAATTCCCAAATGAGTTTTCATTTCGAAATGATTAATTAAATAGGGTTGTAAAGCTTATCAACCTGCAGTATAATCACATAATATTTCAGTTACCTGACGATGCCGGCTGTCGAATGAACTTCCTTCCGCCTGCATGCAGAACTATGCTCCGCAAGAAATGACTACTTACGTAGCGTGCATTTTCCTCATGATTTTAGATGCCCCTAAATATTCAATTAGAATACATGAAAAACATACATAAAAATATTCATTTTCTTGCGCATTTGGTAGAAAATGACGTTTCCTTCCAACTTCATACTTGATGGAAGGATATAATTCGGTTTTCTAAAACTTCCTAATTGTGAGATTTTTTAATACCGCGAAATGGTCGTTCCTAGAACGTCATGTCTCTGTATTTACTAATATGGTTTGTAAAGTTAACAATATGGATCAAATCCATTGCTACATGTTATGAACCTCATATGGTCTCCCTTCAATACCTTAGAGAAATGTGGGTTATCCGTACGCGGAAAATACATGGCTTGTAGTTTGGAAACCCTGAATGAAAGCGTGACGGCAGAGCGGGTTCAAAATTATTCGGGAATTTGAAATGTTTTCGGAAGCCGAACAATACCATTCCGTCGAGTATACATTTGGAAGAAGACGTAAATGTCTACCAAATGAGCGGAAGAATGGATATTTTTATGGATGTTTTGCATAAATTATAATTCGACATTATGAGGCATCAAAAATCAATGAAGAATTTTCATGCTAAATATGTAATTAATTTTTGCAGACTTTAGTTCTTGCATGCAGTCTTTAGTAAGTTCATTTGGAAGCCGACATTCTGAGGCAACTGAATTATGATGGAATTATGCTCCGAGATGGTTAGTTTTACAACCCTACTTAATTAATCTTTACGAAACGAAAACGCATTTTGACATTTCATGAGCTAACCCGCCTACTGTATTATCGCTCCGCCATCGCGCAAGTACTCGTAAGCAACAATCTTTCCCAGCCGTTTGCTAATCGGTCTGGCGTTCGACCGGGTTGTATCCTGTCGCTCATTCTGTTCAAATAAGCTATTGCCTGGATTCTCGGGAGGGCCCTACACGAGGGTGACGGTGTTGAATTTGCACCCGGACACCGACCGACTGATCCCGAATATGCTTATGATATTGCCCTACCTGCTTCACGTTTTGGTGATCTGTAGTCTATGGTGCCGCGGGTGAACAATGTCGCTAAATCGGTCGGTTTATCCATAAGCGCTGGGAAGAATATAGTGTTTCCAAGCTGCATTACTGAGAAGAAAAAGACGAAGAAGAAGAAGGTAGATTTCGGGATTGGTGACTGTCAACTTTAAGAAGTAGACAGTTTTGAGTACCTCGGAAGGAGGCTGATGTCGATTAGGCAGAGTAAGGATGACATTTTCTCCGGAATAGATGCTGCCCCACGGATCTTCTCAAGAAATAGAAAATGCCTAAGGATCAGACGCGTTATCATCGCCACTATGATTCGTGTGTACTGCGTATCTGTCCGTTCCCTCCTTCACTATGATTGTAAATGCTAAACTGTGCGCGAGGAGGACGAGCGAAAACTGGAGATATTTGACCACCGCCGCTTGAGGACATTCCTTCGAGTGAGGTACGCCGACATCGCCTCAGATGAAACAGTTAGTACTCACGGTGATAACAGAGCGAACATACCCCAGGCCATCCAAAAAAGGCGACTGAGGAGGTTTCAGCATGTTCTTCGTTGTCCACCTCAGGAGCTCACTGTTGCTGCGCTCGATCCGGCAACGTTGCCCCATTGGAGGCGTCTAGGAAGGCGCTAACTCGGAACCTGACTCGACAGAATTCGTCAAGACATGGAGGTGGTTCTTGGGCCTTCGGCATTTGGTATCCGTCGTTGGCGAAGGGAATGGATTGAACTCTCCGTATCTGCTGCCGCGGATGGTGACGCGTGCAGAGGTACAGTTCGGCACTTGATCGAGGCTAGCTAGATCAGGCATGATCGCAGCCGTATCGAGTGCATGTACAAGTACCACACCCATCATCCCCGGCAGGATATCATCGGATACACCGAATGCGGCTATTCCTGTTGATTCGCGCTGGCCTACGTGGCTTAACCATTGGAGA
>CACRXP010000370.1:366436-376568 GCA_902702965.1 Spirometra erinaceieuropaei | reverse complement strand
TGCCATTATATCAACTTCATTTATTCTGACATTCATGCTTACTAGGAGACTTGCTTACTTTCTTACTGTGCACTCAGTTACAGTCCAATTCATGCAGACATTTTAGCCATGCTATACTTCTTGAGGCTTTTGTCGTTGGCTGTTATGTTGTTACCCTGAGGACTGAAATACGGCATCCATGAAAGCACATATATTTTTCATTCTAGTCCAAAGCATAGGCTACGCCAATTAATCTAGATTGCTGTTCAATCTACCGGGTACCCAACCATGGCTCACTGAACACTCTCCCCTTTCTAGATACCAGCGTCATTGCTTCCTGCAGTCCCTGTGCTTACCACCGAATCTCCCACCGTCGCTGCTGCCGCCGCCTTCAGTCGCCGCCTTTTGTGCTGGCGCATGTACATAGCCTTCGTTGGAATTATCCTTCACCCCACCCCCTGCCACGTCCCACCCATTATTATTTGTACTATTATATGCATGATTCTCCCTCGTCCCCATTTTTAAACTGTTGGAGAGTATTATTCATTGTTCTCTTGTTTATTCTATTCCACACAATAGACGCTGTTTCGCTGAGGTTCACTTTCCCTCCTTCACGCCCGCGCTAACTCACAGTGTTATATCGCATTTGTTCCGTCCACTCCCCAAAGTCGTAATTCACTTCCTTCTTATTGAAATGATCATCCTTGGTGCTGGATTTTGTAATTGTCCTTCTCCTCATGTCCATTCCATTTTAACTAATAAATCTGGTTCTTTTATCCTACACTCTCTCTATCTCTCATCTTGATTAGTTGGACTATGTCTTATGTTGGTGCTGTGTCTGGTCATAGTCTGCAGACAGGAAATTTATATCAACAGATGTATCTATATCAGGGGGGGGGAATTTTGGCAAGTGAGACTTGCGTGACAGTGTGTGTGTGTGTGCGAGTCTATGGTTAGTACTGTCACGACGACTGACTGACTGCAGTAGCATCTCAAATAAATATGTGGTTCGATTCTGGCAAGGATGGCTCCAGGGGTTTGCATCCACTACAGTCGGTTATTATTACTATCATCATTACAGTGTCGATTTGGCGATAAGTCTCGGAATTGGAAGTGCGCTGTTGATCGGATATGTCTACTTCGGGTGATGAGATTGAAGATCACGGTCTCCAATGGTTAAGCCACGTAGGCCAGCGCGAATCAACAGGAATAGCCGCATTCGGTGTATCCGATGATATCCTGCCGGGGATGATGGGTGTGGTACTTGTACATGCACTCGATACGGCTGCGATCATGCCTGATCTAGCTGGCCTCGATCAAGTGCCGAACTGTACCTCTGCACGCGTCACCATCTGCGGCAGCAGGTACGGAGAGTTCAATCCATTCCCTTCGCCAACGACGGATACCAAATGCTGAAGGCCCAAGAACCACCTCCATGTCTTGACGAATTCTGTCGAGTCAGGTTCCGAGTTAACGCCTTCATAGACGCCTCCAATGTGGCAAAGGTGTCGGATCGAGCGCAACAACACTGAGCTCCTGTGGTGGACGACTAAGAACATTCTGACACCCCCTCAGTCGCCTTTCTTGGATGGCCTGGGATATGTTCGCTCTGTTATCACCGTGAGTGCTAACTGTTTCATCTGAGGCGATGTCGCCGTACCTCACCCAAAGGATGGTCTTCAAACAGCGGTGGTCAAATACCTCCAGTTTTCGCCCGTCCTCCTCGCGCACAGCTCAGCATTCACAAACATAGTGAAGGAGGGACAGATGCTCTGTACACGCGAATCTTAGTGGCGATGATGTTGCGTCTGATCCCTAGGCATTTTCTAATGCTTGAGAAGACCCGTGGGGCAGCATCTATTCCGGAGAAAATGTCATCCTTACTCTGCCTATTCGGCATCAGCCTCCTTCCGAGGTACTCAAAACTGTCTACTTCTTAAAGTTGACAGTCACCAATCCCGAAAGCTACCTTCTTCTTCTTCTTAGGAATGCAGCTTGGAAACACTATAGTCTTCCCAGCGCTTATGCATAAACCAACCGATTTAAAGATCTTGTTCGCCCGTGACACCATAGACTGCAGATCACCGAAATGTGAAGCAAATAAGGCAATATGATAAGGATATTGGAGATCAGTCGGTCAGTATCCGGGTGCAAATTCAACTCATTTCCGACTGCATGCAAGGACTATACTCTACAAAAATTGCATAAATTAATCCATTCTTCCGCTCATTTGGTAGACATTTACGTCTTCTTGCAATTGTATACTCGACGGAAGGGTATTGTTCGGTTTTCAAAAACATTTCAAATTCCCGAATAATTTTGCACCAGCTCTGCCGTCACGCTTTCATTCAGGGTTTCCAAACTACAAGCAATGTATTTTCCGCGTCCGGATAACCCACATTTCTCTAAGGTATTGAAGGGAGATCATATGGGGTTCATAATATTCAGCATCGGATTTGATAAATATTGCTAACTTTACAAGCCACATTAGTAAATACAGAGACATGAAGTTCTAGGAACGACCATTCCACGGCACTAAAAATCTCACAATTAGAAAGTTTTAGAAAACCGAATTATATCATTCCATCAAGTACAAAGTTGGAAGAAAACGTCATTTTCTACCAAATGCGCAAGAAAATGAATATTTTATGCATGTTTTTCATGTATCTAAAATGCATCTAAAATCCTGAGAAAAATGCACGCTACGTAAGTAGTCATTTCTTGCGGAGCATAGTTCTGCATGCAGGCGGAAGGAAGTTCATTCGACAGCCGGCATCGTCAGGTAACTGAAATATTAAAGAATTATACTGCAGATTGATAAGTTTTACAACCCTATTTAATTAATCTTTTCGAAATGAAAACTCATTTGGGAATTTCAGCTGACATTTCACTACTGTAGACCTCGATCCTGGCGATCATTTTTAGCGATACGCCATCTGGTGCCATTATCCGCCACAGGGACGCACGATGGACGGAATCGAACGTGGCGCCAAAGCCAACAAAGCAGACTGCCGTCACTTGCTGGTAGCATAGATCGGTAAAATTGCCTAATAATAATAGCACATAGTAGTGATTATCTTCGCATTAACGTCAATGTTGCGTAGCGTTCGTATGATTTCGGAGATTTCTGCTTCAGAAGGAGAGTCGCATGACACTGCGTAGGCAGGAAGGGAAGAAACTCCTCTGCAGAGGAGAGCAACGGCGTGGTGGGTTGGATATAAAGTTGAGATGGTGCTCAACGTGCTCACGCTAGTACTCCACTTTGGCTGAATCGTCAACACTAAAGTGGTCATTCACGTCGGGAACAGTGTCACGCAGTGTGAAGGACTTACGATTAACTTGGTGGATAGTTTGTTAGCATTTTCGAGTGTCACCAACGTTCGAGGTCTGTGCAATCGAGGTCGATATTTCAATCCAATATTTCTTCCGGTCATCCCTGTCCAAATTTGCCGTTATATTTCGAAGTTGGCAGATCGTAATAAAAAATACGGAACCTCCCTTGAGCCGTCTGAGCAGACAACTGCAGGGCTTTTCCGCTGATCCAATCACTGTGGCGTCGCTACGTATATCCAAGGATTTTCTCAGCTGCCCCATAGATTGACGTTTTCGACGGTGACGACCATTGGTTACTGCCTTATCCTTCGGCCCGGGTCGTAGAACGGGATCGGATAGCAGAATTTAGTGCCTACCCAGAGACAATGGAGATATTCCTAAAGTGGCCCATCAGTCGCACGTAGGCGGTTCGGGCATTGAATGGTTTCCAAGCAAGTAACGCGAGATCCCTGTCGAAAGTAGTGTGGTCGACAGGGTAAAGATTCCCAATCAAATGTCAGAGAAGACGGTTTGAGTCGGACAACCTCTACTGTTTGGAAAGCGCGTACACAAGGCCCTGTAGGCATTCGCCGCGAGCACGCTCTCCATGCAGGTTGTTGCCTGAGTGCGCCTTCGAGGTGTTGTGTCCCAGCGCCCATATGCGCCCTCCGTTGTCTCCGCGTCCGCCAGCCAATCAGAGGGGGGACACCGCTGATTGGCCTGGAACACTCGCGAGGTTATTGACAAGCCCCGCGCCTCCCAACGGCGTATAGACAAGGAGTGTGAAGCGGACAGTAAAGCAGCGTGACAAAGGCTGGTGGGGGCAAGGAGACGCGAACTGCCACAGTATCCCCCGGTTGGCCCGAAGGTGGCGAGTAGCGACGCAGAATGAATTGTTGATGTCTATAAAACATGAGTAGACAAAGGATCAGGAAAATGAACATGCCGTCCACTACGGGTGATATATACAGGGGGCACAGGGCTAGAGTGAGTATAGCTCGCGGATACAGTGTTGGTGGTTGATGAAAGGGAGTAGGGAAGGTGCCAATTGGAGCGTTGTTGTGCCGTTGGACCTTATTCCGTTGACAGCCGAGACACGCCCGTGTCCATGCGTCCAGGTCCTTGTGCATTCCAGACCAGACGAAGCGGTCGGAAACCAGCTTGTCGGTTGCTGGACTCCCGGGGTGAGAGAGATTGTGCAGGGAGTAGAAAACTTTGCGGCGGAGGGATGGTGGCACAAATGAACGATGAGAAGGGGTGGATACGTCGCATAAAATGGTGCCGTTGCCAGTTGTCAGTAGTACTTCCTGAAGTTGGAGTCCGGAAACATCCTCATCACAGGGTGCATCGACACGGCGTTGTTCAGCGGCCATCTCATTGAGGTCGATCCCAGATGAAAGCTGAAGGTGGGCGATAGAGGGCCTGGACAGTGCGTCAGCCACCTCATTCTTCGTGCCATCAATGTGGCGGATGTCAATGGTGAAATGGGAGATGTAGTCCAGGTGGCGGATCTCCCGAGGGTTTAGTTTATCCCAGTGGGAACGCATAGTAAAGGTGAGTGGCTTATGATCTGTGAAAATTGTGAACTCTCGACCTTCGAGTAAATGCCGGAAGTGCCTTACGACAAGATAAGCGGCGAGAAGTTCACGTACAAATGTGCTGTAGCGGGTTTCGGCCTTGGATAGTTTCCTGAAGAAGAAAGCCAAAGACACGGTAGAATCTGACAGACTTTGTTGAAGAACCGCGCCAACAGCAACATTGGTGACATCCACCATCAGAGAAATTGAGGCAGGAGGCTGGCATCAGCCAGAAGGGCTTCTACCTGCCCAAATAACTTGAGTGCTGCTGGGGTAAGTTCAAAGGTGCGCTTGGAACCTGAGAGCAGACTGGTCAGATGTAGGATGTTATCGGCACAGTTCGCGAGAAACCGGCGATAAATGTTCACCATACCAAGCAACCGTTGCAACTGACACTTCGAGGTGGGGAGTGGAAATTCCCGAATGGCGGCAACCTTTGAGGGAAGAGGCCGAATGCTGTAAGAGTCGACCAGAGGACCGAGAAATTCTAGGGAGGGCACACCTAAGATGCATTTGGGCGGGTTGAGAACAACGCCAACTTGTTGAAGGTGGTTAAACACCGTTGCCAGATGCTCCATGTGTTCTTCGGCGGTTGAGTTGACTACCAGAAGGTCATCGATATAGGCGTAGACAAATGGTTGGCCGTAAAGCACTCTGTCTACGAACCTTTGGAAGGTCTGGGAGGCGTTGCGAAGTCTAAACGACATGCGCAGGAACTGAAAGAAGACAAAGGGAGTGGTAACGGCCGTCTTCGAATCGTCCTCTGGGGCTATGGGAATTTGGTGGAAAGCACGGACCAGATGAATCTTCGAGAATACAGACTTGCCGAATAGGACACCGGCAAAATCCTGAAGATGTGGGACAGGGTAGCGGTCTGGGACATTAACGTTATTCAGGGCCCTGTAATCACCGCAGGGGCGCTAGTCACCAGTGGCGGCCTTTGGAACCATGCGGAGGGCTGAGGCCCATGGGCTTTCAGACTGACGGATGATGCCCATTTGAAGCATGTGCTCGAACTCGGACTTGGCGGCAGCAAGACGTGCAGGCGCGAGACGGCTGGGGGCGAGAAAACGCGGGAGGACCGATGGTCCGGATATGGTGAACAACGTCGTGTGGTGGAATAGAAGCGTTGAAGTTGGCAAGAGTGAGGGCGGGGTATTTGGCGAGGAGTAGCCGAAATGGATTCTCGGCTTCAGCGTCCAAGACGGAGAGTTGACAGGAAGCGTCGGAGGAAGAGATATCTCCGACAGTGAGGTTGGTAGTTTGGTCGTGATGACGTGACTGACGGCAGTCGACCAGAAGATCGAAAGCTGCGAGGAAATCTGCCCAGAGAAAGGCACATGGGATGTCAGCAAGGACGAAGATCCAAGGGAAGAGACGCCGGAGACCGAGGTCCAGAGAGAGGGAGCAGGTGCCAAATGTGGTAATCGGCGATGTGGTTACGGCCTGTAGGAAAAGACCGAGATTGGGGCACCGACGATCAGCTGGTGTGGGTGGAATAACACTTAGCTGGCCACTAATGTCAACCAAGAAACGTTGGCCACTCCGGGTGTCGCGGACGTAAAATGTGCAACCGGAGATAGAGCTGTCGGGAAGATTGGCTGCACTGACCTTCGGGCTGACCGGTGTTACCAGTTAGCTCTGCTTGGAGGGGAAGGAGCAGGGAGAGATGCATCGACGGGCTTTATTACCAAAGATGGTGTGATATCAGCAGGTGGCAGCTGTCTTTGAACGGGCAGAATGTGAAAACTGGACATGCGGGGTGGACGGCTTCGGTTGGCTTCGAGGTGAAGGAGAAACTGCCTCCTTCTGGAGAGAAGCAATATCATCGGCCAGCTTGATAAACCCGAGCTCCGACTGCGAAAGGGGAGACGCAGGAAGAGTTGAGGGAGTTGGGAGTGATAAAATAGATGACTTGGATAAACTCTGCATCTCCATAAGCCGATCAGCCATCTGAGGAAGTTGCCTAGCCGAAAGGATGCCAAAGGCGGGTGCCAAAATATGCTGCATTTCCGGTGGAAAGTTGTCCATGATCAACGTCCGACTTTATCGTAGATTAGGAAGGAGGAAGATTGCTGTTCGCAAGGAGTCACCAATGGTCGAAAGTAATGTGGTCGACAAGATTAAGATTCCCAATCAAAAGTCAGGTGAGACGGTTGGAGTCGGACAACCTTTACTGTTTGGAAAACGCGTACACAAGGCCCTGTAGGCAGTCCCCGAGAGCACACTCTCCATGCAGGTTGTTGTTTGAGTGCGCCTTCGAGGTGTTGTGTCTAGCGGTTAGGATTCCTGTCTTTCACCCAGGCGGCCCGGGTTCGTCTCCCGGTCGGGGAGCTGCCTTTGTGCCCTTCAAACGGGCCACGTGTTAGATGCGCTGAACCAACACGGGGGCCACATCGGACTCTGGCAGGCGTTATCTGTGCGCAATAATAAATGCCAACACTTCCGGGGTGCGCTGGCGGACCCTGTTGTCGGCATTCGTCGCACAACTGGACCACTGTCACCACCCCATTGTTTTGCGGTCAAAATCCTGGTTATTTGTTGTGTGGACCAGGGGGTGTGGTGGAACGCCAAGGTGAGGATCCGTCCGAGCCATCCACCTGCGGCCTCCCTCGTCTCCGGTCTCCTTGACTCTGTCTTAACACCGGGCCCAGGCGGGGGAGGAGAAGAGAGTATAGGTAGATGCTACGCAAGACTACTGGCACTATAAAGCCCTGCGTAAGTCACCGTCCCTGCTCCCCAATGCAGTCTGTAGGGCACACGGTGGACATCGTCGAAATCGACGGTCGAACTGTCGTGTCCCAGCGCGTATATGCGCCCTCCGTTGTCTCCGCGTCCGCCAGCCAATCAGAGGGGGGACAGCGCTGATTGGCCTGGAGCGCTCGCGGGGTTATTGACAAGCTCCGCGCCTCCCAACGGCGTATCGACGAGTGGCGTGAGGCGGACAGTAAAGCAGCGTGACAATGGCGGAGGGCAAGGAGACGCGAACTGTCACCTCCGCATGCTGTGAGGACGATCGCCACCAAAGGAGTCGCGCGGTCCCCTCTGGTACAGGATGAGGTGTGGTGCGACTCCAGGAGTCTTTATTCCTCGAGCCTGCTTCGGGATGCCAAACTTCCGACAGACAGCAGACATCCACCTTGCACTGATTAAGGCTGCGCACAGGCAGTATTTGGGTCCGGGGATTCAGGTACGTTCGCACATTCCAGCATCCATACCAAGAGTCCGTCCCCGATTGCTTAGTCCAGCTCGCCTGTTATTCGTTTGCACCACGGGACCAGGGTTGCAGAGTGCATCTGTTCCTGCGGACGCATTAGCATGGGTCGTTATCTTGTGATCGGACATATTTCATTAGGTTTCTTGGGAATCCCAATCATAGGCTGGACCTCAAAAGCCGCTCGGATTGTTTGTTCGAGGCTGTCCCCTCTAGCGCTTGGGCTTAAAATTCCAACCACAAGGCAGCGGTGGCAAACAAAGTTATTTAATGAAGGTTTAGGGTCGCCTGCCATAATCCTGACATTGCACAGTGCGGCTTTTTCTAAAGCATTCGGCGTGCCAGTCTTCAGCTCTCCGCGCCCTGGCAGCACTGTCGCAGCTGGTCCTCGGCTGCTTATTCGTCAGACTCGAGTCTGCTTTTTTCGCAACTAATCTTCACTGAGGGCCGTTCAACTATCCGCAAACTGAGGACACGCCGGGTAGCCATCAGCTAGGCTAACACGCTACCAGTATTAGAGGGTGAGATAACAGATGAATGTGTTCTCAATCAGCCGCATAGTGAACAGCAATGATGCTGAAGGGGGACTAATAAAGTCATCGGTGTCGGCATTGGCCACCTCAGGTTCATTGGCCGTAGTCATCCAGCGTGTAAAACTCCCCAGCCATCAACTTAATCATGCCATGAAAATTCCCTAGATCCCATGACTGCTACTGTTGTTGTCGTTGTCTGCGAATCAAGTACACCGAAGCCATGTGCGCCTTTATCCAATCTGCGAAGAACATGACGTCAATAGGCGGAATGTGATTATCCAGTCAGTTGCAATTTACCCAGTCAATTGTCTGGGAGGTGACAGACGGTCCACATTAGAACCGTCATTTGCGCTTCAAATGCCACGCTCTCCTCCTTCCTCACTGACATGAGATCGGTGAAATGACTATGTCATAAAGATAGAAGGAGTTGCAGGGTTCAATGACTAACAATGCTATATGTGTCGTCAATGCGTGCTACGCACAGAAACGCGTGATATTCTAAGGAGGGACCATTCAAACAGCGGTGCCCCGATTCTCAACTGAATGGGATTACCACGCAAAGAAGAAGATGCGGTTGCCGTTGTCTCTTCGTCCAGATCGGAGGACCGACTTGTCCCATCACATGTGATTCTTCCAATTCACGGAAGTTAGCTTGCTTTAAAGTTTGGAATATGTCTGTTATATGCAGTGTGGACCGTGATGTCCGAATAACCACATTGGAATTCACTCTCCATTTACTCTTCCGGGAATCAGACAACACTCTGGACCGATAGGGCATTTGATGTGGATATGGGACAGGCATGCTGAACAGTGCTGAGACATTTCGTCTCCATGTGCCACACACGACCCATACCAACACCACCACCAACACCAACACCACCACCAACACCATATCACACCAGGTCTTCACGCAAACGACCTGGGATACTGGGACTACACAGTCGTAGGAATCGGTATTGAGGAATTCCTGTTTTAGCATGTAAAAGCAACGACTCGGATGCCTGAAGCTAAGAGAGCCGTCACATCAGCTCAGTTCAACATGGCTTCTCTGAAAGGTGATCCTGACTCACAAACCTGCTTACGTCCCTCGGACGTCGGTCAAAGGCGATGGAGGAAGGACATCCAGTGGATGTCATTTTCTTTGATTTCAGCAAGTGCTCGATTGCGTTCCACATAAGCGCCTCCTTCAAATGATGTATAGCGTATATTCAAGAAGAAATCTCCACAGTGGGATTCGACATCTTTCAAACGGTCGTAGATAAAAGTTAATATTGGTGGCTACTGTTCAGAATGGGCGTCTCATAAAAGTGTAATGTAACATAGGTCAGTTCATGGGCCACTCATATTCTCCGTCCATCTAAATCATCTTGTACGACAAGGAAAATTGGACATAGCGTCCTTTGCAGATGATCTTAAACTGTAGACGGTGATAAAAGATGAAAAATACGGCAAAGATGCCACGCGGATGTGCCTCACTCATAGTCGGATATTTAAAGTAGTGATTAAGATGTGCAGAC
>CACRXP010000370.1:343820-354843 GCA_902702965.1 Spirometra erinaceieuropaei | reverse complement strand
ATTGAGCACTGGCCCTGGCTGTCACAGTGTCTGCACCGGGGCAGCCAACCGGTGTCCGTAGAGGGTCTGGGCGAACCGCTATCCGATGCCTGTCTCTATGCTTGCCGGTAAGTCTCCAACCGCCCATCTCCTCCTTGCCATTATATCGACTTCATTTATTCTGACATTCATGCTTACTAGGAGACTTGCTTAGTTTCTTACTGTGCACTCAGTTACAGTCCAATTCATGCAGACATTTTAGCCATGCTATACTTCTTGAGGTTTTTGTCGCTGGCTGCCATGTTGTTACCCTAAGGACTGAAATACGGCCTCCATGACAGCACAGCTATTTTTCATTCTAGTCCAAAGCATAGGCTACGCCGATTAATCTAGAGTGCTGTTCAATCTAACGGGTACTCAACCATGGCTCACTGAACACTCTCCCCTTTCTAGATACCAGCGTCATTGCTTCCTGCAGTCCCTGTGCCTACCACCGACCCTCCCACCGTCGCCGCCGTCGCCGTCTTCAAGGGCCGCCTTTTGTGCTGGCGCGTGTACAAAGCCTTCGTTGGAGTTATCCTTTCCCCCTCCGTCGCCCACTTCCCACCCATAATTATTTGTACTATTATAAGCATGATTCTCCCTCGTCCCCATTTTTGAACTTTTGTAGAGTATTATTCATTACTCTCTTGTTTATTCCATTCCACACATTAGACGCTGTTTCGCTGAGCTTCACTTTCCCTCATTCTCGCCCGCGCTAACTCGCAGGATTATATCGCATTTGTTCAGTCCACTCCCCACAGTCGTAATTCACTTCCTTCTTATTGGAATGATTATCCTTGGTGCCGGATTTTGTAATCGTCCTTCTCCTCATGTCCATTCTATTTTACGTAATAAATCTTGTTCTTTTATTCTACACTCTCTCTATCTCTCATCTTGATAAGTTGGACAATGACTTCTGGTGGTGCTGTGTCTGGTCATAGTCTGCAGACAGGAAGTTTATATCAACAGATGTATCTACATCCGGGGGGAATTTTGGCAAGTGAGACTTGCGTGACAGTGTGTGTGCGAGTCTATGGTTAGTACTGTCACGACAACTGACTGACTGCAGTAGCATCTCAATTAAATATGTGGTTCGATTCTGGCAAGGATGACACCAGTGGTTTGCATCCATTACAGTCGGTTATTATTACTATCATCATTACAATGTGTCGATTTGGCGATAAGTCTCCGATTTGGAAGTGCGCTGTTGATCGGATATGGCTACTTCGGGTGATGGGATTGAAGATCACGGTCTCCAATTGTTAGGCCACGTAGACAAGCGCGAATCCACAGGAATAGCCACATTCGGAGGAGGGAAATATGATAGAAGTGTATCCGATGATATCCTGCCGGGGATGATGGGTGTGGTACTTGTACATGCACTCGATACGGCTGCGATCATGCCTGATCTAGCTGGCCTCGATCATGTCCCGAACTGTACCTCTCCACGCGTCACCATCCGCGGCAGCAGATACGGAGAGTTCAATCCATTCCCTTCGCCAACGACGCATACTAAATGCCGAAGGCCCAAGAAGCACCTCCATGTCTTGACGAATTCTTTCGAGTCATGTTCCAAGTTAACGCCTTCCTAGACGCCTCCAATGGGGCAACGGTGCCGGATCGAGCGCAGCAACATTGAGCTCCTGTGGTGGACAACGAAGAACATGCTGAAACTCCCTCAGTCGCCTTTCTTGGATGGCCTGGGATATGATCGCTCTGTTATCACCGTGAGTACGGACTGTCTCATCTGAGGCGATGTCGGCGTACCTAATTCGAAGGAATGTCCTCAAGTGGCGGTGGTCAAATACCTCCAGTTTTCGCTCGTCCTCCTCGCGCAAAGTCTTGCATTTACAACCATGTAGAAGGAGGGAACGGACAGATGCGCAGTACACTCGAATCTTAGTGGCGATGATTTCGCGTCTGATCCCTAGGCATTTTCTAATGCTTGAGAAAACCCGTGGGGCAGCATCTATTCCGGAGGAAATATCATCCTCACTCTGCCTATTCGGCATCAGCCTCCTTCCGAGGTACTCAAACTGTCTACTTCTTAAAGTTGACAGTCACAAATCCCGAAAGCTACCTTCTTCTTCTTCTCAGGAATGCAGCTTGAAAACACTCTATTCTTCCCAGCGCTTATGCACAAACCAACCGATTTAACGATCTCGTTCACCCGTGACAACATAGACTGCAGATCACCGAAACGTGAAGCAAGTAAGGCAATATTTAGAAGCATATTCGAGACCAGTCGGTCGGTATCCGGGTGCAAATTCAACACCGTCACCCTCGTGTAGGCCCTCCCGAGAATTGAGTTAATAGCGTATTTGAACAGAATGAGCGACAGGATACAACCCGGTCGAACGCCATACCGAATAGCAAAAGGCTGGGAAAGATTGTTGCGTACGAGTACTTGCGCGATGGCGGTGCGATAATACAGTAGGCGGGTTAGCTCATGAAATGTCAAAATGCGTTTTCGTTTCGTAAAGATTAATTAAGAAGGGTTGTAAAACTAACCATCGCGAAGCATAATTCTATCATAATTCAGTTACCTCAGAATGTCCGCTTCCAAATGAACTTACTAACGACTGCATGCAAGAACTATAGTCTGCAAAAATTGACTGCATATGTAGCATGCAAATTTTTCATTGATTTTCGATGCCCCATAAAATCAAATTATAACTTATGTAAAACATCTATAAAATTATCCATTCTTCCGCTCATTTGGTAGACATTTACGTCTTCTTCCAACTGTATACTCGACGAAGGTTATTGTTCGGTTTTCAAAAATATTTCATAATCCCGAATGATTTTGAACCCGCTCTGCCGTCACGCTTTCATTCAGGGTTTCCAAACTACAAGCCATGTATTTTCCGCGTCCGGATAACCCACATTTCTCTGAGGTATTCAGGGGAGACCCCATGGGGTTCACGACGTTTCGCAATGGATTTGATCCGTATTGTTAACTTTACAAGCCAAATTTGTTAATACAGATACATGACGTTCTAGGAACGACCATTTCACGGTATTAAAAAATCCCACAATTAGGAAGTTTTAGAAAAACGAATTATATTCTTCCATCAAGTATGAAGTTGGAAGAAAACGCCATTTTCTACCAAATGCGCAAGAAAATGAATATTTTTATGCATGTTTTTCATGTATTATAATTGAATATTTAGGGGCATCTAAAATCATGAGAAAAATGCACGCTACGTAAGTAGTCATTTCTTGCGGAGCATAGTTCTGCATGCAGGCGGAAGGAAGTTCATTCGACAGCCAGCATCGTCAGGTAACTGAAATATTATATGATTATACTGCAGGTTGATAAGCTTTACAACCCTATTTAATTAATCATTTCGAAATGAAAACTAATTTGGGAATTTCAGCTGACATTTCACTACTGTAGACCTCGAGCATGGCGATCATTTTTAGCGATACGCGATCTGGTGCCATTAGCCGCCACAGGGATGCACGATAACGGAATCGAACGTGGCGCCAAAGTCAACAAAGCAGACGGCCTTCACTTGCTGGTAGCATAGATAGGGAAAATTGCCTAATAATAATAATAGCTAATAGTACTGATTATCTTCGCATTAACGTCAATGTTGCGTAGCTTTCTTATGATATCGGAGACTTCTGTTTCAGAAGGAGGGTCGCATGACACTGCATAGGCAGGAGAGGGAAGAAACTCCTCTGCAGAGGAGAGCAACGGCGTGGTGGGTTAGATATAAAAGTTGAGACGGTGCTCAACGTGCTCACGCTAGAACTGCACTTTGGCTGAATTTTCAACACTAAAGTCGTCATTCACGTTGGGAACAGTGTTACGCAGTGTAAAGGACTTACCATTAACTTGGTGGATAATTTGTTAGCATTTTCGAGTGTCACCAACGTTCGAGGTCTGTGCAATCGAGGTCGATATTTCAATCCAATATTTCTCCCGGTCATCCCTGTCCGAATTTGCCGTCATTTCTCAAGTTTGGCGGAGCGAATCATCAATACGTAACCTGGCTTGAACCGTCTGAGCAGACAACTGCAGGGCTTTTCTGCTGATCCAATCACTGTGCTGTCGCTACGTATATCCAAGGATTTTCTCAGCTGCCCCATAGATTGACGTTTTCGACGGTGACGACCATTGGTTACTGCCTTGTCCGTCCGCTGGGGGGGTCGTAGAACAGGACCGGATTTCTCTGCTCAGGGCCTCCGTTGTGCTGGTTTGCCGAATTTATGCCACATATAGACGTCTAGGAGGGGGCATTTGTGGCGCGGATGAGAGCTGAACCTTCAGTTGTGTTCGAATGAGGACATGGTCCGACCCATGGCCATCCAATCTGCCAAGAACATGATTACAATTGGTGAAATGCGATTGACAAGAAGTCGGTTCTGATCAGCGAATTTCAGCAACCTCACGCCATTCTCACATCGAGATGCAGACACAAAGCGACCAAGAAGGTAACTGTTTGGGAAGTCCTCAGGTCCAGTCCGATCATTCCAATCCCCGGCAACAATCAGCAGATCGCGGAGAAGGAGTCTTTCAACTAACGATTGCAACTGAGACTGAAACTCCTCTTTATCGCACAGTTCGATGGCGGAATTTAGTGCCTACTCAGAGACAATGGAGATATTACTAATGTGGGCCATCAGTCGCACGTAGGCCATTCGGGCATTGAATGGTTCCCAAGCAAGTAACGTGAGGTCCCTGTCGAAAGTAGTGTGGTCGACAAGATAAAGATTCCCAATCAAAAGTCAGAGAAGACGGTTTGAGTCGGACAACCTTTTCTGATTGGAAAGCGCGTACACAAGGCTCTGTAGGCAGTCTACCCGAGCACATTCTCCATGCAGGTTGTTGTCTGAGTCCGTCTTCGAGGTGTTGTGTCCCAGCGCCTATATGCGCCCTCCGTTGTCTCCGCGTCCGCCAGCCAATCAGAGGGGGACAGCGCTGATTGGTCTGGAGCACTTACGAGGTTATTGACAAGTCCCGCGCCTACCAACGGCGTATCGACAAGGAGCGTGAGGCGGACAGTAAAGCAGCGCGACAAAGGCGGATGGTAAGGAGACGCGACCTGCCACAGTATCCCCCTGTTGGACCGAAGGTGGCGAGTAGCGACGTTGAAGGAACTGTTGATGTCCAAAACACATGAGTAACCAAACGGTCAGGAAAATGAACATGCCGTCCACTACGGGTGATATATACAGGGGGCACAGGAGTAGAGTGAGTATAGCTCGCGGATACAGTGTTGGTGGTTGATGAAAGGGAGTAGGGAAGGTGCCACTGGGAGCTTTGTTGTGCCGTTGGACCTTATTCCGTTGACAGCCGAGACACGCCCGTGCCCATGCTTTCAGGTCCTTGTGCATTCCAGACCAGACGAAGCGTTCGGAAACCAGCTTGTCGGTTGCTCGACTCCCAGGGTGAGAGAGATTGTGCAGGGAGGAGAAAACTTTGCGGCGAACGGATGGTGGCACAAATGAACGATGCGAATTGGGGATACGTCGCATAAAATGGTACCGTTGCCAGTTGTCGGTGGTACCTCCTGAGGTTGGAGTCCGGAAACATCCTCATCACAGGGTGAACCGACACGGCGTTGTTCAGCGGCCATCTCATTGAGGTCGATCCCAGATGATAGCTGAAGGTGAACGATAGAGGGCCTGGACAGTGCGTCAGCCACCTCATTCTTCGTGCCATCAATGCGGCGGATGTCGGTGGTGAATTGGGAAATGTAGTGCAGGTGGCGGATCTCCAGAGGGTTTAGTTTATCCGAGTGGGAACGCATAGGAAAGGTGAGTGGCTTATGATCTGTGAAAATTGTGAACTCTCGACCTTCGAGTAAATGCCAGAAGAAAGCCAAAGACACGGTAGAATCTGACAGACTTTGTTGAAGAGCCGCGCCAACAGCAACATTGTTGGCATCGACCATCAGAGAAAGTGAGTCAGGAGGGTGTCATCAGCCAGAAGGGCTTTTACCTGCCCAAATGGCGTGAGTGCTGCTGGTGTAAGTTCAAGGTTTCGCTTGGAACCTGAGAGGAGACTTGTCAGATGTAGGATGTTATCGGCACATTTCGCGAGAAACCGGCGATAACAGTTCACCATACCAAACAACCGTTGCAACTGACGCTTCGAGGTAGAGAGTGCAAAGTCCCGAATGGCGGCAACCTTTGAGGGAAGAGGCCGTATGCCCTGGGAGTCGACCAGATGACCGAGAACTTCTAGGGAGGGCACACCTAAGACGCATTTGGACGGGTTGAGAACAACGCCAAATTGTTGAAGGCGGTCAAACACCGTTGCCAGATGTTCCAGGTGTTCTTCGGTGGTGGAGTTGACTACCAGCAGGTCATCGATATAGGCGTAGACAAATGGTAGGCCGTAAAGCACTCTGTCTACGAACCTTTGGAAGGTCTTAGAGGAGTTACGAAGTCTAAACGGCATGCGCAGGAACTGAAAGAAGCCAAAGGTGGTGGTAACGGCCTTCTTCGAAACGTCCTCTGGGGCTATGGGAATTTGGTGGAAAGCACGGACCAGATGGATCTTCGAGAATACAGACCTGCCGAATAGGACACCGGCAAAATCCTGAAGATGTGGGACAGGTTAGCGGTCCGGGACAGTAACGTTGTTCAGGGCCCTGTAATCACCGCATGGGCGCCAGTCACCAGTTGCAGTTTTTGGAACCAATTGGAGGGGTGAGGCCCATGGGCTTTCAGACTGACGAATGATGCCCATTTGAAGCATGTGCTCGAACTCGGACTTGGCGGAAGCAAGACGTGCAGGCGCGAGACGGCTGGGGGCGAGAAAACACGGGAGGATCAATGGTCCGGATATGGTGAACAACGTCGTGTGGTGGAATAGAAGCGTTGAAGTTGGGAAGAGTGAGGGCGGGGTATTTGGCGAGTAGTTGCCGAAATGGATTCTCGGGGTCAGAGCCCGGGAGGGCGAGTTGACAGGAAGCGTCGGAGGAAGAGATACCCCGGTCAGTGAGGTTGGTAGCCTGGTCGTGAAGACTTGACTGACGGCAGTCGACCAGAAGATCGAAAGCGGCGAAGAAATCTGCCACGAGAAAGTCACATGGGATGTCAGCAAGGACGAACATCCAAGGGAAGAGACGCCAGAGACCGATGTCCAGAGAGTGGGAGCAGGTGTCAAATGTGATAATCGTCGATGTGTTGACGGCCTGTAGGAAAAGACCGGGATTGGGGCCTCGGCTGCTTATTCGTCAGACTCGGGTCTGTTTATTTCGCAGCTAATCTTCACTGAGGGCGGTTCAACTATCCGCCAACTGTTGACACGCCGGGTAGCCATCAGCTAGGCTAACGGGCTACCAGTCTTAGAGGGTGAGGTAACTGATGAATGTGTCCGTACGTGGGCATAGCCTTCGACACGTTCTCTTAATCAGCCGTATAGTGAGCAGCAGTGATGCTGAAGGGGACTAATAAAGTCATTGGATTCTGCAGTGGCCACCTCAGTTTCATTGGCCAATAGGCGGAATGTGATTATCCAGTGAGTTGCTGACTGTCTCTTCGTCCTGATCGGAGGACCGACTTGTCCTATCACGGTAGCTAGCTTGCTTTAAAGTCTGGAATATGCAGTGAGTGCCGTGATGTCAGAATCACCACATTGGAATTCACTCTTCATTTACTCTTCCGGACATCAGACAACACTCTGGACCGATAAGGCATTTGATGTGGATATGGGGCAGGCATGCTGAACAGTGCTGAAACAGTTCGTCTACATGTGCCACACACGACCCATACAACCACCACCACCACCACTACTACCACCACCCCCAACACCACCACCAACACCACCACCAACACCACCACCAACACCACCACCACCACGCAAACGAACTGGGCTACTGGGACTTACTCATAGGAATCGGTATTGAGGAATTCCTGTTTTAGCATGTAAAAGCAATGACCCAGATGCCAGAATATAAGAGAGCCGTCACATCAGCTCAGTTCAACATGGCTTCTCTGAAAGGTGATCCTGGCTCACAAACCTGCTTACGTTGCTCGGACATCGGTCAAAGGCGATGGAGGAAGGACATCCAGTGGATGTCATTTTCTCTGATTTCAGCAAGTGCTTGATTTTCGTTCCACATAAGCGCATCCTTCAAAAGATGTATAGCGCATAGTCAAGAAAAAATCCCACAGTGGGAATCGACATCTTTCAGGCGGTCGTAGATAAAAGTTAATCTTGGTGGCTACTGTTTAGAATGTACGTCTCATAAAAGTGTAATGTAACATGGGTCAGTTCTGGGGTCGCTCATATTCTCCGTCCATCTAAATCATCTAGTACGGCAAGGAAAATTGGACATAGCGTCCTTTGCGGATGATCTTAATCTGTAGACGGTGATAAAAGATTAAAAATACGGCAAAGATCCCACGCGGATGTGCCTCACTCATAGTCGGCTATTTAAAGGAGTGATTAAGATGTGCAGACAATCTGCAGCCAAACTACGGACAATCACATTGGACTGCACTCTGTCCTATTGTCCGAAATTATTCTTTGTGTAAACGTCTTTTTCTCATTCCGTTCCAAGTTCAAAAGTTCGGCATTCTGAATAGCTACCTCGAATGAGTGCATTTCTATGTTCCAATTTCCTCCGAATTCACTCTGACCATCAGTCGTACTACTGAATATATACTGATGAGTTGCGTTCATCAGATGTGATGCCCGGTCATGGCGTTGATTTCTCTCGCCCTGCCGTTAGATCTATAATCAGTCGTCGGCAGAGAGCAAACGTCTTCTGGAGGTTAGGGGACAGTCCATGGGATATTGCGTTGAGACTCCATTTATCCTTCCTCCAGCAAAGTAAATTCTATCAACCCAACCGACATACTCTGTCGAATTTCATTATTTACCTCTCTGGACTCATCAATTCCTTGCCCTGCGGCCGAGCAGAGGATAATTTGTGACTCTAATCCTCGCAAGCTGCAGACGCATGATATATCATTTCTACCGTTGGCTGACTTTCAGTCAACTGAATTGCCTCTTGAATAAATAAGGAGGATATTATGCTTCGTATATTTTCTTTATGTATCCGACGACACAGGGGGACCGTATTTTGGGGTGGTAAAATTGTTTGCTGTCCCATTAATCGGAGAATCAGCTCACCACCGCTGTTAGGAACTGGTTCCGATGCATAATAATTAGTAAATTGATGGGGTCACTAAAATAATGCCCACTGATATGATTCGCTATTAAGATGCTGGGTCAATTTAAACCTAACTTCGGACGTTGTCTACATACCTCATCACAGCCCAACCCAAACTAACACTGAACAATGGGTCCCACATAACTTTGCATAATATCCCATTATCATGGTCAAATGCCCGCCTTCCTGGGATTTTTCAAGACACTTTGCTTCGCCTGTGAGTGTATCAGGCAATTCAAATGTCCTGAATCGATTTTGTGCCAGACTACATGTCGGTCGATTTTGGGCGTTTGAACGTGGCCAAACGACTTGCGCGTCAGAATTCAGAGACTGACAATGGCGAACGCTACCCCGACTACTTCGGTGAACTGCTCAAGGCGCCGGGCGCAAAAAGTGACACAATTATTTGGACGGCTCGCCAGATGGGCCAAGAGGCACTCATCTGTGTTGTCTTCCAGTGGTAAGTGCTGTATCATTTCATCGTTGTCGGATCACTAAATGTACGATGGTCTGGAATTTGATTTTGGTTAAGATAATGTCTTGTGTTGGATTGTTCCCGGCTCCCGTCTTTCAGTCTCAACACTATAGTAAAATAGAGGTAGGATGGAAACTGGTCCAGGAGACACTAGTAGTGTTTTCTTGATTGCCTGGCCTGAACTTATACTACGTGTCCCAGACACTATGGACGCTCTCATACACCAACAATGTTTCTGCCTACTTGATTAGCCACACGATGCCGGACATATACACCAGGTTGCAAGTTGCGACTGTGTTGATTCCACAGAGTCGTTAGGACGACATGCATTTATGCCAATGTCCGAATATTCCCAGTCCATTTTCACGTTAGTTGTAGCCTTCAATATTACTTCTTGGCAAGGCATGTTAAAGATGGCAAATGTGAGGCAACCAGAAATGCCTTATGGCACGTCTACATTACCAGCAATCAGGCTATTTATTTCCCTCCTTCCAGGCTGCCCGCAATCTGACTTCCCAGGGGCCGCATTCGGCGGCCGTTTGACACAGCAGGCAGAGGCGCCTCATCACACAGTAAGTACTCTGGACGCATGATAATGATAATGCTGATGCCGGTGCTGATGATGATGATGATGATGATGATGATGATGATGATGATGATGATGATGATGATGATGATGATGATGATGATGATGATGATGATGATGATGATGATGATGATGATGATGATGATGATGATGATGATGATGATGATGATGATGATGATGATGATGATGTCCAGTTGGGCCATTTTACATTCCACTGTCTGCTCTATCCTGCCACTAAACATCTTCCCTCTTGTATCGCCCAGGGTGTCCCACGCCTACTGGTGGAGATGGTCGAGGCCCTGCGTAGACGTGGCCTATGCATGGAAGGCATTTATCGAGTGCCAGGACGCGCCTCCAGGGTTCAAGAAATAATTCAACTGGCAAATTCCGTAAGTCACCTACCTCATTAATCCTATGCATGCAGTGAAACATCATGCAACACAGAATATTCAGCTGACTTACCCTTAGTTGTACACTAACATGCAGATTCGCATATGTTTGCCCTTTCAGAATGCGGGGGAGCTGTGTGACCGCTTGGTGTGGGATGAGGAGGCGTTTGATGTTCGCTCATTGTCGTCAGCCATCAAGCGCTACGTGGGCGCACTTCCTGTCAGTCTTCTTAATGCCAACATGTTTATCTCCTTTGTGGCGTCGACGGTGATGGGGACAGCGTCGGAGAGAGGTGGCCGGTCTCTGCGGACACCGGCAGGCCTGGCGAGCGCCTTATGCCAGTTGCGAGTAGCCCTCATGAAGGCATTTGGCTGCCCTGGCAATTCAAAGGCTGAGGACCGAGAGAGAGGG
>CACRXP010000370.1:325399-337293 GCA_902702965.1 Spirometra erinaceieuropaei | reverse complement strand
CGTAGAACAGGACCGGATTTCTCTGCTCAGGGCCTCCGTAGTGCTGGTTTGCCGCATTTATGCCACATCTAGACGTCTAGGAGGGGGCATTTGTGGCGCGGATGAGAGGTGAACCTTCAGGTGTGTTCCAATGAGGACATGGTCCGACCCATGGCCATCCATCTGCCAAGAACATGATTACGATTAGTGAAATGCGATTGACAAGCAGTCGGATCTGACCACCGAATTTCAGCAACCTCACGCCATTCTCACATCGAGATGCAAACACAAAGCTGCCAAGAAGATAGCCGTTTGGGAAGTCCTCAGGTCCAGTCCGATCATTCCATTCCCCGGCAACAATCAGCAGAACGCGGAGAAGGAGTGTTTCAACTAACGCTTGCAACGGAGACTGAAACTCCTATTTATCGCACAGTTCGACAGCTGAATTTAGTGCGTACTCAGAGAAAATGGCGTCGTTCTTAAAGTGGTCCATCAGTCGCACGTAGGCCATTCGGTCATTGAATGGTTCCCAAGCAAGTAACGCGAGATCCCTGTCGAAAGAAGTGTGGTCGACAAGATAAAGATTCCCAATCAAAAGTCAGGGAAGACGGTTTGAGTCGGACAACCTTTTCTGATTGGAAAGCGCGTACAGAAGGCTCTGTAGGCAGTCCACCGGAGCACATTCTCCATGCAGGTTGTTGTCTGAGTCCGCCTTCGAGGTGTTGTGTCCCAGCGCCTATGTGCGCCCTCCGTTGTCTCCGCGTCCGCCAGCCAATCAGAGCTGGGACAGCGCTGATTGGCCTGGAACACTCGCGAGGTTATTGACAAGCCCCGCACCTCCCAACGGCGTATCGACAAGGTGCGTGAAGCGGACAATAAGGCAGCGTGACAAAGGCGGAGGGCAAGGAGACGCGAACTGCCACAAAATCCCCCGGTTGGACCGAAGGTGGCGAGTAGCGACGCAGAAGGAACTGCTGGTGTCTATAAAACATGAGTAACCGAACGTTAAGGAAAATGAACATGCCGTCCACTACGGGTGATATATACAGGGGGCACAGGGGTAGAGTGAGTATAGCACGCGGATACAGTGTTGGTGGTTGATGAAAGGGAGTAGGGAAGGTGCCAATGAGAGCGTTGTTGTGCCGTTGGACCTTATTCCGTTGACAAGAAATACAAGCCCCTCTCCATGCTTTCAGGTCCTTGTGCATTCCAGACCAGACGAAGCGGTCAGAAACCAGCTTGTCGGTTGCTCGACTCCCAGGGTGAGAGAGATTGTGCAGGGAGGAGAAAACTTTGCGGCGGACGGATGGTGCCACAAATGAACGATTAGAAGGGGTGGATACGTCGCATAAAATGGTGCCGTTGCCAGTTGTCAGTGGTAGTTGCTGAAGTTGGAGTCCGGAAACATCCTCATCACAGGGTGAACCGACACGGAGTTGTTCAGCGGCCATCTCATTGAGGTCGATCCCAGATGAAAGCTGAAGGTGAGCGATAGGGGGCCTGGACAGTACGTCAGCCACCTCATTCTTCGTGCCATCAATGTGGCGGATGTCGGTGGTGAATTGACAGATGTAGTCCAGGTGACGGATCTCTCGAGGGTTTAGTTTATCCCAGTGGGAACGCATAGCAAAGGTGAGTGGCTTATGATCTGTGAAAATTGTGAACTCTAGACCTTCGAGTAAATGCCGGCAAGTGCCTTACGACAAGATAAGCGGCTATAAGTTTACATACAAATGTGCTGTAGCGGGTTTCGGCCTTAGATAGTTTCCTAGAGGAGAAAACCAAAGACACGGTAGAATCTGACAGACTTTGTTGAAGAACCGCGCTAACAGCAACATTGGTGACATCGACCATCAGAGAAAGTGAGTCAGGAGGGTGGCATCAGCCAGAAGGGCTTTTACCTGCCCAAATAATGTGAGTGCTGCTGCTGGTGTAAGTTCAAAGGTGCGCTTGGAACCTGAGAGCAGACTGGTCAGAGGTAGGATGGTATTGGAACAGTTCGCGAGTAACCGGCGATAACAGTTCACCATACCAAGCAACCGTTGCAACTGACGCTTCGAGGTAGAGAGTGCAAAGTCTCGAATGGCGGCAACCTTTGAGGGAAGAGGCCGAATGCCGTGGGAGTCGACCAGATGACCGAGAAATTCTAGGGAGGGCACACTTAAGACGCATTTGGACGGGTTGAGAACAACGCCAAGTTGTTGAAGGCAGTTAAACACCGTGGCCAGATGCTCCGTGTAATCTTCGGCGGTGGAGTTGACTACCAGAAGGTCATCGATATAGGCGTAGACAAATGGTAGGCCGTAACGCACACTGTCTACGAACCCATTGAAGGTCTGGGAGGCGTTAAAAAGTCTAAAGAGTATGCGCAGGAACTGAAAGAGCCCAAAGGGGTGATAATGTCCGTCTTCGAAACGTCCTCTGGGGCTATGGGAATTTGGTGGATAGCACGGACCAGATGGATTTTCGAGAATACAGACTTGCCGAATAGGACACCGGCAAAATCCTGAAGATGTGGGACAGGTTAGCGGTCCGGGACAGTAACGTTGTTCAGGGCCCTGTAATCACCGCAGGGGGCGCCAGTCACCAGTGGCGGCCATGTGGAGGGGTGAGGCCCATGGGCTTTCAGACTGACGGATGATGTCCATTTGAAGCATGTGCTCGAACTCGGACTTGGCGGCAGCAAGACGTGCAGGTCCGAGACGGCTGGGGGCGAGAAAACACGGAGGGTCAATGGTCCGGATATGGTGACCAACGTCGTGTGGTGGAATAGAAGCGTTGAAGTTGGCAAGAGTAAAGGCGGGGTATTTAGTGAGGAGTTGCCGAAATGGGTTCTCGGGTTCAGGGTCCAAGACGGAGAGTTGACAGGAAGCGTCGGAGGAAGGGATACCCCTGACAGTGAGGTTGTCGTCTGGTCGGGAAGGCGAGAATGACGGCAGTCGACCAGGAGATCGAAAGCGGCGAGGAAATCTGCCCCGATAAAGGCACATGGGATGTCAGCAACGACGAAGATCCAAGGCAAGAGACGCCGGAGACCGATGTACAGAGAGAGGGAGCAGGTGCCAAATGTGGTAATCGGCGATGTGTTGACGGCCTGTAGGAAAAGACCGGGATTGGAGCACCGACAATCAGCTGGTGTGGCTGGAATGACACTTAGCAGGGCACCAGTGTCAACCAAGAAACGTTGGCCACTCCGGGTGTCGCGGACGTAAAATGTGCGACCGGAGATAGAGCTGTCGGGAAGATTGGCTGCACTGACCTTCGGGCTGACCGGTGTTACCAGTTAACTCTGCTTGGAGGTGAAGGAGCAGGGAGAGATGCAGCGACGGGCTTTAACACCAAAGATGGTGTGATATCAGCAGGTGGTAGCTGTCTTTGAACGGGCTGAATGTAAAGACTGGACATGCGGGGTGGACGGCTTCGGTTGGCTGCGAGATGAAGGAGAAACTGTCTCCTTCTGGAGAGAAGCAATATCATCGGCCAGCTTGAAAAGCCCGAGCTCCAACTGCGAAAGGGGAGACGCAGGGAGAGTTGAGGGAGTTGAGAGTGATGAAATAGATGACTTGGATAAACTCTGCATCTCCATTAGCCGATCAGCCATCTGAGGAAGTTGCGTAGCCGAAGAATGCCAACGGCGGGTGCCAAAATATGCTGCATTTCCGATGGAAAATTGTCCATGATCAACGCCTGACTTTATCGTAGATTAGGAAGAAGGAATATTGCTGTTCGCAAGGAGTCACCAATTGTCGAAAGTAATGTGATCGACAAGATAAAGATTCCTAATCAAACGTTAGGGAAGAGGGTTTGAGTCGGACAACCGTTACTGTTTGGAAAACGCGTACACAAGGCTCTGTAGGCAGTCCCCGCGAGCACACCCTCCAGGCAGGTTGTTGTCTGAGTGCGCCGTCGAGGTGTTGTGTTCCAGCGCCTATATGCGCCCTCCGTTGTCTCCGCGTCCGCCAGCCAATCAGAGCTGGGACAGCGCTGATTGGCCTGGAACACTCGCGAGGTTATTGAGAAGCCCCGCGCCTCCCAACGGCGTATCGACAAGGAGCGTGAGGCGGACAGTAAAGCAGCGTGACAAAGGAGGGTGGAGGCAAGGAGACGCGAACTGCCACCTCCGCATGTTGTGAGGACGATCGCCACCAAAGGAGTCGTGCGGTCCCCTCTGGTACAGGATGAGGTGTGGTTCGACTCCAGGAGTCTTTATTCCTCCAGAGCCTGCGTCGGGATGCCAAACTTCCGACAGACAGCAGACAGTATTTGGGTCCCGGGATTCAGGTACGTTCGCACATTTCAGCATCCATACCAAGAGTCCGTCCCCGATTGCGTAGTCCAGCTCGCATGTTATTCGTTTGCACCACTGGACCAGGGTTGCAGAGTACATCTGTTCCTGCGGACGCATTAGCATGGGTCGTAATCTTGTGATCGGACATATTTTATTAGGTTTCTTGGGAATTTCAAGTATAGGCTGGGCCTCAAAAGCCGCTCGGATTGCTTGTTCGAGACAGTCCCCCCTAGCGCTTGGGCTTAAAATTCCAACCACAAGGCAGCGGTGGCAAACAAACTTATTTAATGAAGCTTGAACGAATATTTCCCCGGAATGAATTTAAAGCAAGCAAGGACAGCAGAATTTAATGGTACCACAAAATTTCGCGACGGCTTGTCAACTGCTGCCGGTCGTTTCTGTTATGCAACGACCAGCAGCAGTTGAGAAGCCGTCGCGAAATTTTGTGGTACCATTAAATTCTGCTGTCCTTGCTTGCTTTAAATATTTAATGAAGGCTTAGGTTCGCCATGCCATAATCCTGTCATTGCACATTACGGCTTTTTCTTAAAGCATTCGGCGTGCCAGACCTCAGCCTTCCGCGCCCTGGCAGCAATGTCGCAGCTGGTCCTCGGCTGCTTATTCGTCAGACTCGGGTCTGCTTATTTCGCAGCTAATCTTCACTGAGGGCCGTTCAACTATCCGACAACTGTGGACACGCCGGGTAGCCATCAGATAGACTAACGGGCTACCAGTCTTAGAGGTTGAGGTAACAGAGGAATGTGTCCTTACGTGGGCATAGCTTTCGACACGTTCTCCCAATCAGCCGCAAAGTGAGCAACAATGATGCTGAAGGGGGCCTTATAAAGTCATTGGAGTCGGCATTGGCCACCTCAGGTTCATTGTTCGTCGACAACCAGCGTGAGAATCGCCCCAGCCATCACCTACCTCATGCCATGAACCATCCGTAGATCCCATGACTGCTACTGTTGTTGTTGTTGTTGTTGTTTTTACTGCCTGGGAATCAAGTACACCGAAGCCATGTGCGTCTTTATCTAATCTGCGAAGAAGATGACGTCAATAGGCGGAATGTGATTATCCAGTCAGTTGCGATTTACCCAGTCAATTGTCTGGGAGGTGACAGACGGTCAACATTAGAATCGTCATTTGCGCTTCAAATGCCATGCTCTCCTCCTTCCTCACCGACATGAGATCGGTGAAATGACTTTGTCATAACGAGAGAAGGCGTTGCAGGGTTCAATGACTGACAATGCTAAATATGTCGTCAATGCGTGCTACTTACAGACACGCGTGATATTCTAAGGAGGGGCCAGTCCAACAGGGAAAACAGAGAGCGGTGCCTCGAATCTCAACTGAGTGGGATTACCACGTAAAGAAGAAGAGACGGTTGCCGTCTGTCTCTTCGTCCAGATCGGAGGACTGACTTGTCCCATCACATGTGATTCTTCCAATTCACGGAAGTTAGCTTGCTTTAAAGTTTGGAATATGCAGTGAGGGCCGTGATGTCCGAATCACCACATTGGAATTCACTTCCCATTTACTCTTCCGAGAATCAGACTATACTCTGGACCGATAGGGCATTTGATGCGGATATGGGGCAGGTATGCTGAACAGTGCTGAAACAGTTCGTCTCCATGTGCCACAAACGACACATACCACCACCACCACCATATCACACAAGGTCTTCACGCAAACGAACTGGGCTACTGGGACTTACTCAGTCGTAGGAATCGGTATTGAGGAATTCCTGTTTTAGCATGTAAAAGCAATGACCCAGATGCCTGAAGATAAGAGAGCCGTCATATCAGCTCAGTTCAACATGGCTTCTCTGAAAGGTGATTCCGACTCACAAACCTGCTTACGTCGCCCGGAAATCGGTCAATGGCGATGGAGGAAGGGCATCCAGTGGATGTCATTTTCTTTAATTTCAGCAAGTGCTTGATTGCGTTCCACATAAGCACCTCGTTCAAAAGATGTATAGCGCATAGTCAAGAAGAAATCTCCACAGTGGGATTCGACATCTTTCAAACGGTCGTAGATAAAAGTTAATCTTGGTGGCTACTGCTCAGAATGGGCGTCTCATAAAAGTGTAATGTAACATGGGTCAGTTCTTTGGTCACTCATATTCTCCGTCCATCTAAATCATCTTGTACGACAATGAAAACTGTAATAATAGCTTTAGATGATCTTAAAATGTAGACGGGGATAAAAGATGAAAAATACGACAAAGATGCCACGCGGATGTGCCTCACTCATAGTCGGATATTTAAAAGAGTGATTAAAATGTGCAGACAATCTACAGCCAAACTACGGATAATCACATTGGACTGCACTCTTTCCTATTGTCCGAAATTATTCTTTGTGTAAACGTCTTTTTCTCATTCCGTTCCAAGTTCAAGGGTTCGGCATTCTGAATAGCTACCTCGAATGCGTGCCTTTCTATGTTCCAATTTCCTCCGAAGTCACTCTGACCACCAGTCGTACTACTGAATATATACTGATTAGTTGTGTTCATCAGATGTGATGCCCGGTGATGGCGTTGATTTCTCTCGCCCTGCCGTTAGGTCTATAATCAGTCGTCGGCAGAGACCAAATGTCTTCCAGTGGTTAGGGGACAATCCATGGGATATTGCGTTGAGACTCCATTTATCCTTCCTCCAGCAAAGTAAATTCTATCAGCCCAACCGACATACCCTGTCGAATTTCACTATTTACCTCTCTGGATCCATCAATTCCTTGTCCTGCGGCCCAGCAGAGGATAATTTGTGGCTCTAATCCTCGCAAGCTGCAGACGCATGATATATCATTTCTACCGTTGACTGCCTTTCAGTCAACTGAATTGCCTCTTGAATAAATAAGGAGGATATTATGCTTCGTATATTTTCTTTATGTATCCAACGACACAGGGGGACCGTATTTTGGGGCGGTAAAAATGTTTGCGGTCACAGCAATCGGAGAAACTGCTCACCGCAGCTGTTGTGAACTGATTTCGATGCATAATAATTAGTTCATTGATGGGGTCACTAAAATACTGTCCATTGATCTGATTCGCTGTTAAGATACTGGGTTAACTTAAACCTAATTTCGGACGTTGTCTATATACCTCATCACAGCCCAACCTAAACTAACACTGAACAATGGGTCCCACATAACTTTGCATAATATCCCATTATCATGGTCGAATTCCCGCCTTCCTAGGATTTTTCAAGACACTTTGCTTCGCCTGGGAGGTTATCAGGCAATTTAAATGTCCTGAATCGATTTTGTGCCAGACTACATGTCGATCGATGTTGGGGCGTTTGAACGTGGCCAAACGACTTGCGCGTCAGAATTCAGAGACTGGCAATGGCGAACGCTACCCCGACTACTTCGGTGAACTGCTCAAGGCGCCGGGCGCAAAAAGTGACACAATTATTTGGACGGCTCGCCAGATGGGCCAAGAGGCACTCATCTGTGCTGTCTTCCAGCGGTAAGTGCTGTATCATCTCATCGTTGTCGGATCACTAAATGCACGATGGTCTGGAATTTGATTTTTGTTGAGATAATGTGTTATGTTGGATTGTTCACCGACTCGCGTATCGCAGTCTGAACACTATAGTAAAATAGAGGATAGTTGGAAACTGGTCAAGGAGACACTTGTAGTTTTTTCTTGATTGCCTGGCCTGAACTTATACTACGTGTCCCAGACATTATCGACTCTCTCATACACCAACAATGTTTCTGCCTACTTGATTATCCACACGATGCCGGCCACATACACCAGGCTGCAAGTTGTGACTGCGTTGATTCCACAGAGTCGTTAGGACGACATGCATTTATGCCAATGTCCGAATATTTTCAGTCATTTTTCACGTTAGTTGTAGCCTTCAATATTACTTCTTGGCAATGCATGTTAAAGATGGCAAATGTGAGGCAACTTAGTTTGCATCATGACACGTCTACATTACCAACCATCAGGCTCTTCCTTTCCCTCTTTCCAGGCTGCCCTCAATTGGACTCGCCGGGGGCCGCATTCGGCGGCCGTTTGACACATCAGACAGAGGCGCCTCATCACACAGTAAGTACTCTGGACGCATGACGACGATGATGATTATGATGATGATGATGATGATGATGATGATGATGATGATGATGATGATGATGATGATGATGATGATGATGATGATGATGATGATGATGATGATGATGATGATGATGATGATGATTATGGCGGCCAGTTAGGGCATTTTACATTCCATTGTCTGCTCTATCCTGTCACTAAACGTATTCCTTCTTGCATCGCCCAGGGTGTCCCGCGCCTACTGGTGGAAATGGTCGAGGCCCTGCGTAGACGTGGCCTAAGTATGGAAGGCATTTATCGAGTGCCAGGACGCGCCTCCAGGGTTCAAGAAATAATTCAACTGGCAAATTCCGTAAGTCACCTACCTCAGCATGCAACACAGAATATTCAGCTGACCTACCCTTAGTTATACACTCACATGCAGATTCGCACATGTTTGCCCTTTCAGAATGCGAGGGAGCTATGTGACCGTTTGGTGTGGGATGAGGAGACTTTTGATGGTCGCACATTATCGTCAGCCATCAAGCGCTACATGGGCGCACTACCTGTCAGTCTTCTTAATGCCAACATGTTTGTCTCCTTTGTGGCGTCGAGGGCGATGGGAACAGCGTCGGAGAGAGGTGGCCGGTCTCTGCGGACACCGGCAGGCCTGGCAAGCGCCTTATGCCAGTTGCAAGTAGCCCTCATGAAGGCATTTGGCTGCCCTGGCAATTCAAAGGCTGAGGACCGAGAGAGAGGGTGGCGATTGGCCACGCTTGACTTTGCCATGCGCCACTTCCGGGAGGTTGTGGCCCTTCAGGCCATCAACCGCATGTCCCCACGTGCGCTGGCATTATGTCTCACACCCTCTCTCTTCGGCTCTACAGAAGATGCCGAGACCAACAGTCAGGTATGCATTAGACCACAGCTGCCCTCTTTCAAGTCTTTCTATGCAATCACCTCTTCCTTTAGTGGTCATTACCGCATGCTTATGCTATTCCATGTCTGCCACCATCACCATCAATAGGTGCTGGAGCTGCTAATTGAGCACTGGCCCTGGCTGTCACAGTGTCTGCACCGGGGCAGCCAACCGGTGTCCGTAGAGGGTCTGGGCGAACCGGTATCCGATGCCTGTCTCTATGCTTGCCGGTAAGTCTCCAACCGCCCATCTCCTCCTTGCCATTATATCAACTTCATTTATTCTGACATTCACGCTTAACAGGAGACTTGCTTACTTTCTTACTGTGCACCCAGTTACAGTCCAATTCATGCAGACATTTTGGCCATGCTATACTTCTGGAGGTTTTTGTCGCTGGCTGCCATGTTGTTACCCTGAGGACGGAAATACGGCCTCCATGACAGCACAGATATTTTTCATTCTAGTCCAAAGCATAGGCTACGCCAATTAATCTAGATTGCTGTTCAATCTAACGGGTACTCAACCATGGCTCACTGAACACTCTTCCCTTTCTAGATACCAGCGTCATTGCTTCCTGCAGTCCCTGTGCCTACCACCGACCCTCCCACCGTCGCCGTCGCCGCCGCCGCCGTCTTCAGTCGCCGCCTTTTGTGCTGGCGCGTGTACATAGCCTTCGTTGGAATTATCCTTACCCACCCCCCCCCACTTCCCACTCATAATTATTTGTAGTATTACAAGCATGATTCTCCCTCGTCCCCATTTTTGAACTTTTGGAGAGTATTATTCATTGTTCTCTTGTTTATTCCATTCCACACAATAGACGCTGTTTCGCTGAGCTTCACTTTCCCTCCTTGTCGCTCGCGCTAACTCGCAGGGTTATATTGCATTTGTTCCGTCCACTCCACACAGTCGTAATTCACTTCCTTCTTATTGGAATGATTATCCTTGGTGCCGAAATTTGTAATTGTCCTTCTTCTCATGTCCATTCCTTATTACGTAATAAACCTTGATCTTTTATCCTACACTCTCTCTATCTCTCAGCTTGATTAGTCGGACAATGTCTTATGTTGGTGCTGTGTCTGGTCATAGTCTGCAGATAGGAAATTTATATCAACAGATGTATCTACATCAGGGGGGGGGAATTTTGGCAAGTGAGACTTGCGTGACAGTGTGTGTGCGAGTCTATGGTTAGTACTGTCACGACGACTGACTGACTGCAGTAGCATTTCAAATAAATATGTGGTTCGATTCTGGCAAGGATGGCTCCAGTGGTTTGCATCCACTACAGTCGGTTATTATTACTATCATCATTACAGTGTGTCGATTTGGCGATAAGTCTCCGATTTGGAAGTGCGCTGTTGATCGGATATGGCTACTTCGGGTGATGGGATTGAAGATCACGGTCTCCAATTGTTAGGCCACGTAGTCAAGCGCGAATCCACAGGAATAGCCGCATTCGGAGGAGGGAAATATGATAGAAGTGTATCCGATGATATCCTGTCGGGGATGATGGGTGTGGTACTTGTACATGCACTCGATACGGCTGCGATCATGCCTGATCTAGCTGGCCTCGATCAGGTCCCGAACTGTACCTCTCCACGCGTCACCATCCGCGGCAGCAGATACGGAGAGTTCAATCCATTCTCTTCGCGAACGACGCATACTAAATGCCGAAGGCCCAAGAAGCACCTCCATGTCTTGACGAATTCTTTCGAGTCATGTTCCAAGTTAACGCCTTCCTAGACGCCTCCAATGGGGCAACGGTGCCGGATCGAGCGCAGCAACATTGAGCTCCTGTGGTGGACAACGAAGAACATGCTGAAACTCCCTCAGTCGCCTTTCTTGGATGGCCTGGGATATGTTCGCTCTGTTATCACCGTGAGTACGGACTGTCTCATCTGAGGCGATGTCGGCGTACCTCACTCGAAGGAATGTCCTCAAGCGGCGGTGGTCAAATATCTCCAGTTTTCGCTCGTCGTCCTCGCGCACAGCTCAACATTCACAACCATGTAGAAGGAGGGACAGATGCGCAGTACACGCGAATCTTAGTGGCGATGATTTCGCGTCTGATCCCTAGGCATTTTCTAATGCTTGAGAAGACCCGTGGGGCAGCATCTATTCCGGAGGAAATATCATCCTTACTCTGCCTATTCGGCATCAGCCTCCTTCCGAGGTACCCAAAACTGTCTACTTCTTAAAGTTGACAGTCACCAATCCCGAAGGCTACCTTCTTCTTCTTCTCAGGACTGCAGCTTGGAAACACTCTAGTCTTCCCAGCGCTTATGCATAAACCAACCGATTTAACGATCTCGTTCACCCGTGACACCATACACAACAGATGACCAAAACGTGAAGCAAGTAAGGCAATATCATAAGCATATTCGAGATCAGTCGGTTGGTGTCCGGGTGCAAATTCAACACCGTCTCCCTCGTGTAGGGCCTTCCCGAGAATCAAGACAATAGCTTATTTGAACAGAATGAGCGACAGGATACAACCCGGTCGAACGCCAGACCGATTAGCAAACGGCTGGGAAAGATTGTTGCTTACGAGTACTTGCGTGATGGTGGAGCGATAATACAGTAGGAGGGTTAGCTAATGAAATGCCAAAATGTGTTTTCGTTTCGTAAAGATTAATTAAGTCGGGTTGTAAAACTAAACATCGCGCAGC
>CACRXP010000370.1:309157-322829 GCA_902702965.1 Spirometra erinaceieuropaei | reverse complement strand
CTGACTTGCCAAAATTCCCCCCTGATGTAGATACATCTGTTGATATAAACTTCCTGTCTGCAGACTATGACCAGACACAGCACCACCATAAGACATTGTCCAACTAATCAAGATGAGAGATAGAGAGCGAGAGTGTAGGATAAAAGAACAAGGTTTATTAGGTAAAATGGAATGGACATGAGGAGAAGGACAGTTACAAAATTCGGCACCAAGGATAATCATTCCAATAAGAGGCAAGTGAATTACGACTGTGGGGAGTGGACTGAACAAATGCGATATAACTCTGTGAGTGAGCGCGGGCGAGAAGGAGGGAAAATGAACCTCAGCGAAACAGCGTCTATTGTGTGGAATGGAATAAACAAGAGAGCAATGAATAATACTCTCCAACAGTTCAAAAATGGGGACGAGGTAGAATCATGCTTATAATAATACAAATAATTATGGGTGGCAAGGGGGGGTGGGGGAAGGATAATTCCAACGAAGGCTATGTACACGCGCCAGCACAAAAGGCAGTGACTGAAGGCGGCGGCGGCGGCGGCGACGGTGGGAGGGTCGGTGGTAGGCACAGGGACTGCAGAAAACAATGACGCTGGTATCTAGAAAGGGGAGAGTGTTCAGTGAGCCATGGTTGAGTACCCGTTAGATTGAACAGCACTCTAGATTAATTGGCGAAGCCTATGCTTTGGACTAGAATGAAAAATATCTGTGCTGTCATGGAGGCCGTATTTCAGTCCTCAGGGCAACAACATGGCAGCCAGCGACAAAAACCGCAAGAAGTATAGCATGGCTAAAATGTCTGCACGAATTGGACTGTAACTGAGTGCACAGTAAGAAAGTAAGCAAGTCTCCTAGTAAGCATGAATGTCAGAATAAATGAAGTCGATATAATGGCAAGGAGGAGATGGGCGGTTGGAGACTTACCGGCAAGCATAGAGACAGGCATCGGATACCGGTTCGCCCAGACCCTCTACGGACACCGGCTGGCTGCCCCGGTGCAGACACTGTGACAGCCAGGGCCAGTGCTCAATTAGCAGCTCCAGCACCTATTGATGGTGATGGTGGCAGACATGAAATAGCATAAGAATGAGGTAATGACCAGTAAAGAAAGAGGGGATTACATGGAGAGACGTAAAAGAGGGCAGCTGTGATGTAATGCATACCTGACTGTTGGTCTCGGCAGCGTCCGTGGAGCCGAAGAGAGAGGGTGTGAGACATAATGCCAGCGCACGTGGGGACATGCGGTTGATGGCCTGAAGGGCCACAACCTCCCGTAGGTGGCGCATGACAAAGTCAAGCGTGGCCAATCGCCACCCTCTCTCTCGGTCCTCAGCCTTTGAATTGCCAGGGCAGCCAAATGCCTTCATGAGGGCTTCTCGCAACTGGCATAAGGCGCTCGCCAGGCCTGCCGGTGTCCGCAGAGACCGGCCACCTCTCTCCGACGCTGTCCCCATCGCCGTCGACGCCACAAAGGAGACAAACATGTTGGCATTAAGAAGACTGACAGGTAGTGCGCCCACGTAGCGCTTGATGGCTGACGATAATGTGCGACCATCAAACGCCTCCTCATCCCACACCAGTCGGTCACACAGCTCCCTCGCATTCTGAAAGGGCAAACATATGCGAATCTGCATGTTAGTGTACAACTAAGGGTAAGTCAGCTGAATATTCTGTGTTGCATGATGTTTCACTGCATGCATAGGATTAATGAGGTAGGTGACTTACGGAATTTGCCAGTTGAATTATTTCTTGAACCCTGGAGGCGCGTCCTGGCACTCGATAAATGCCTTCAATGCATAGGCCACGTCTACGCAGGGCCTCGACCATCTCCACCAGTAGGCGTGGGACACCCTGGGTGATGCAAGAAGGAATACGTTTAGTGACAGGATAGAGCAGACAATGAAATGTAAAATGCCCTCTCTGGCCGCCGCCATCATCATCATCATCATCATCATCATCATCATCATCATCATCATCATCATCATCATCATCATCATCATCATCATCATCATCATCATCATCATCATCATCATCATCATCATCATCATCATCATCATCATCATCATCATCATCATCAGCATCAGCATCAGCATCCGGAGTACTTACTGTGTGATGAGGCGCCTCTGCCTGCTGTGTCAAACGGCCGCCGAATGCGGCCCCCGGGAAGTCAGATTGCGGGCAGCCTGGAAGGAGGGAAATAAATAGCCTGATTGCTGGTAATGTAGACGTGCCATAAGGCATTTCTGGTTGCCTCACATTTGCCAACTTTAACATGCGTTGCCAAGAAGCAATATTGAAGGCTACAACTAACGTGAAAAATGACTGAGAATATTCGGACATTGGCATAAATGCATGTCGTCCTAACGACTCTGTGGAATCAACACAGTCGCAACTTGCAACCTGGTGTATATGGCCTGCATCGTGTGGCTAATCAAGTAGGCAGAAACATTGTTGGTGTATGAGAGCGTCCA
Source organism: Spirometra erinaceieuropaei (assembly GCA_902702965.1). Lineage (NCBI taxonomy): Eukaryota > Metazoa > Platyhelminthes > Cestoda > Diphyllobothriidea > Diphyllobothriidae > Spirometra > Spirometra erinaceieuropaei. The sequence goes on along the minus strand of CACRXP010000370.1, from coordinate 320,361 downwards.
TAGTGTCTGGGACACGTAGTATAAGTTCAGGCTAGGCAATCAAGAAAACACTACTAGTGTCTCCTGGACCAGTTTCCATCCTACCTCTATTTTACTATAGTGTTGAGACTGAAAGACGGGAGCCTGGGAACAATCCAACACAAGACGTTATCTTAACCAAAATCAAATTCCAGACCATCGTACATTTAGTGATCCGACAACGATGAAATGATACAGCACTTACCACTGGAAGACAGCACATATGAGTGCCTCTTGGCCCATCTGGCGAGCCGTCCAAATAATTGTGTCACTTTTTGCGCCCGGCGCCTTGAGCAGTTCACCGAAGTAGTTGGGGTAGCGTTCGCCATTGTCAGTCTCTGAATTCTGACGCGCAAGTCGTTTGGCCACGTTCAAACGCCCCAACATCGATCGACATGTAGTCTGGCACAAAATCGATTCAGGACATTTGAATTGCCTGATACCCTCACAGGCGAAGCAAAGTGTCTTGAAAAATCCCAGGAAGGTGGGAATTTGACCATGATAGTGGGATATTATGCAAAGTTATGTGGGACCCATTGTTCAGTGTTAGTTTAGGTTGGGCAGTGATGAGGTATGTAGACAACGTCCGAAGTTAGGTTTAATTTAACCCAACATCATCACAGCGAATCAGATCAATTAGCATTATTTTAGTGACCCCATCAATGTACTAATTATTATGCATCGAAATCAGTTCATAACAGCTGCGGTGAGCAGCTTCTTCGATTGCTGGGCCAGCAAACAATTTTACCGCCCCAAAATACGGTCCCTCTGTGTCGTCGGATACATAAAGAAAATATACGAAGCATAATATCCGTCTTATTTATTCAAGAGGCAATTCAGTTGACTGAAAGGCAGTCAACGGTAGAAATGATATATCATGCGTCTGCAGCTTGCAAGGATTAGAGCCACGTATTATCCTCTGCTCAGCCTTAGGGCAAGGAATTGATGAGTTCAGAGAGGTAAATAGTGAAATTCGACAGGGTATTTCGGTTGGGTTTATAGAATTTACTTTGCTGGAGGAAGGATAAATGGAGTCTCAACGCAATATCCCATGGACTGTCCCCTAACCCCCAGAAGACGTTTGCTCTCTGCCGACGAATGATTATAGATCAAACGGCAGGGCGAGAGAAATCAACGCCATGACCGGGCATCACATCTGAAGAACGCAACTAATCAGTATATATTCAGTAGTACGACTGGTGGACAGAATAAATTCGGAGGAAATTGGAACATAGAAAGGCACGCGTTCGAGGTAGCTATTCAGAATGCCGAACTCTTGAACTTGGAACGGAATGAGAAAAAGACGTTTACACAAAGAATAATTTCGGACAATAGGAAAGAGTGCTGTCCAATGTGATTATCCGTAGTTTGGCTGTAGATTGTCTGCACATCTTAATCACTCCTTTAAATATCCGACCATGCGTGAGGCACATACGCGTGGCATCTTTGCCGTATTTTTCATCTTTTATCACCGTCTACAGTTTAAGATCATCTGCAAAGGACGCTATGTCCAATTTTCCTTGCCGAACTAGATGATTTAGATGGACGGAGAATATGAGCGGCCCAAAAACTGACCCATGTTACATTGCACTTTTATGAGACGCCCATTCTGAACAGTAGCCACCAAGATTAACTTTTATCTACGACCGTCTGTAAGATGTCGAATCCCACTTCTGAGATTTCTTCTTGACTATACGCTTTGCATCCTTTGAAGGAGGCGCTTATTTGGAACACAATCAAGCACTTGCTGAAATCAGAGAAGATGTCATCCACCGGATGTCCCTCCTCCATCGCCTTTGACCGATGTCCGAGCGACGTAAGCAGGTTTGTGAGCCAGGATCACCTTTCAGAGAAGCCATGTTCAACTGAGCTGATGTGACGGATCTCTTGGCTTCAGACATCCGAGTCATTGCTTTGACATGCTAAAACAGGAATTCCTCAATACCGATTCCTACGACTGTGTAGTCCCAGTAGCCCAGTTCGTTTGCGTGGTGGTGGTGGTGTTGGTGCTGGTGGTGGTGGTGGTATAGGTCCTGTGTGGCACATGGAGACGAACTGTCTCAGCACTGTTCAGCATGCCTGCCCCGTATCCACATCAAATGCCCTATCGGTCCAGAGTGCTGTCTGATTCCCGGAAGAGTAAATGAAGAGTGAATTCCAATGTGGTGATTCCTACATCACGGTACTCACTGCATATTCCAAACTTTAATGCAAGCTAACAACCGTGGCTTGGAAGAATCACATGTGATGGGACATCTCGGTCCTCCGATCTGGACGAAGAGACGGACGCATCCGCTTCTTCTTCTTTGCGTGGTAATCCCACTCAGTTGAGATTCGAGGCACCGCTCTCGGTTTTCCCTGTTGGAGTGGCCCCTCCTTAGAATATCACGCGTGTCTGTGTGTAGCACGCATTGACGACATATTTAACATTCATATTGACCCATCTGTGAAAAACTCGGCGCCTCGGTATGTAACTTGACCCAAGTGTGATAAAACTCGCGTCGTCCGGAGGGGCCGCGTAGCTCAGGTGGTTAGAGCGTTGGCTGTACTAAAGCCTTCCCCCTTGCTGCGTGGGTTCGAATCCCACATGGCGCCGAGTTTTTCACAGTTGGGTCAGTGTGAATTATTCATAATCTGCCAAAATATCAATGAATATTAAGCATTGTCAGTCATTGAACCCTGCGACGCCTTCTATCGTTATGACATAGTCATTTCACCGATCTCATGTCAGTGAGGAAGGAGGAGAGCGTGGCATTTGAAGCGCAAATCACGGTTCTAATGTGAGCCGTCTGTCACCTCCCAGACAATTGACTGGGTAAATTTCAACTGACTGGATAATCACATTCCGCCTATTGACGTCATGTTCTTCGCAGATTGGATAAAGACGCACATGGCTTCGGTGTACTTGAATCGCAGACAACAACAACAACAACAGTAGCAGTCATGGGATCTACGGATGGTTCATGGCGTGATGAAGGTGTTGGCTGGGGGGTTTCACACGCTGGTTGACGACGACCAATGAACCTGAGGTGGCCAATGCCGACTCCAATGACTTTATTAATCCCCCTTCAGCATCACTGCTGCTCACTATGCGACTGATTGGGAGAACGTGTCGAAGGATATGCCCACGTAAGGACACATTCATCTGTTACCTCACCCTCTAAGACTGGTAGCTCGTTAGCCTAGCTGATGGCTTCCCAGCGTGTCCACAGTTGGCGGATAGTTGAACGGCCCTCAGTGAAGATTAGCTGCGAAATAAGCAGACCCGAGTCTGACGAATAAGCAGCCGAGGACCAGCTGCGACAGTGTTGCCAGGGCGCGGAGGGCTAAGGTCTGGCATGCCGAATGCTTTAAGAAAAAGCCGCAATGTGCAATAACAGGATTATTGCATGGCGACCCGAAACCTTCATTAAATATGTTTGTTTGCCACCGTTGCCTTGTGGTTGGAATTTTAAGCCCAAGCGCTAGAGGAGACAGCCTCGGACAGACCATCCGAGCGGCTTTTGAGTCCCAGCCTATAATTGAAATTCCCAAAAAACCTAATGAAATATGTCCGATCACAAAATTACGACCCATGCTAATGCGTCCGCAGGAACAGATGCACTCTGCAACCCTGGTCCCGTGGTGCAAACGAATAACATGCGAGCTGGACTACGCAATCCGGGACGGAATCTTGGTATTGGACGCTGGAATGTGCGAACGTACCTGAATCCCGGGACACAAATAATGACAGCGCGCAGCCTTAATCAGTACAACGTGGATGTCTGCTGTCTGTCGGTATTTTGGCAACCCGACACAGGCTCTCGAGGAATAAAGACCCTGGAGACGATAATATTGCTTATCTCCAGAAGGAGACAGTTTCCCCTTAATCTCGGAGCCAACCGAAGCCGTCCACCCCGCATTTCCAGTCTTCACATTCAGCCCATTCAAAGACAGCTGCCACCTGCTGATATCACACCACCTTTGGTGTTAAAGCCCGTCACTGCAGCTCTCCCTACTTCTTCACCTCCAAGCAGAGCTAACTGGGAAAACCGGTCAGCCCGAAGGTCAGTGCAGCCAATCTTCCCGACAGCTCTATCCCCGGTCGCACATTTTACGTCCACGAAACACAGAGTGGCCAACGTTTCTTGGTTGACACTGGTGCCCAGCTAAGTGTCATTCCACACACACCAGCTGATTGTCGGTGCCGCCATCCCGGTTTTTTCCTTTTGGCCGTCAAAACATCGCCGATTACCGCATTTGGCACCTGCTCCCTCTCTCTGCACATCGGTCGAATGCGTCTCTTCTCTTGGATGTTCGTCGTTGCTGACACCCCATATGCCTTTCTCGGGGCAGATTTCCTCGCCGCTTTCGATCTTCTGGTCGACTGCCGTCAGTCACGTCTTCACGACCACACTACGAAACTCACTGTCCAGGGTATCTCTTCCTCCGACGCTTCCCGTCAACTCTCCGTCTTGGACCCTGAACCCGAGAATCCATTTCGGCAACCACTCGCCAAATACCCCGCCCTCAGTCTTCCCAACTTCAACGCTTCTATTCCACCACACGACGTTGTTCACCATATCCGGACCATTAGCACTCCCGTGTTATCTCGCCCCCAGCCGTCTCGCGATTGCACGTCTTGCTGCCACCAAGTCCGAGTTCGAGCAAATGCTTCAAATGGGCATCATCCGTCAGTATGAAAGCCCATGGGCCTCACCCCTCCACATGGTTCCAAAGGCCGCCACTGGTGACTGGCGCCCCTGCGGTGATTACAGGGCCCTGAACAACGCTACTGGCCCGGACCGCTACCCTGTCCCACATCTTCAGGATTTTGCCGGTGTCCTATTCGGCAAGTCTGTATTCTCGAAGATCCGTCTGGTCCGTGCTTTCCACCAAATACCCATAGCCCCAGAGGACGTTTCGAAGACGGCCGTTACCACCCCCTTTGGCCTCTTTGAGTTCCTGCGCATGCCGTTTGGACTTCGCAACGCCTCCCAGACCTTCCAAAGTTTCGTAGACAGGGTGCTTCGCGGCCTGCCATTTGTCTACGCCTATATCGACGACCTTCTGGTAGTTAACCCCACCGCCGAAGAACACAACCCGTCCAAATGCGTCTTAGGTGTGCCCTCCCTAGAATTTCTCGGTCATCTTGTCGACTCCCACGGCATTCGGCCTCTTCCCTCAAAGGTTGCCGCCATTTGGGACTTTCCACTCCCTACCTCGAAGCGTCAGTTGCAACGGTTGCTTGGTATGGTGAAATTTTATCGCCGGTTTCTCGCAAACTGTGCCGATTCCATCCTACCTCTGACCAGTCTGCTCTCAGGTTCCAAGCGCAACCTTGAACTTACACCAGCAGCACTCACGCCATTTGGGCAGGTAAAAGCCCTTCTGGCTGATGCCACCCTCCTGACTCACTTTCTCTGATGGTCGATGCCAACAATGTTGCTGTTGGCGCGGTTCTTCAACAAAGTCTGTCAGATTCTACCGTGTCTTTGGCTTTCTTCTCTAGGAAACTATCCAAGGCCGAAACCTGCTACAGCACATTTGTACGTGAACTTCTCGCCGCTTGTCTTGTCGGAAGGCACTTCTGGCATTTACTCGAAGGTCGAGAGTTCACAATTTTTACAGATCATAAGCCACTTACCTTTACTATGCGTTCCCACTCGGATAAACTAAACCCTCGTGAGATCGGTCACCTGGACCACATCTCCAAATTCACCAACGACATCCGCCACATTGATGGCACAAAGAATGAGGTGGCTGACGCACTGTCCAGGCCCTCTATCGCTCACCTCCAACTTTCATCTGGGATCGACCTCAATGAGATGGCTGCTGAACAACGCCGTGTCGGTTCACCCTGTGATGAGGATGTTTCCGGACTCCAACTTCAGAAAGTACCAATGAAAACTGGATACGACATCTTTTTATGCGACGTATCCACCCCTTCTCATAGTTCATTTGTGCCACCATCCGTCCGCCGCAAAGTTATCTCCTCCCTGCACAATCTCTCTCACACTGGGAGTCGAGCAACCGACAGGCTGGTTTCCGACCGCTTCGTCTGGTCTGGAATGCACAAAGACCTGTAAGCATGGATACCCCTGGAACCACCCTACGTCGGTCCCTTGCGAGTTATCTCTCGTGGGACGAAGAACTTCCGCATCCAACGCGGAACTCGCGAGGAGGTCGTGAGCGTGGACCATCTCAAAGCTGCCGTCCCGGACACTCCTCCGGATGAGCCCTGTGTTTCCCTACCCCCTCCTCCACCCCCCTCGACCCTTTTTCCCTCCGTCCCGTCTACTCCCTCTGCCCTCATATCCACAACCCCCAACTGCAATTACTCTTTAATCAACCAACAGCAATGTATCCACGAGCTATACTCACTCTACCCCCGTGCCCCCTGTATATATCACCCGTAGTGGACGGCATGTTCATTTTCCTGACCGTTTGATTACTCATGTTTTGTAGACATCAACAGATCCTTCAGCGTCGCTACTCGCCACCTTCGGTCCAACCGGGTGATACTGTGGCAGTTCGCGTCTCCTTACCCTCCGCCTTTGTCACGCTGCTTTACTGTCCGCCTCACCCTCCTTGTCGATACGCCGTTGGGAGGCGCGGGGCTTGTCAATAACCTCGCGAGTGCTCCAGACCAATCAGCACTGTACCCCCTCTGATTGGCTGGCGGACGCGGAGACAACGGAGGGCGCATATACGCGCTGGGACAGAACACGTCGAAGACGAACTCAGACAACAAACTGCATGGAGAATGTGCTCGGGTGGACTGCCTACAGGGCCTTGTGTACGCGCTTTGCAAACAGTAAAGGTTGTCCGACTCCAACCGTCTTCTATGACTTTTGATTGGGAATCTTAATCTTGTCGACCACACTACTTTCGACATGGACCTCGCGTTACTTGCTTGGGAAACATTCAATGACCTAATGGCCTACGTGCGACTGATGGACCACTTTACGAACATCTCCATTGTCTCTGAGTACGCACTACATTCAGTTATCGAACTGTGCGATAAAGAGGAGTTTTAGTCTCAGTTGCAAGCGTTAGTTGAAAGACTCCTTCTACGCGATCTGCTGATTGTTGCCGGGGATTGGAATGGTCAGACTGGAGCTGAGGACTTCCCGAACGGTTATCTTCTTGGCCGCTTTGTGTTTGCATCTCGAGTTGAAAATGGCGTGAGGTTGCTGAAATACGCTGATCAGAACCGACTGCTTGTCAATCGCATTTCACCAATTGTAATCATGTTCTTCGCAGATTGGATGGCCCATGGGTCGGACCATGTCCTCATTCGAACACACCAGAAGGTTCACCTCTCATCCGCGCCACAAACGTCCCCTCCTAGACGTCTAGATGTGGCATAGATGCGGCAAACCAGCGCTGCGGAGGCCCTGAGCAGAGAAATCCGGTTTTGTTCTACTACCCAAGCGGACGGATAAGGCAGTAATCAGTGGTCGCTACCGTCAAAAACATCAATCTATGGGGCAGCTGAGAAAAGCCTTGGATATGCGTAGCGACAGCACAGTGATTGGATCAGCAGAAAAGCCCTGCAGTTGTCTGCTCAGACGGTTCAAGCCAGGTTACGTATTGATGATTCGCTCCGCCAAACTTGAGAAATGACGGCAAATTCGGACAGGGATGACCGAAAGTAATATTGGATTGAAATATCGACCTCGATTGCACAGACCTCGAAGGTTGCTGACACTCGAAAATGCTAACAAATTATCCACCAAGTGAGTGGTAAGTCCTTCACACTGCGTGACACTGTTCCCGACGTGAATGACGACTTTGTTGTTGACGTTTCTGCCAAAGTGGAGTTCTGGCGTGAGCACGTTTAGCACCGTCTCAACTTTTATATCCAAACCAGCACGCAGTCGTTCTCCTCTGCAGAGTAGTTTCTTCCCTCCCCTACCTATGCAGTGTCATGCGACCCTCCTTCTGAAGCAGAAGTCTACGATATCGCACGAAAGTTACGCAACAACAAGGAGCCCGGAGAGTGCGTAATATCCGCTGAAATCTGCAAGTCGTGTTTGGATATTCTGGTGCCCTGGTTCCATGGTGTGAGTGAATAAGCGTGGAGAAACGAGGTTGTTCCTGATGACTGGGGCTTAGTCATCATTGTACCTGTCCTCGAGAGTGGGAATAAATCTAGATGCGAGAACTACCGCGGCACAAGCCTCATTAACGTTAATGCGAAGATAATCACTACTATTAGCTATTATTATTATTATTATTAGGCAATTTTCCCTATCTATGCTACCAGCAAGTGACGGCCGTCTGCTTTGTTGACTTTGGCGCCACGTTCGTTTCCTTCCATCGTACGTCCCTGTGGCGGATAATGGCACCAGATGGCGTATCGCTAAAAATGATCGCCATGATCGAGGTCTACAGTAGTGAAATGTCAGATGAAATTCCGAAATGAGTTTTCATTTCGAAAAGATTAATTAAATAGGGTAGAAAAGCTAATCAGCCTGCAGAATAATTCTATTATATTTCAGTTACCCGACGATGCCGGCTGTCGAATGAACTTCCTTCCGCCTGCATGCATAACTATACTCTGCAAGAAATGACTACTTACGTAGCGTGCATTTTTCTCATGATTTAAATGCCGTTAAATATTCAATTGTATAACATGGAAAACATGCATAAATATATTCATTTTCTTGCGCATTTGGTAGAAAATGACGTTTTCTTCCAACTTTATACTTGATGGAAGTATATAATTCGTTTTTCTAAAACTTCCTAATTGTGAGATTTTTTAATACCGCGAAATGGTCGTTCCTAGAACGTCATGACTCTGTATTTACTAATATGGTTTGTAAAGTTAACAATATGGATCAAATCCATTGCTACATGTTATGAACCTCATATGGTCTCCCTTCAATACCTTAGAGAAATGTGGGTTATTCGTACGCGCAAAATACATGGGTTGTAGTTTGGAAACCCTGAATGAAAGCTTGACGGCAGAGCGGGTTCAAAATTATTCGGGAATTGGTAATGTTTTCGAAAACAGAACAGTACCACTTCGTCGAGTATACAGTTGGAAGAAGACGTAAATGTATACCAAATGAGCGGAAGAATGGATATTTTTATGGATGTTTTGCATAAATTATAATTTGACATTATGAGGCATCGAAAATCAATGAAGAATTTTCATGCTAAATATGTAGTTAATTTTTGCAGACTTTAGTTCTTGCATGCAGTCTTTAGTAAGTTCATTTGGATGCCGACATTCTGAGGCAACTGAATTATGATGGAATTATGCTCCAAGATGGTTAGTTTTACAACCCTACTTAATTAATCTTTACGAAACGAAAACGCATTTTGACATTTCATGAGCTAACCCACCTACTGTATTATCGCACCGCCATCGCGCAAGTACTCGTACGCAACAATCTTTCCCAGCCGTTTGCTATTCGGTCTGGCGTTCGACCGGGTTGTATCCTGTCGCTCATTCTGTTCAAATAAGCTATTGACTGGATTCTCGGGAGGGCCCTACACGAGGGTGACGGTGTTGAATTTGCACCCGGACACCGACCGACTGATCCCGAATATGCTTATGATATTGCCCTACCTGCTTCACGTTTTGGTGATCTGTAGTCTATGGTGCCGCGGGTGAACGATGTCGCTAAATCGGTCGGTTTATGCATAAGCGCTGGGAAGACTAGAGTGTTTCCAAGCTGCATTCATGAGAAGAAAAAGTCGAAGAAGAAGAAGGTAGATTTCGGGATTGGTGACTGTCAACTTTAAGAAGTAGACAGTTTTGAGTACCTCGGAAGGAGGCTGATGTCGAATAGGCAGAGTAAGGATGACATTTTCTCCGGAATAGTTGCAGCCCCACGGATCTTCTCAAGAAATAGAAAATGCCTAAGGATCAGACGCGACATCATCGCCACTAAGATTCGTGTGTACTGCGTATCTGTCCGTTCCCTCCTTCACTATGTTTGAAAATGCTAAACTGTGCGCGAGGAGGACGAGCGAAAACTGGAGATATTTGACCACCGCCGCTTGAGGACATTCCTTCGAGTGAGGTACGCCGACATCGCCTCAGATGAGACAGTCCGTACTCACGGTGATAACAGAGCGAACATATCCCAGGCCATCCAAGAAAGGCGACTGAGGGAGTTTCAGCATGTTCTTCGTTGTCCACCTCAGGAGCTCAGTGTTGCTGCGCTCGTTCCGGCACCGTTGCCTCATTGGAGGCGTCTAGGAAGGCGTTAATTCGGAACCTGACTCGACAGAATTCGTCAAGCCATGGAGGTGGTTCTTGGGCCTTCGGCATTTGGTATCCGTCGTTGGCGAAGGGAATGGATTGAACTCTCCGTATATGCTGCCGAGGATGGTGACGCGTGGAGAGGTACAGTTCGGGACATGATCAAGGCCAGCTAGATCAGGCATGATCGCAGCCGTATCGATTGCATGTACATTTACCACACCCATCATCCCCGGCAGGATATCATCGGATACACTTCTATCATATTTCCCTCCTCCGAATGTGACTATTCCTGTTGATCGTGGTGGAATACGTGGCTTAACCACTGGAGGCCGTGATCGTCAATCTCGTCACCCAAAGTAAACATATCCGATCAACAGCGCACTTCCAAATCGGAGACTTATCGCCAAATCGACACACTGTAATGATGATAGTAATAATAACCGACTGTAGTGGATGCAAACCACTGGAGTCATCCCTGCCAGAATCGAACCACATATTTATTTGAGATGCTACTGCAGTCAGTCAGTTGTCGTGACAGTACTAACAATAGACTCGCACACACACTGTGACGCAAGTCTGACTTGCCAAAATTCCCCCCCCCCGGATGTAGATACATCTGTTGATATAAACTTCCTGTCTGCAGACTATGACCAGACACAGCACCACCATAAGACATTGTCCAACTTATCAAGATGAGAGATAGAGAGAGTGTAGGATAAAAGAACCAGATTTATTAGGTAAAATGGAATGGACATGAGGAGAAGGACAATCACAAAATCCGTCACCAAGGATAATCATTCCAATAAGACGCAAGTGAATTACGACTGTGGGGAGTGGACGGAACAAATGCGATATAACTCTGTGAGTGAGCGCGGGCGAGAAGGAGGGAAAATGAACCTCAGCGAAACAGCGTCTATTGTGTGGAATGGAATAAACAAGAGAGCAATGAATAATACTCTCCAACAGTTCAAAAATGGGGACG
>CACRXP010000370.1:244675-256410 GCA_902702965.1 Spirometra erinaceieuropaei | reverse complement strand
GCGTGTTAGCCTAGCTGATGGCTACCCGGCGTGTCCACAATTGGCGGATAGTTGAACGGCCCTCAGTGAAGATTAGCTGCGAAATAAGCAGACCCGAGTCTGACGAATAAGCAGCCGAGGCCCCAATCCCAGTCTTCTCCTATAGACCGTCAACACATCGACGATTATCAAATTTGGCGCCTGCTTCCTCTCTCTGGACATCGGTCTCCGGCGTCTCTTCCCTAGGATCTTCGTCGTTGCTGACATCCCATGTGCCTTTCTCTGGGCAGATTTCCTGGCCGCTTTCGATCTTCTGGTCGACTGCCGTCAGTCACGTTTTCATGAACAGACTACCAACCTCACTGGCCGGGGTATCTCCTCCTCCGACGCTTCCCGACAACTCTCCGTCTTGGACCCCGAACCCGAGAATCCATTTCGGCAACTTCTCACCAAATACCCCGGCCTCACTCGCCCCAACTTCAACGTTTCTATTCCACCACACTACGTAGTTCACCACATCCGGGCAATTGGCCCTCCCGTGTTTTTTCGCCCCCAGCCGTCTCGCGCCTGCACGTCTTGCTGCCGCCAAGTCCGAGTTCGAGCACATGCTTCAAATGGGCATCATTCGTCAGTCTGAAAGCCCATGGGCCTCAGCCTTCCACATGGTTCCAAATGCCGCCACAGGTGACTGGCACCCCTGCGGTGATTAAAGGGCCCTGAAAAACCTTACTGTTCGGGACCGCTACCCTGTCCCACATCTTCAGGATTTTGCCGGTGTCCTATTCGGCAAGTCTGTATTCTCGAAGATCCATCTGGTCCGTGCTTTCCACCAAATACCCATAGCCCCAGAGGACGTTCCGAAGACGGCCGTTACCACCCCCTTTGGCTTCTTTCAGTTCCTGCGCATGCCGTTTAGACTTCGCAACGCCTCGCAGACCTTCGAAAGGTTCGTAGACAGAGTGCTTCGAGGCCTATCATTTGTCTACGCCTATATGGACGACCTTTTGGTAGTCAGCTCCACCGCCGAAGAACACATGGAGTATCTGGCAACGGTGTTTGACCGCCTTCAACAATTTGGCGTTGTTCTCAACCCGTCAAAGTGCGTCCTCGGTGTGTCCTCCCTAGAATTTCTCGGTCCTCTGGTCGACTCCCACGGCATTCGGCCTCTTCCCTCAAAGGTTGTCGCCATTGGGGTCTTTGCACTCTCTACCTCGAAGCGTCAGTTGTAACGGTTGCTTGGTATGGTGAACTGTTATCGCCGGTTTCTCGCGAAATGTGCCGATAACATCCTACCTCTGACAAGTCTCCTCTCAGGTTCCAAGCGCACCTTTGAATTAACACCAGCAGCACTCACGTTATTTGGGCAGGTAAAAGCCCTTCTGGCTGATGACACCCTCCTGACTCACTTTCTCTGATGGTGGATGCCACCTATGTTGCTGTTGGCGCGGTTCTTCAACAAAGTCTGTCAGATTCTACCGTGTCTTTGGCTTTCTCCTCTAGGAAACTATCTAAGGCCGAAACCCGCTACGGCACATTTGTACGTGAACGTCTCGCCGCTTATGTTGTCGTAAGGCACTACCGGCATTTTCGCGAAGGTCGAGAGATCACAACTTTCACAGATCATAAGCCACTCACCTTTGCTATGCGTTCCCACTCGGATAAAATAACCCTCGGGAGATCCGCCACCTGGACTACATCTCCCAACTCACCACCGACAACCGTCACATTGATGACACGAAGAATGAGGTGGCTGACGCACCTTCCAGGCCCCCTATCGCTCACATTCAGCTTTAATCTGGAATCGACGTCAATGAGATGACCGCTGAACAACGCCGTGTCGGTTCACCCTGTGATGAGGATGTTTCCGGACTCCAACTTCAGGAAGTACCGTTGACAACTGGCAACGGCACGTTTTATGCGACGTATCCACCCCTTCTCATAGTTCATTCGTGCCACCATCCGTTCGCCGCAAAGTTTGCTCCTCCCTGCACAATCTCTCTCACCCTGGGAGTCGAGCAACCGACAAGCTGGTTTCCGACCGTTTCGTCTGGCCTGGAATGCACAAGGACCTGAAAGCATGGACACGGGCGTGTCTCGGCCGTCAACGGAATAAGGTCCAACGGCACAATAGCACCTTCGGTCAAACCGGGGGAGGATAATGTGGCAGTTTGCGTCTCCTTGCCCTCCGCTTTGTCAAGCTTCTTTACTGTCCGCATCACCCTCCTTGTCGATACGCCGTTGGGAGGCGCGGGGCTTGTCAATAACCTCGCGAGTGTTCTAGACCAATCAGCGGTGTCCCCCCTCTGATTGGCTGGCGGACGCGGAGACAGCGGAGGGCGCATATATGTGCTGGGACACAACACCTCGAAGGCGGACTCAGACAACAACCTGCATGGAGAATGTGCTCCGGTGGACTGCCTACAGGGCCTTGTGTACGCGCTTTCCAACCAGTAAAGGTTGTCCGACTCAAACCGTCTTCTCTGACTTTTGATTGGGAATCTTTATCTTGTCGACCACACTACTTTCGACAGGGGCCTCGCGTTACTTGCTTGGGAACCATTTCATGAACTAATGGCCTACGTGCGACTGATGGCTCACATTAGGAATATCTCCATTGTCTCTGAGTAGGCACTAAATTCTGCTATCGAACTGTGCGATAAATAGGAGTTTCAGTCTCAGTTGCAAGCGTTAGTTTAAGGATTTCTTTTCCGCGATCTGCTGATTGTTGTCGGGGATTAGAATGATCGGACTGGAGCTGAGGACTTCCCAAACGGTTTTCTTCTTGGCCGCTCTGTGTTTGCATCTCGATGTGAAAATGGCGTGAGGTTGTTGAAATTCGCTGATCAGAACCGACTGCTTGTCAATCGCATTTCACCAATTGTAATCATGTTCTTCGCAGATTGGATGGCCCATGGGTCGGACCATTTCCTCATCCGAGTACACCTGAAGGTTCACCTCTCATCCGCGCCACAAATGCCCCCTCCTAGACGTCTAGATTTGGCATAAATGCGGCAAACCAGCACTACGGAGGCCCTGAGCAGAGAAATCCGGTCCTGTTCTACGACCCCCACCAGCGGACGGATAAGGCAGTAACCAATGGTCGTCACCGTCGAAAAAGTCAATCTATGGGGCAGCTGAGAAAATCCTTGGATATACGTAGCGACGCCACAGTGATTGGATCGGCGGAAAAGCCCTGCAGTTGTCTGCTCAGACGGTTCAAGCCAGGTTACGTATTAATGATTTGCTCCGCCAAATTTGAGAACTGACGGCAAATTCGGACACGGATGACCGGAAGAAATATTGAATTGAAATATCGACCTCGATTGCACAGACCTCGAACATCGGTGACACTCGAAAATGCTAACAAATTATCCACCAAGTTAATGGTAAGTCCTTTACACTGCGTGACACTGTTCCCAACGTGAATGACGACTTTAGTGTTGACAATTCAGCCAAAGTAGAGTTCTAGCGTGAGCACGTTGAGCACCGTCTCAACTTTTATATCCAACCCACCACGCCGTTTCTCTCCTCTGCAGAGGAGTTTCTTCCCCCTCCTGCCTATGCAGTGTCATGCGACCCTCCTTCTGAAGCAGAAGTCTCCGATATCATACGAAAGCTACGCAACATTGACGTTAATGCGAAGATAATCACTACTATTAGCTATTATTATTATTATTATTTTTAGGCAATTTTCCCTATCTATGCTACCAGCAAGTGACTGCCGTCTGCTTTGTTGAGTTTGGCGCCACGTTCGATTCCGTCATTCGTGCGTCCCTGTGGCGGATAATGGCACCAGATGACGTATCGATAAAATAATCGCCATGATCGAGGTCTACAGTAGTGAAATGTCAGCTGAAATTCCCAAATGAGTTTTCATTTCGAAAAGATTAATTAAATAGGGTTGTAAAGCTAATCAACCTGCAGTATAATCATATAATATTTCAGTTACCTGACGATGCCGGCTGTCGAATGAACTTCCTTCCGCCTGCATGCAGAACTATGCTCCGCAAGAAATGACTACTTACGTAGCGTGCATTTTTCTCATGATTTTAGATGCCCCTAAATATTCAAACAGAATACATGAAAAACATACATAAAAATATTCATTTTCTTGCGCATTTGGTAGAAAATGACGTTTTCTGCCAACTTATACTTGATGGATGTATATACTTCGGTATTCTAAAACTTTCTAATTGTGAGGTTTCTTAATACCGTGAAATGGTCGTTCCTAGAACGTCATGTCTCTGTATTTACTAATGTGGCTTGTAAAGTTAACAATATGGATCAAATCCAATGCTAAATGTTATGAACCCCATATAATCTCCCCTCAATACCTTAGAGAATTTTGAGTTATCCGGACGCGGAAAATACATGGCTTGTAGTTTGTAAACCCTGAATGAAAGCATGACGGCAGAGCGGGTTCAAAATTATTCGGGAATTGGAAATGTTTTCGAAAACCGAACAATAACCTTCGTCGAGTATACAGTTGGAAGAAGACGTAAATCTCTAACAAATGATCGGAAGAATGGATAATTTTATAGATGTTTTACATAAGTTATAATTTAACATTATGGGGCATCGAAAATCAATGAAGAATTTGCATGCTACATATGTAGTCAATTTTTGCAGACTTTAGTTCTTGCATGCAGTCGGTAGTAAGTTCATTTGGAAGCCGACATTCTGAGGTAACTGAATTATGATAGAATTATGCTCCGAGATGGTTAGTTTTATAACCCTACTCAATTAATCTTTACGAAACGAAAACACATTTTGGCATTTCATTAGCTAACCCTCCTACTGTATTATCGCACCGCCATCGCGCAAGTACTCGTACGCAACAATCTTTCCCAGCCGTTTGCTTTTCGGTCTGGCGTTTGACCGGGTTGTATCCTGTCGCTCATTCGGTTCAAATAAGCTATTGCCTTGATTCTCGGAAGGGTCCTACACGAGGGTGACGATGTCGAATTTGCACCCGGACACCGACCGACTGATCCCGAATATGCTTATGATATTGCCATACTTGCTTCACGTTTTGGTGATCTGTAGTGTATGGTGTCACGGGTGAACGAGATCGTTAAATCGGTTGGTTTCTGCATAAGCGCTGGGAAGACTAGGCTGTTTCCAAGCTTTCGGGATTGGTGACTGTCAAATTTAAGAAGTAGACAGTTTTGAGTACCTCGGAACGAGGCTGATGCCGAATAGGCAGAGTAAGGATGACATTTTATTCGGAATAGATGCCGCCCCACGGGTCTTCTCAAGCATTAGAAAATGCCTAGGGATCAGACGCGACATCATTGCCACTAAGATTCGCATGTACTGCGCATCTGTTCGTTCCCCCCTTCTACACGGTTGTGAATGCTAGACTGTGCGCGAGGAGGACGAGCGAAAAATGGAGGTATTTGACCACCGCCGCTTGAGGACATTCGTTCGAGTGAGGTACGCCGACACCGCCTCAGATGAGACAGTAAGTACTCACGGTGGTAACAGAGCGAACAGGCCATCCAAGAAAGGCGACTGAGGGGATTTCAGCATGTTCTTCGTGGTCCCCCACAGGAGTTCAGTGTTTCTGCGCTCGATCCGGCACCGCTGCCCCATTGGTGGCGTCTAGGAAGGCGTTAACTCGGAACCCAGTTCGTTAACTTCCCAGCGGTTATGGATAAACCGACCGGTTTAGCGATCTCGATCACCAAAACTTAAAGTAAGTAAGGCCATATCGTCGGCATAGTTGAGATCAGTCAGTCGACTCTCTACGACGCTCCCTTAAATCATCTTGAGAATTTTTGTTGTTCTGGAGCTTGAAAGATTGTCGTGGAGAAGAGTAATGTGCGTTTGTGCATCGAATAGTTGCTGTCACAGCATAAATCCGCCACGCATCCCACAAGCGCCGCCGATCCACAACGCCAATGCTAATCCTCTTCCCGCATGCCCTCACTGTCAGTAAACATTCCACGCGCAGTTCGTGCGCGGTCTGTTGTCATCAGACATCTCATCACCCGAGTGCATAAACAATACAACACCAACAGCTGCCTCCACAACTGCTCCCTTCGTCAACTGTACATCAACTTGCACGGCGCACGCGAAACGGCCTGCCTCACCACCAACTGTTCTGCGGTTGTCGACCATCACCACCACCACCACCACCACCACCACCACCACCACCACCACCAACATATCACACCAGGTCTTCACGCAAACGAACTGGGCTACTGAGACTACACAGTCGTAGGAATGGGTATTGAGGAATTCCTGTTTTAGCATGTAAAAGCAATGACCCAGATGCCTGAAGCTATGAGAGCCGTCACATCAGCTCAGTTCAACATGGCTTCTCTGAAGGATCATCCTGAGTCACAAACCTGCTCACGTCGCTCAGACATCGGTCAAAGGCGATGGAGGAAGGACATCCAGTGGATGTCATTTTCTTTAATTTCAGAAGTGCTTGATTGCGTTCCGCATAAGCACCTCGTTCAAAATATGTATAGCGTATAGTCAAGAAGAAATCTCCACAGTGGGATTCGACATCTTTCAAACGGTCGCAGACAAAAGTTAATCTTGGTGGCTACTGTTCAGAATGGGCGTCTCATAAAAGTGTAATGTGACATGGGTCAGTTCTTGGGTCGCTCATATTTTCCGTCCATCTAAATCATCTAGTACGGCAAGGAACATTGGAAATGGCGTCCTTTGCAGATGTTCTTAAACTGTAGACGGTGATAAAAGATGAAAAATACGGCAAAGATGCCACGTGGATGTGCCTCACTCATAGCCGGATATTAAGAGGAGTGATTAAGATGTGCAGACAATCTACAGCCAAACTACGGATAATCACATTGGACAGCACTCTTTCCTATTGTCCGAAATTATTCATTGTGTAAACGTCTTTTTCTCATTCCGTTTCAAGTTCAAGGGTTCGGCATTCTGAATAGCTACCTCGAATGCGTGCCTTTCTATGTTCCAATTTCCTCCGAATTCACTCTGACCACCAGTCGTACTACTGAATGTATACTGATGAGTTGCGTTCATCAGATGTTATGCCCGGTGATGGCGTTGATTTCTCTCGCCCTGCCGTTAGATCTATAATCAGTCGTCGGCAGAGAGCAAACGTCTTCCGGAAGTTAGGGGACAGTCCATTGGATGCTACGTTGAGACTCCATTTATCCTTCCTCCAGCAAAGTAAATTCTATCAACCCAACCGACATACCCTGTCGAATTTCACTATATAACTCTCTGGACCCATCAATTCATTGCCCCGAGGCCGAGCAGAGTATAATTTGTGGCTCTAATCCTCGCAAGTTGCAGACGCATGATATATCATTTCTACCGTTGACTGCCTTTCAGTCAACTGAATTGCCTTTTGAATAAATAAGGAGGATATTATGCTTCGTATATTTTCTTTATGTATCCGACGACACAGCGGGACCGTATTTTGGGGCGGAGAAATTGTTTGCTGTCCCATTAATCGGAGAATCTGCTCACCGCAGCTATTGTGAACTGGTTCCGATGCATAATAATTAGTACATTGATTGGGTCACTAAAATAATGCCCATTGATCTGATTCACTGTGATGATGTTGGGTTAATTTAAACCTAACTTCGGACGATGTCTACATACCTCATCACAGCCCAACCTAAACTAACACTGAACAATGGGTCCCACATAACTTTGCATAATATCCCACTATCATGGTCAAATTCCCACCTTCCTGGAATTTTTCAAGACACTTTGCTTCGCCTGTGAGGGTATCAGGCAATTCAAATGTCCTGAATCGATTTTGTGCCAGACTACATGTCGATCGATGTTGGGGCGTTTGAACGTGGCCAAACGACTTGCGCGTCAGAATTCAGAGACCGACAATGGCGAACGCTACCCCGACTACTTCGGTGAACTGCTCAAGGCGCCGGGCGCAAAAAGTGACACAATTATTTGGACGGCTCGCCAGATGGGCCAAGAGGCACTCATATGTGCTGTCTTCCAGTGGTAAGTGCTGTATCATTTCATCGTTGTCGGATCACTAATTGCACATTGGTCTGGAATTTGAGCCTAGTTAAGATATTGTCTTATGTTGGATTGTTCCCAGGCTTTCGTCTCTCAGTCTGAACTTTATAGTAAAATGGAGGCTAGATGGAAACTGGTCCAGGAGACACTTGTAGCGTTTTCTTGATTGCCTTGTGTCCCAGACACTACCGACGCTTTCGTACACCAACAATGTTTCTGCCTATTTAATTAGCCACACGATGCCGGCCATATACACCAGGTTGCAAGTTGAGACTGCGTTGATTCCACAGAGTCGTTAGGACGACATGCATTTATGCCAATATCCGAATATTGTCAGTCCATTTTCACGTTAGTTGTAGCCTTCAATATTACTTCCTGCCAATGCATGTTAAGGTGGGCAAATGTGAGGCAACTTAGTTTGCATCATAACACGTCTACATTACCAACCATCAGGCTCTTCCTTTCCCTCTTTCCAGGCTGCCCCCAATCGGACTCGCCGGGGGCCGCATTCGGCGGCCGTTTGACACAGCAGACAGAGGCGCCTCATCACTCAGTAAGTACTCTGGACGCCTGACGATGATGATGATGATGATGATGATGATGATGAGGATGAGGATGATGCTGCTGCTGCTACTGCTGCTGCTGGTGCTGCTGCTGCTGCTGCTGCTGCTGCTGCTGCTGATGATGATGATGATGATGATGATGGCGGCGGCGGCGGCGGCGGCCAGTTAGGGCATTTTACATTCCATTGCCTGCTCTATCCTGCGACTAAACGTCTTCCCTCTTGCATCGCCCAGGGTGTTCCACGCCTACTGGTGGAGATGGTCGAGGCCTTGCGTAGACGTGGCCTCCGCATGGAAGGCATTTATCGAGTGCCAGGACGCGCCTCCAGGGTTCAAGAAATAATTCAACTGGCAAATTCCGTAAGTCACCTATCTCATTAATCCTATGCATGCAGTGAAACATCATGCAACAGAGAATATTCAGCTAACTTACCCTTAGTTGTACACTAACATGCAGATTCGCACATGTTTGCCTTTTCAGAATGCGAGGAAGCTGTGTGACCATTTGGTGTGGGATGAGGAGGCGTTTGATGGTCGCACATTATCGTCAGCCATTAAGCGCTACATGAGCGCACTACCTGTCAGTCTTCTTAATGCCAACATGTTTGTCTCCTTTGTGGCGTCGACGGCGATGGGGACAGCGTCGGAGAGAGGTGGCCGGTCTCTGCGGACACCGGCAGGCCTGGCGAGCGCCTTATGCCAGTTGCGAGTAGCGCTCATGAAGGCATTTGGCTGCCCTGGCAATTCAAAGGCTGAGGACCGAGAGAGAGGGTGGCGATTGGCCACGCTTGACTTTGTCATGCGCCACTTCCGGGAGGTTGTGGCCCTTCAGGCCATCAACCGCATGTCCCCACGTGCGCTGGCATTATGTCTCACACCCTCTCTCTTCGGCTCCACGGACGGTGCCGAGACCAACAGTCAGGTATGCATTAGACCACAGCTGCCCTCTTTCACGTCTCTCCATGTAATCCCCTCTTTCTTTACTGGTCTTTACCTCATTCTTTGCTATTTCATGTCTGCCACCACCACCATCAATAGGTGCTGGAGCTGCTAATTGAGCACTGGCCCTGGCTGTCACAGTGTCTGCACCGGGGCAGCCAGCCGGTGTCCGTAGAGGGTCTGGGCGAACCGGTATCCGATGCCTGTCTCCATGCTTGCCGGTAAGTCTCCAACCGCCCATCTCCTCCTTGCCATTATATCAACTTCATTTATTCTGACATTCACGCTTACTAGGAGACTTGCTTACTTACTGTGCACTCAGTTACAGTCCAATTCGTGCAGACATTTTAGCCATGCTATACTTCTTGAGGTTTTTGTCGCTGGCTGCCATGTTGTTACCCTGAGGACTGAAATACGGCCTCCATGACAGCACAGATATTTTTCATTCTAGTCCAAAGCATAGGCTTCGCCAATTAAACTAGACCGCTGTTCAATCTAACGGGTACTCAACCATGGTTCACTGAACACTCTCCCCTTTCTAGATACCAGCGTCATTGCTTCCTGCAGTCCCTGTGCCTACCACCGACCCTCCCACCGTCGCCGCCGCCGCCGCCTTCAGTCGCCGCCTTTTGTGCTGGCGCGTGTACATAGCCTTCGTTGGAATTATCCTTCCCCCCCCCCTTCCCACCCATAATTATTTGTACTATTATAAGCATGATTCTCCCACGCCCCCATTTTTGAACTTTTGGAGAGTATTATTCATTGCTTTCTTGTTT
This sequence comes from Spirometra erinaceieuropaei, assembly GCA_902702965.1. Lineage (NCBI taxonomy): Eukaryota > Metazoa > Platyhelminthes > Cestoda > Diphyllobothriidea > Diphyllobothriidae > Spirometra > Spirometra erinaceieuropaei. Next base: position 246,164 of record CACRXP010000370.1, on the reverse strand, counting down.
ATTCCATTCCGGACAATAGACGCTGTTTCGCTGACCTTCACTTTCCCTCCTTTTCGCATGCACTAACTCACAGGGTTATATCGCATTTTTTCCGTCCAATCCCCACAGTCGTAATTCACTTCCCTCTTATTGGAATGATTATCCTTATTGCCGAATTTTGTAACTTTCCTTCTTCTCATATCCATTCCATTTTACCTAATAAACCTTGTTCTTTTATCCTTCACTCTCTCTATCTCTCATCTTGATTAGTTGGACAATGTCTTATTTTGGTGCTGTGTCTGGTCATAGTCTGCAGACAGGAAGTTTATATCAACAGATGTATCTGCATCAGGGGAGGGGGAATTCTGGCAAGTGAGACTTGCGTCACAGTGTGTGTGTGCGAGTCTATGGTTAGTACTTTCACGACGACTGACTGACTGCAGTAGCATCTCAAATAAATATGTGGTTCGGTTCTGGCAAGGATGACTACAGTGGCTTGCATCCACTACAGTCGGTTATTATTACTATCATCATTACAGTGTGTCGATTTGGCGATAAGTCTCCGATTTGGAAGTGCGCTGTTGATCGGATATGTCTACTTCGGGTGATGGGATTGAAGATCACGGCCTCCAATGGTTAAGTCACGTATTCCACCGCGATCAACAGGAATAGCCACATTCAGAGGAGGGAAATATGATAGAAGTGTATCCGATGATATCCTGCCGGGGATGATGGGTGTGTTACTTGTACATGCACTCGATACGGCTGCGATCATGCCTGATCTAGCTGGCCTTGATTATGTCCCGAACTATACTTCTCCACGCGTCACCATCCGCGGCAGCAGATACGGAGAGTTCAATCCATTCCCTTCACCAACGACGGATACCAAATGCCGAAGGCCCAAGAACCACCTCCATGTCTTGACGAATTCTGTCGAGTCAGGTTCCGAGTTAACGCCTTCCTAGACGCCTCCAATGAGGCAACGGTGCCGGATCGAGTGCAGTAACACTGAGCTCCTGAGGTGGACCGCGAAGAACATGCTGGAACCCCCTCAGTCGCCTTTCTTGGATGGCCTGGGATATGTTCACTCTGTTATCACCGTAAGTACTAACTGTCTCATCTGAGGCGATGTCGGCGTACCTCACTCGAAGGAATGTCCTCAAGCGGCGGTGATCTGTTACAGTCGTCGGAGCAGTGAAATGTGGCCTGTTAACTAGTGTGATCATTCAAAGTATCGGTGATGTACGCAAAGTTTTTGGTGAAATGACGATAATAAGTTCCCAGACCTAGGATACTTTGGAGTTCAGAAACGGACGCAAGTTTTGGTCGACGTCAGATCTATTCAGTCTTCATAGCGTGTGACTCAAAACGATCCTTGTAGGGAATATTACCCAAGGTTGTCCCACTCATTCCGTCTTCCCTGACTTTTGATTGGAAATCTTTATCTTGTCGACCACAACATCCGACAGGCCCTCCAATCTGCGAAGAACATGATTACAATTGGTGAAAT
>CACRXP010000370.1:226755-239593 GCA_902702965.1 Spirometra erinaceieuropaei | reverse complement strand
AGGACCGAGAGAGAGGGTGGCGATTGGCCACGCTTGACTTTGTCATGCGCCACTTCCGGGAGGTTGTGGCCCTTCAGGCCATCAACCGCATGTCCCCACGTGCGCTGGCATTATGTCTCACACCCTCTCTCTTCGGCTCCACAGAAGATGCCGAGACCAACAGTCAGGTATGCATTACCCAACAGCTGCCCTCTTTCACGTCTCTCCATGTAATCCCCTCTTTCTTTACTGGTCATTACCTCATTCTTATGCTATTTCATGTCTGCCACCATCACCATCAATAGGTGCTGGAGCTGCTAATTGAGCACTGGCCCTGGCTGTTACAGTGTCTGCACCGGGGCAGCCAGCCGGTGTCCGCAGAGGGTCTCACCGAACCGCTATCCGATGCCTGTCTTTATGCTTGCCGGTAAGTCTCCAACCGCCCATCTCCTCCTTGCCATAATATCGACTTCATTTATTCTGATATTCACGCTTACTAGGAGACTTGCTTACTTTCTTACCGTGCACTCATTTATAGTCCAATTCATGCAGACATTTTAGCCATGCTATACTTCTTGAGGTTTTTGCAGCTGGCTGCCATGTTGTTGTCCTGAGGACTGAAATACGGCCTCCATGACAGCACAGATATTTTTCATTCTATTCCAAGGCATAGGCTATGGCAATTAATCTAGATTGCTGATCAATCTAACGGGTACACAACCATGGCTTACTGAACACTCCCCTTTCTAGATACCAGCGTCATTCCTTCCTGCAGTCCCTGTGCCTACCACCGACCCTCCCACCGTCGCCGCCGTCGTCTTCAGTCGACGCCTTTTGTGCTGGCGCGTGTACATAGCCTTCGTTGGAATTATCCTTCCCCCTCCCTCGCCCACTTCCCACCCATAATTATTTGTACTATTATAAGCATGATTCTCCCTCGTCCCCATTTTTTAACTTTTGGAGAGTATTATTCATTGCTCTCTTGTTTATTCCATTCCACACAATAGACGCTGTTTCGCTGAGCTTCACTTTCCCTCCTTGTCGCTCGCGCTAACTCGCAGGGTTATATCGCATTTGTTCCGTCCAATCCCCACAGTCGTAATTCGCTTCCCTCTTATTGGAATGATTATCCTTAGTGCCGAATTTTGTAACTTTCCTTCTTCTCATATCCATTCCATTTTACCTAATAAACCTTGTTCGTTTATCCTTCACTCTCTCCATCTCTCATCTTGATTAGTTGGACAATGTCTTATGTTGGTGCTGTGTCTGGTCATTGTCTGCAGACAGGATGTTTATATCAACAGATGTATCTATATCAGGGGGGGGGGGAATTTTGGCAAGTGAGACTTGCGTGACAGTGTGTGTGTGCGAGTCTATGGTTAGTACTGTCACGACGACTGACTGACTGCAGTAGCATCTCAAATAAATATGTGGTTCGGTTCTGGCAAGGATGACACCAGTGGTTTGCATCCACTACAGTCGGTTATTATTACTAGCATCATTACAGTGTCGATTTGGCGACAAGTCTCCGATTTGGAAGTGCGCTGTTGATCGGATATGTCACCTTCGGGTGATGAGATTGAAGATCACAGCCTCCAATGGTTAAGTCACGTATTCCACCGCGATCAACAGGAATAGCCACATTCGGAGGAGGGAAATGTGATAGAAGTGTATCCGATGATATCCTGCCGGGGATGATGGGTGTGGTACTTGTACATGCACTCGATACGGCGGCGATCATGCCTGATCTAGCTGGCCTCGATCATGTCCCGAACTGTACCTATCCACGCGTCACCATCCGCGGCAGGAGATACGGAGAGTTCAATCCATTCCCTTCGCCAACGACGGATACCAAATGCCGAAGGCCCAAGAACCACCTCCATGTCTTGACGAATTCTGTCGAGTCAGGTTCCGAGTTAACACCTTCCTAGACGCCTCGGATGGGGCAACGGTGCCGGATCGAGTGCAGTAACACTGAGCTCCTGAGGTGGACCACGAAGAACATGCTGGAACCCCCTCAGTCGCCTTTCTTGGATGGCCTGGGATATGTTCACTCTGTTATCACCGTAAGTACTAACTGTCTCATCTGAGGCGATGTCGGCGTACCTCACTCGAAGGAATGTCCTCAAGCGGCGGTGATCTCTCACAGTCGTCGGAGCAGTGAAATGTGGCCTGTTAACTAGTGTGATCATTCAAAGTATCGGTGATGTACGCAAAATTTTTGGTGAAACGACGATAATAATTCCCAGACCTAGGAAACTTTGGAGTTCAGAAACGGACGCAAGTTTTGGTCGACGTCAGATCTATTCAGTCTTCATAGCGTGTGACTCAAAACGATCCTTGTAGAAAATATTACCCAAGGTTGTCCCACTCATTCCGTCTTCCCTGACTTTTGATTGGGAATCTTTATCTTGTCGACCGCAACATCCGACAGGCCCTCCAATCTGCGAAGAACATGATTACAATTGGTGAAATGCGATTGACAAGCAGTCGGTTCTGATCAGTGAACTTCAGCAACCTCACGCCATTTTCACATCGAGATGCAAACACAAAGCGGCCAAGAAGATAACCGCTTCGGAAGTCCTCAGGTCCAGTCCGATCATTCCAATCCCCGGCAACAATCAGCAGATCGCGGAGAAGGAGTCTTTCAACTAACTCTTGCAACTGCGACGGAAACTCATCTTTATCGCACAGTTCGACAACTGAATTTAGTGCATACTCAGAGACAATGGAGATGTTCGTAAAGTGGTCCATCAGTCGCACGTAGGCCATTCGGTCATTGAATGGTTGCCAAGCAAGTAACGTGAGGTCGCTGTCGAAAGTAGTGTGGTCGACAAAATAAAGATTCCCAATCAAAAGTCTGGGAAGATGGTTGGTGTCGGACAACCTTTACTGTTTGGAAAGCGCGTACACAAGGCCCAGCAGGCAGTCCCCGCGAGCACACTCTCCATGCAGATTGTTGTCTGAGTCCGCCTTCGAGGTGCTGTGTCCCAACGCGTATATGCGCCCTCCGTTTTCTCCGCGTCCGCCAGCCAATCAGAGGGGGGACGGCGCTGATTGGCCTGGAGCACTCGCGAGGTTATTGACAAGTCCCGCGCCTCCCAAAGGCGTATCGACAAGGACCCTGAGGCGGACAGTAAAGCAGCGTGACAAAGGCGGAGGGCAAGGAGACGCGCGCTGCCACCTCCGCATGTTGTGAGGACGATCGCCACCAATGGTGTCGCGCGGGCCCCTGTGGTACAGGATGAGGTGTGGTTCTGTCGAAAGTTGTGTGGTCGACAAGACAAAGATTCCCAATCAAATGTCAGGGAAGACGGTTGGAGTTGAACGACCTTTACTGCTTGGAAAGCGTGTACACCAAGGCTGTGTGGGCAGTCGTCGCAAGCATACTCTCCAGACAAGTTGTTGTCTGTGTCCGCCTTCGAGGTGTTGTTAGCGCGTGTGTGCGCCCTTCGTTGTCTCCACGTCGCCAGCCAATCAGAGTAGGGACAGCGGTGATTGGCTTCGAGCACTCGCGCGGCCCAGCTAGGGGACCCACTGACGAGCCGAGCCCCTCGCAGCTGCGTCAGGCAGTGGCACACGATCGGCGAAACACGCGTGTCTGGGCTTTTAGCTAGTTCCTGTGTTGTTAGTACGGTAAATCACAATTCTATGCTACTGGCTGCCTGTTGGCGGTTTGTGAATATTACGCGGTTATTCCGCAGTGGCTGATGGATTTCAGCTCGAATACTCCTATCAAATTTCGGACCATGCGTGAAGAGGTCTGTACCGAAGGATTTAATCCGAGTTCGCTCATTATATTCCTCGGAAATTAAACAAGGCAAGTCCACTGTCCACTAATTCACGCGGCTGTCGTCGTTCTGATTTGGACCGTCCGAAGCTCTTGGTGCGGCGATCGGCTTTGGCCTACTGACTTCATGATAGTAACGAAATGGATACTGATTCGACACGGACGCACCTGCAATCCTACTACTACTACTACTACTACTACTACTACTACTACTACTACTACTACTACTACTACTACTACTACTACTACTACTCAACCTAGCCAGCCAATCAGAGTGGGGACAGCGTTGATTGGCTTCGAGCACTCGCGCGGCCCAGCAGCGTGTCGACATGGAGTGTGAGGCAGACAGGACGGCAGCATGACAAAGGCGGAGGGTGAGGAGACGCGAACTGCTACAGTACCCCCCGGCTAGACCGAAGGCGGAGCGTAGCGATGCCGAAGGAACTGTTGATATCTAAAAACCATGAGTGACCATACGGTCAGGAAAGTGAACATGGCGTCCGCTACGGGTGATATATACAGGGGGCACAGGATTAGAGTGAGTATGGCTCGCGGTTACAGTGTTGTTTGTTGATGAAGGAGTAGTTGCAGTTTGGAGTTGTGGACATGAGGGCAGAGGATGTATACGGGACGGTGGAATAGAGGGTCGGGGAGGCGGAGCAGGGGGTAGGGGACCACAGAGCTCATCCGGAGGAGTGTCCGGGACGGCAGCTTTGAGGCGGTCCACACTCACGACCTCCTCGCGAGTGCCGCGTTGGATGCGGAAGTTCTTCGTCCCACGAGAGATAACTCGGAAGGGGCCATCGTGGGGTGGTTCCAGGGGCCGGCGGACTCGATCACATCGGAGATAGACGTGAGAGCACGTTGCCAAATCCTTTTCGAGATAAGACGGAGAGGCGGAGGACCTGGGAGGCACCGGGGAAAGTGTCCGCATAAACTGCCGGAGGCGATGCAGGAGGTTGGTAGGATCCTCAACCGCACCTTGTGGGGTTGGCGAGATCATCTCACCGGGGAGTCGGACGGTGGCACCGAACACCAGTTCAGCTGCGGAACAATCAAGGTCCGGCTTCAGAGAGGAGCGGATGCCCAAGAGGACCAGGGGAAGCTGGTCCGTCCAGTTCTCCGGATCGGCCGCGGCGCGTAGGGAGGCCTTCAGCTGGCGGTAAATCCGCTTGACCGTCCCCTTGGCTGCCGGATGATAGGCAGTAGTGCGGATGCGAGTACAGCCTAAAAAGGAGAGTAAAGACTGGGAGAGGTGAGATTCAAATTGGGCACCACGGTCAGTCGTGATAATGGAGGGAGCACCGAAAATGGCAACCCAACGACTGAGGAAAACCTTGACGACCGTTGGAGTTGCGACATCAGGCAGTGGAATAGCTTCCGGCCTCCGGGTGAATCGATCCACACAGGTAAGGAGATAGGAGCAACCATTGGACAGAGGCAGGGGGCCTACAATGTCCAGGTGAACGTGGCTAAACCTTTCACCAGGGCCGAGGAAGGTGCCAATGGGGGTCTTGTTGTGCCGCTGGATCTTGCTCCACTAAAGGGCACTCCAACCTACGGACTGGCAAAGTGGCTGTTCCAACGTCTCAAGTTTCTGACCTCCGATTCGAACACGACAGTCAGCTCGTCAACGCAATTCTTGGAGAAACTTAAAGGAGTAAGTCTCCTGCCAAGCGATATCATGGTTTCCTTTGAAGTCAAGTCCCTTTTTACTTGTATCCCGCAGGACCTGGCAGTCGAGACAATCGAACTACTCCTACGAGAGAAGTACGACGAAACGGAGAATCGCCTCGGACACGCCCAAATCATCCAGCTCCTGAAGTTCTGTCTCAAGACGTACTTTACATTCGACGGCACAATCTACGAGCAGGTGAAGGGAACGCCAATGGGTTCGCCGATTTCGGGACTCATAGCCGAGGCGGTCCTACAACGGCTGGAGTCGCTGGTTTTCCGACACCACAGACCGAAATTCTGGGCTCGGTATGTGGATGACACCTTCGTCGTCATCGAACGGGATCAGGTGCTGACTTTCAAAGAACAACTCAACGCCGTCTTCCCGGACATTCAATTTACGATGGAGGAGGAGGAAAACAATCAGCTGGCATTCCTGGATGTCCTCGTCTGCCGTAAAGATTGTGGTGGCCTGAAAACCAAAGTGTTCAGGAAAGCGACAAATACGACGCAAATACTGAACTTCAATAGCAACCACCCGATCAGTCACAAACGCAGTTGCGTAAGGGCGCTATACCGGCGTGTTGAGACGCACTGCAGTGAAATGGAAGACAAGGTTGCTGAATTACAATATCTTCGACGGGTAATGAGGGCCAATGGTTACCCGCGCAACTTTGTCAACCAGTGCATACGAAAAGGACACCAGAGACCAAATCCAACTAGCCCCAAATTTTGGCGGGCTCTTCCGTACGTGAAGAACGTCTCGGAAGCCGTCAGTCGTCTTCTCACTCCACTTGGAGTTGGGGTTGCACACAGGCCGGAAGCAACCATTAGGCGCCAAGTAATGAGGCCAAAAGACCCGCTGCCACGGCAGGAAACGTCTGGAGTCGTTTACCGAATCTGGTGTAGTTGCGGACAAAACAATTATGTCGGAGAAACTGGGAGATTACTCCGTACGCGACTTGCCGAGCACGCAGCAGCAGTGAGGCGGGGAGACGCTAACTCTCAAGTGGCGGCACACTCGACGGGACCCGGCCATATTTTCAAATTTCAAGAGGCCGAAATCCCCGCAAGGGGTGACAACCGCGTGAGCCGCGAGCTGCTCGAGTCATGGTTCTCAGGCCCGCAATCCATCAACAAACACAATGACCTCCCGGTGCCCTATTCCGTATTGCGATTTTCCCTGGGCAGGAGAATCAGTCTCGTGGGGAGGGCGCGGGTGAGCAATTATCACGGTGACAGTGAGCCAGTTTGCCGAGCAATCGTCACACCAGCATCGAGCACGGATGACGAAATCGCGGCGATTAACAACTCGGACTCGGACCGCCAAGCCACCGCCGCATCAATTACGACCCCAGCGGCGATTGTGAGAACTGTTAATTGCAGTGCGCATACGGTCCCACGGCAGCCACGTGCTATAAATACTGCACTCCTGGTGCCACCTTCACCTCTATCTGCTAATGTCTCTGATGATGGATTCGAGTGAGAATCCGAAACCTCAGGCAAATAAACTTCTTGTCCCAGTGATCGCATCTTCATCTTCTGAACTGCTACCTGGGACTTGCCTGTTCGCTTCTATCAACGGTGCAAGTCTGTCGGCACAACAAACCCCTGCGCAATTCACCGTCCCTGCTCCCACTATCTGCTGTAGGGCATACAGTGGACATCGTCGGATGCGACGGTCGAACTATCATGTGTGCGTGTGTGTGCGTGCGTGTGTGTGTGACAGTCCAACCATTGATTTTGACAATTTTCGCTGTTTACTTCCGAGCAGGGTGAAATGGGACTTTTCAAATTACACGTGATTTATTTTATGACGATAGTAGTCTTGCGCAGCATCTATCCCAAACACATACTGGGCTGACTGGGCAGTCCGAGTTCTTCGGTGGATTGGCAACCTTTCAAACCACAACTTTTAACTCATCGTGATAGCTTTAAGAGCGTCAGATTGTTTATATCGACGAAGATGCGCTGAGACGTCAGCCTTACTCGCAACTTCCATTCCAAGGCTCCAGTCACTGCCCGAACTAGTCAGAAGTCTGATGCGAGGAATAAATGCGGTGACTAACAGAGTTGGACATCTCGTCCGCGCGTGCCACTAACATGACCAGTCCCCTCATATTCACACACCATTATTTCAAGTGTAGGTCAGTAAAAGTCTCGGGAATCGCATGCATCGGGGTAGGCACTAATCGAAAGAAACCAAAAAGCACACTTTGCTCTTAGGTGGCAAGCGCCGATTATTATGCGCGGATTACGAGGTGGCCGCACCAGTATAGTTTCAGTCGTCTCAGCATGTCATGGACCCTGAGGATGGCAGCCCCTTCTAGAACTTCTGAGTCCGGAATCCTGTTGCGCCGCCTCAGTTTTGTTATCCGGTGGATGTATCTGAAGCAGAAGCGATTGCGTTTGCGTGCATATTTCGCGTAATTGAGACGGCGTCCAGGCAAGTGTTACAACAGAATATCTAACCTTTCTGGTGCTCTATCTATTTCTGGTTTCCTGTTAGATTGCATCCGGGGCCTCACCCTGGAGATGACGAGGGGGTGATCCATCCAGCCATCGGCCTCACAGATAGTTTTGGTCACCAGCACAGCTTGTGGATCGTGCCGCCGAACGAGACCATAGTACAGCAGTTGCCATCGCCGGGATAGAGGGTGCATCCAGGTGCCAATATTCACATAGGATGCCGGCAGATTTTGGTCAGCAGGAGACGGTGCCCAGCGCAGGTCCGCAAGAGGAGGAGGAGTTTGGGGGGAGGCCATTGTGGTTGAAGCTGGCGATTCCATGAGATTCCCGCTCTCCTATCCAGGCATCCTACCCCGTCCTCACGTGTGCGTTAAGGCACTAAGAAGAACCGCTTTATCTGCGTTCGGCAAAAACGACAGGAGTGTGTGCGGGTCATCGTAGAATTTGTTGTCTGCTTCGTCAGATCTGGTCATTGGGGGGAAGGGGGCTTTGTTGAGTGGAGAGAGCCTCGAGGTAGCCCGGGCCACCTGTGAGATAAAATTTCGTCCTCTCTCTGGGATTTATGAATGTGGGGGAGGGAGAGGGATGTGTAGGCAAGTAGAGTTAACGGGTGTGGGGGCGCAGTCATCATAGGATATATCCACCTGATTTAGCCTTTCGGTGGGTTTGTGGCGGTTCGCGTCTCCTCGTCCTCCGCCTTTGTCACGCTGCCCTCCTGTCCGCCTCACACTCCGTGTCGAATCGCTGCTGGGACGCGCGAGTGCTCGAAGCCAATCAACGCTGTTCCCACTAGCGACGTGGAGACAACGAATGGCGCACACACACGCTCACACAACACCCCGAGGGCGGACACAGACAACAGCTTGCTTGGAGCGCGCTCGGGGCGACTGCCTTCAGAGCCCTTGTGTACGCTTTTCCTCAGGCAGTAAAGGTGGTCCAACTCAAACCGTCTTCCCTGACTTTTGATTGGGAATCTTTATCGTGTCGAGCACACTACATTCCACAGGTTGATTGCACGGCTGTAAACCATAGGCAGATCCCAGCTATGAGCAGCAACATATGGGGGAAGAGTGCCACTTGAGGACCGCGAGGAGCACTCACCATAACCATGATTTGACCTACCAGTCCTACAGACCATAAACCCATCTGCCGTCTCTGTAAATGCATCCAAAGTCACATCTACAACATAAACCAACGAGAAGCGGACCACCGACGCCATCACCGTCATGGCAGACGAGCACACACCCGATGACACACCGCTGCGCCATTGACCATTCCCAGCCTCGAAAGCGTAATCCCCGTGACAACCACCAGCACTACCACCACTCCTATCCCCACCATCAGTGAGTACCCCCTGGCCCCCCACCCGCCCCCCCCCTCTCCCGGCATGACTGATTGCTCCCTGCACGTTGCACTCCAAATCACGCCGCACCAGTTCTCTTATACTTGGATGTCTTCTCTCCCCCTAACCCCCCTCACCATATGCACCCGCATATTAGACCCATGTTTCAGGTTACCTATCACGTTTTAGCTTTCTAGGTCGATCGTCGATTGAACAGTTTTGCCTTGTAATATAACTATGCAATGACCATGCGCAGCTGAATGAGAGGTCTCGAAATTTATGACGTCATTAAATTCTGCCTGCTTTGTCGCCTTCGCCTTGTTCAAATTTATCCCGGGAAAACACTGCTTCAATCTGCTTCAATAATAGTAATAATCATCATCATCGTATCCGTAGCACAAATGTCTCCACCACCAGCAATTCGAACTCAATTCCAACCTGTCCTCATTGCGGTCGTATATTCACACCACGCATCGACCTGTCAAAGAAATCTCACTGAAGAAGGAGACACAATCGCCGGGACAAGAGCTTTATTAGCCTGACGTTTCGGATTCCTACTGGAATCCATCATCAGAGACAAAAAAGCAGAAACGGGTCTCACTGAATTTGACGAATTAACCTCCGGAGTCTCGTAATGCACACTCAGCTTACGCAGAAACTACCCACTCTGCCCGCCCTCACCTCAGGAAGGTCAGCCAGCGTTCAATGAGTGCCTATTTATGTGGCCTCTACAGCATCACCATATAGACGAGATCGGAGCCGCACGTCTCCTCTATATGTGAACGTCCGTCTCGTTCGTCCTTCAAATGTGGCGTGCGTGTGGTCTATATAGTCTCGTCAAATGCAGTACACTTACACGTTCTCGCTACAATCGGCACTAGTATGTCTTTGTTCTCAGTTGAGTGAGGCAGGAGTGAGTTTAATGGTGCAACACAAGTCCACTGTCCACTAATTCACGCGGGTGCCGTCGTTCTGATTTGGACCGTCCGAAGCTCTTGGTGCGGCGATCGGCTTTGGCCTACTGAATTCATGATATTAACAAAATGGATACTGATTCGACACGGACGTACCTGCAATACTACTACTACTACTACTACTACTACTACTACTACTACTACTACTACTACTACTACTACTACTACTACTACTACTACTACTACTTCTGCTAATATTACTACTACTCCTAGTAATAATAATAAAATTATTAGTGGTGGTGTTGGTCAACTGTCAGATTAAATTACATAGAATCCCTGCTGCCATTATATCAAAACCACATAACGGGAACTACTTATTTATTCATCTTTTATTTCGAAACGCTACAGAAGTCATTAGTAAGCGCTGACTGCGCGAACCAGTGCTTTCGGCAATTAACCGAACTTGCTTCCTCTATGACCGACTCGCATGCTACTGCCCGATAATACGTGCCGAAAGCTCTTGCCACACTAGCAAACACTCATCTGCCATCCTACCCACCCTACCCGTCAAGACATATTCGGTCTCATTTGCCACCATAGAATGTTATAAGCGAAGGGGATTTGTCGGATGTTGTGTGGTCGACAAGATAAAGATTCCCAATCAAAAGTCAGGGAAGACGGAATTAGTGGGACAACCTTTACTGCTTGGAAAGCGTGTACACCAAGGCTGTGTGGGCAGTCGCCGCAAGCGTGCTCTCCAGACAAGTTGTTGTCTGTGTCCGCCTTCGAGGTGTTGTTAGAGCGTGTGTGCGCCCTTCGTTGTCTCCGCGTCCGTCAGCCAATCAGAGTGGGGACAGCGTTGATTGGCTTCGAGCACTCGCGCATCCCAGTAGCGCATCGACACGGATTGTGAGGCGGACAGGAGGGCAGCGTGACAAAGGCGGAGGGCGAGGAGACGCGAACTGTCACAGATTACTTGCCTGAACCATCGCAGAGTGTGCGTCACGCAAGCTTCACTTGCCCGACCCATCCCTATGCAGATACAACCGTTGACCTCATCTTTCTGCTTGGAGTCTAAGATCCCACACAACACACAAATGCGGACTAGTCAAATTCTTCAAGACGAATGATTGAGAGTACAAGTTAGGCAACAGGGTTTTTTTATGTGAAATGAAACGAACATAGTAAGAAGAAAACATGCTGATCAAAATACGAAAGTGGGGGCCAAAGATAATCCGGAGAACAAAAAAGAAGTAAATTATGGCGGTGGGGAAGGGCCGGAAGAAGTGCGAGATAACAATGTAGGTTAGCGCGGGCTGCTGCCATGGGGTGAGTAAAGCGATCGGATGAAGTCCGGCCGTTGATATCTAGAGAAGAGAGAGGTATTCAGTTAGTCAGGGTTAGGGAGGCGTGAGACTACAAATTGCTCAGAATCAATAAGTACAGAGTATGCCACGAATTGCAATGAAGAAAGTGTAGTGCTGAGAATTCCAAGCAAGTCAACAGCAAAAGCATCATTAATTCAAGCATGCATTACATTAAGTGCGAAGGGCTACGCCATTGATTGATCGTGAGACACCCTAGGACGATGCAACAGGAAGACGTTTAGGGACAGGATTAAGCGGTTCATAGAATATAAAATGCCCTAACTTGGCAACATAATCATCCGTCCTGAGGACTTACGGGGAAATCAGGCGACTCATCTTGCTGTGACACCTGGCCACCGAATACGGGCTCCGGCGTGTCCGATTGCTGGCAGGCTGGAAAGAATGAAAGGAAGTCGCCTCACATTTGCCCACCTTGACCTGCATTGGGAAGATGTGATATCGAAGGCTCCAAGTAAGGTGAAAAAAGACTGACGATATTCGGACATCGACATGAATGCATGTCGTCCTAACGACTCTGTGGAATCAACGCAATCGCTACTTGCTACCTGGCGTATATGGCCGAGATCATGCGGCTATTCGAATAGGCAGACACATTGTGAAAGTACGACAGCGTCCACATCGTTTGGGACACTTTGCATGACTTCAAGCTTGGGCGCCAACAAAACACTGCAAGTGTCTACTAGACCTTTTTCCAGCTAGCCTCGATTTTACTATAGTGTTCAGACTGAGAGACGAGAGCCTGGAAACAATCCAACACAAAACATTATCTTAATCAGACTCAAATTCCAGACCAACGTGCATTTAGTGGTGGGAAAACGATGGAAGGATGCAGAAATTGCCGCTGGAAGACAGCAGAGACGAGCGCTTCTTGCCCCACCTGGCCAACCGTCCAAATAATTGTCTCACTTTCTGCGTACCGCGACTTGATTGCTTCAGCAGGGCAGTCGACGTAGTGTACACCATTTTCAGTCAGTGAATTCTGACGAGCAAGCCATTTAGCCACGTTCAACCGCCCCAAAATAGGTGTGAGTTGCAACTTGCCTCTTCACGATGAATCGAATCCATTGCTATTGCTTCAGTGACCCCATTGATCTCACAAATATTATTCATAGCAATCGGCTCAGATCAAATTCGGCGAGCAGTATCTTTGACTTCGAGAACAGTGAACAGTCTCACCGTTCTAAAATGCAGTCTTATAACAGTACCTCTGGAGCACAAACTTCTAAATAAGCCATACGAGGTTTCACGTAATCTTTTTTTTCAAAAATTAAGACAGTCGATT
>CACRXP010000370.1:170266-208105 GCA_902702965.1 Spirometra erinaceieuropaei | reverse complement strand
AGAGCGTTGATAAATGCTCTTTGGGCAGGACTTATTTTAAAGCTCCACATCCCAAGTTGAAACCCGAAATAACCCTTGCAGGAAAGGCTTAAATGTGGGTGCTCTGGTAAAAGTTATAACCCAAATTTTATAAAGTGAGATAAAATCGTTTGCATTCGCCTTTACGTTTCCCAGAAAAAGCATACCTATGACAATTGTTTTACACGTTATTCCTGGTCATGCTGTGCAGGAGAGACGTTTGAAGCAACAGCAAACTGAGCTGTCCGGGTATGTTATCGATCTTCCGAAAATTCTCTCAAAATTCACCCGGCCATATGTAGCCTAAGTGTGTGTACTGAGTATTACTGCTGTCATTTTCTAATCTCCTACGACCGTGGTTGTTGAAAAAATCTAACAGTTATTAAAAACTGCGGACTGACTGCTTCAAATAAATGGAACTCTCTGAATTAAGCAAGATATTTGAGCGGAGCAAAGATCAAAATTTGGGAGCTTGTACTCACAAACAATTAGCACTAGCTTATTTAGGCATCGCTATGTGATGGTGGCTACGTCTAGGCGTGTAGTGCTATGTAGTTTCTCTTAAAATACGTTGATAGTAAATCCGCCTCAAACAACCCCCAAAGCCTTTATCATGTCCTTTCATATATATAACTGAATAACCGCGCTCTTCATTGATTATTATATTAGGTACGTCTGATAGAAATATCGTTTTCGTGGTCATAATTTGTTTGTTGTTTTCTTTGCTCGAGTTTTGCTTTTGAGAATTGTCCTAACAAAGTGGAGAACAAAAAATCCAAAGGCGGTCGTGATCTCCATTCATGCTGCATGAAGTGCGCGAAGGAAGCAATGCAAAATCATTTACCAAAGTAATTTGTTATGCTAGGCTGCATGCGTTTGATGTCCATGAGTGTCAGTGTTGGTTCGCGAAATTCCGATCGGGCTATGTCGGACTCTACGACCCCTATTGGGTAATAATCGGGAGAGGGCACCCAAAAATACTGCCGGCCATAGCAGCGATCTTATTGCAATCGTCCTAAGCTATGCAGACATTGACTGCGCCGCACACTGGCGACTGTGGTAGCTCCTGACCTTTGGAAGTAATGGTAAAAATGGATAATCCAAGTGTTCGGTCAACGGCGATCGTATTGCAATTGTCTGCAGGTAAGCTACTATTGAATAATTCGCATGGGGACTACTGCGGTCGCTTTTCAGCAGTGGAAGCTTATATTAAGGTTGTTTAACGTAGGGTGGGTCTACGGCGATCCTTTTGCAACTGTCCAAAGCGTATGGTGCCATAGCTTGAGCCGCATACATACAACTGCGGTCATTCTTCACCTAAGGAAGAAATGGTCATAATGGATTAGTCAAAGGGCCGGTCCACAGCGATCGTTTCGCAAGTGTTTGAACGTATGCTACCATAGACTAAGCCGCATACCGACTACTGCGCACGCTCTTCAGCTGTGAAAGCTAATGTCAAGGTTAATAAACATAGGATGGGTCTAAAGCGATCATTCCCTAACTTTCCTAAGCTACGCTGGTCTAAAGAAAGCCGCAAGAAGACTAATGTCGTCGCTCGTGACCTAAGCAAGCCTATGTGAAGTATGGCAAACCAATGGTCGGTCTACAGCGATCGTTTCTCAACTCCTAAGGTATGCAAGGGTACATTTAGCCGAAACTCCACTACTGCTGTCGCTCTTCAGCCGTTTAAGCCTAGGTCAAGGTTGATTAACCATGGCTCGGTCTGCAGCCGTCGCATCTCAACCGTTGGAGACTATGATAATCTAAGTGAGGCAACATGGGCACTGCAGATCAGATAAAATTGAGGTCGGATGAAACAACAAATATGTAGGGCCATAACCTACTCAAATAGGTATAGCAGGTATTATTTCTAGGCAACGGATATGTGGGTGCCCTCTCCCGATTGTTACCCCCTATGGTTCAGGAATAGTAGTGTAGGCAGATGATTGTCTTTTCGCACAAACATGGATGCAAACCCTCATCAGATCATCGAGGAATTTTCACAAAACCGAATTTGTTGTGGTCTACTGTCTAGGAAAACCCTTAATAGGTCAGTAGACAAGGTGTTTGGATCTGACCCCAGATCTTGATAGAAACCAAACCCCAGCGTCGCACAACCTCAGACGTATTTCTGAACGGACAGGAGAGAATGTCATTTCTCTATCATTTCCCTTTATAGTAAAAAAGACCATTTCCTGTACCGAAGTCAGACCCATACACAAAGAAAGTCTTGCCACGTGTTTGGTTCGTGCTACTCTAGTAAGGTCAGATCCTAACAGTAAACATCCACTGTCGACGGCTGGGATGTTTGGACAACGCTCTTGCCGGCGAGCACCCAAAGCTAATTCACAAAACCGGCGCCAGTATCCAGCACGATAACGCAAGACCACTTTCGGCCCGGCAGACCCCGGAAAAGATCCGAGACCAAGGTCGGGAATGTTTGCCCCGTCTGTCCTATTAACCTGATTGTACGCCAACTAATTATGCTTTGTTCGATTAATGCAGCCGAAAGTCTTTAGAAATATCGCTGATGTCAAAACAGAGCTCTTGGATTTCTCTGCACCAAAACAAAGAGGGTATTGAGATCTTAGATTGCAATGAAAAGCAGTGATTGCGACGGTAGCGATTATACCATTGATTTACAAATAAAACGCATATTGGTAGACACTTTCCGTGTCTTGAAGAAGGAGACACGATCGCCCGGACAAGAGTTTTATTAGCCTGACGTTTCGGATTCCTACTCGAAACAAACAAACAAAAAGGGCATAACTCAGCGGTGTCCCTAATATTTGACTGGATCGGATGGCCTTCGCTTCGTTCACTTCATATCCTATTGTGCCCAGGTTTGAGTGGTACCTTATGCTGTTTCTAACGTTTCGCTTCCACATACTTGACGGTTCATGACCCTCATGGTGTTTATTGTCTGCTTGCACTTTATACTTTTATCTCCTAGCGCGTTGCATGTGCTCGAAACTAAGAACGTAACAACTACTCGCGCATAAATAGGGGGCAATTCTCCCCGTTGCGAGCACTCAAATATAAATGTGTGCGCACTGAAATAACTTACTAATTTTGACTGTTTTATTAATTAAAAGGCGTGTAGTTTCGAGTTAGGCACATTACTTGACTCATTATGAGCCTCCAGGGGTCTATGGTTTTTAAACCTCCCATGTACTATATCGTCTGGGGTTTCGTGTGTTCTAAAACAAGAAAGTAGCAACTATTCACGGGCGTGAAGTGTGAACTTTCTAGCGTTGGAGGAGTCAGAGCAATTAAATATCAATGGGCGAGTTTTGCCTCGGTTAAGCATATAATTTCCCTCCGAGTTCGAAACAAATAGCTCAAGCACCATTACGAAGACGGTTTTCACAAATCCTACAAGCAATTAGTTGCTATTACGCTCCAAAAAATGGAAGGAGAATTCGGGTACGTTGCTGGAGAAGCACACTTGAAGAGGTTTTAGTAAGTGAGCTTGGTAGCATTCCTCAGGTCGGCGCATCGGTCAGCAGACGAAATGTCATTGGTCCGAACGCTGTAAGAAGGGCGATGGAGGTTGTCTAGAAAAAAACCTTTCACTTCGTAGGCCTTTCGTCACCGCATTTCCCCTTGGAGTAGTCTAACACATTTTAATGGTAGCAGCGGAACGCGCTCTGTGTCAAAAAGATGGGGCCTTAGACTTAATCCACAAGTTGTTACTAAAATTACTAGGCTTACGATTGATTTGGTTTTTAGCAGGCTGTTGTGCTTATAGGGGTTACATGGTACCATATTGGAAGAAAATTTGCTAGCTCAAAACCCAGTCAGATGTGTCGTCGATACTCCTCCGCGGCATTGCACAGTTGAAAGTGGTTCGGCTAATCAGTGGGCTCACCAGCATTCCCCGTGTGCTCCCTGGTAGATAATCGAGTTTGCAAATTGTCGTTTTTTAATTTTGTTTGTTTGTGAAAACCGGAATTGGATATGAATATTGGGAGCGAATTTCATTGCCTACAGCTGGACAACCGCGTAATATCCTCTAGGGAGCCAACAGGCAGCTACAAGCATAGACTAGGCTTACAGGGTACCATATTATTAGAATGAGGACTAGCTAAAGGCCCAGACACGTGTTTCATCAATGTTCTGCCGCTGTGTGGAACAGCTGCAAAGGATTCGACTCATAAGTGGGTCCTCTAGCATTACTCGTGGACTCTTCCTTAGAAATACTAATTTAGAAATTGTGCGCATGGAACGAGCCCTTATGCGCTGCGGCTCCACGGGTCTTCATGCGTCAGATAAACAGGCCGCATTCACTATATTTATGCCACGAATTGGTGTGCTCAATCCTTCGGCTAGTTGAAAGTGTCTAACTGACAGCAGCGTGACCATCATGAAAGTCTGACTTTTGACAAAGTAAGAAGTACATTACAAATGCTCGCATTTTATTCCGGTCGAATTTGCTGTGGCGCCAGTCAGTACGCTTCGCGTGGGATAGAGGTCAGTCAGCTTAACACTCAGAAAAAGCCTGTTGTATTTTAAGTTAAAGAATTAGTTTAAGCAAGAGTGTACGAGACCTTTTCTAAACGGAAAAGATGTGTTCGATCACACAGCAGTGACAAAAAATCTTAACGTGTAGTCACAAATGTGATGAACAACTGATGCTGCATATGTCTTATAGTGACAGTTTGCTTGTCGTACCTGACGTTATCCACCATGTGCTTCTGAGCGAGGTTAGTGCTGGCACGGTGTCTTATATGTAAATTAATTTAAAGTGAGAGTAGACTTGCGCAGAGTCTACCGCAAGCACTCCACTTCACTTGGGCCCGGTGTCAAGACAGAGTCAAGAGAACCTGAGACCGAAGCGGACACAGGTGGCTGGCGCGACCAGACCCGCTCCTAAGCGCACCACTACACCCCTTGGTCCACAACAGACGCCTGACCAGGACTTTGACCAACAATAAAATAAACGGGTCAGAAAGAGGAGAATGACTTGTCAACCTTGCTCACGACCCGTATACCCAGTGGGAGCTCAATAGCATCTACCGGCTGGGAACCATGTGTCAAAGATGAGTTAATGAACACAGACTGCGAGGGCTATAGTTAGCTAAATCATAGCATAGCAGGCACATGCAATCCGTAAGATCTTTTTTTCTTGTAAAAGAGTATGAATACGCGAACACTTTATTTTACCTTAATAATTCTTAAGTAGAAAATATGCGTTCGACCTTACAGTGGTAACAAAAAGATAACAAGAGGTCACAAATGTGATGGACAACTAGTGCGCCGTATGTCTTATAAAAGCGTGTGGCAACGCAAACTAGATGTATTTTGGGTTAATAATTCCAAAAGTACCAATAACAAAATCGAACCTTTTGATTAAGCCGATTTGGCATTGGATTTTACACTGAATCTCTTTTATTTCTTGAAATTGACTTGGAATTCGCCGTCGTTGGCCACCTATTGTAACATTTGCTTAAGAGTGATTGAACAGTCAAATTAAAATATGTAAAGGGGACAGGAATCAGGAAACAAGGGGCAAACGTCCACAATGTGGTACATTCTTATATCAGCTGGATAGTGACTAATATGAAGTAAGGTCGTTGTGGTTTGGAATTTTTTTTATTCCTGCGGCATTGTAGACGCCACTGTAGCTTCGAGTTCAGTTTTACAAACCTACTTAATTAATCTTTTGGGAACGAAAACGCATTTCGGAATTCCCAGTAACATTTCGTGAGTTAGCATACCTACAGTACTTATGAGATACAGCAGGCTCGTATATATGCGATTTTTCTGTTTCTTGATTATAAAAATAATTATTGTGCTGGCGATATAGCTGAAAATACATGATTGTATATAGACGAAACATTTAAGGGGATCTAGCGTGTTTCCCTGAAATAGGCCAGTAAAAATGGCAGAGGTTAAACTTTCGCTCCCATCCTGAATAATCTGATGGACAATGTGCGAATATCAAAAAGAGGTTGGTGTTTTCCATGCTTTAATGGTTTCCATATAAGAATTTAGTAGAAAAATCTGTCAAAAATTGTTTAAATCAAATAACATTGCATATTCGTTTTTGCAGATTTCCTAAAACTAAACTCTAAGAATGTGAGAAAATGGAACTGAGCAGCAAATGGAAGCTGGGCGATAGTAATTAATTAGCATTTGGGCAATAACCAAAGATCTGAAATGAGAATCGGGATACATTTCATGCGCTTCGATTTACATAAAGGGATTGTATCCGTTCATTATGATTACTCTTTCGAGGCATTCCTTAGAGCTGTTTAGCAATTTCATATCAAAAACTGATTTATTTGAAGGCGTTTGCTGCTAATTAATCGAGAAGAAAGAATTTAATGAATTGTTTTAACGCTGGTTATTGAGATCCCGACTTTTCAAATTATTTCTTATGCTCTGAAAGCTCTAGACTCTCTTTTGTACCATTCTAACGGACAGTGCTTTGCGGCTCGTTCGTTTCTGCCTCATTAGTTCATTTAGGCATTGACCTTCGGTGGGTAGACATGTTTCTAATAGGTAATCGCATAAGCGATGATTGCTTTACCTTTTTAAAACCCTCTACCGAGGCAGCTGCTATGTTCATCAGTCTGTGTGTAGATCACTTTTCTATAAGGGTATCTCGGTCGCCATGTAATAGGGAGTATAAGACCTAGTTACCTTTGTGAGCCCCAGTCTAACGAACTGATATACATGGCTATCCATTTAGTCTTTATCGGATCCTTGGAGAGTATGTGTCTGGTTCCATTTTTTGCGCTATTTGTACGTCTCTGAAGATCAAAACCATTGCCGCCGTGTGATCGAATTTAAAGATTTTGTTGCCAGAAAACGTCTGCGTGTGCCAAGGTGCATAAATGAGCAAAACTTGTGATGTGTTCTTTTCTCATGCGACTTTATTAGTAATATGTGTTCATTTACGGTGTTTATAGGTAAAAAGATTTGTCATTTCTTGCTGGAGGAGAATTAAAGTTGGTCCGCTTATTTTCACAGCAGCTCAAGTTACTGTCCACTATTTTAGGTTCGATCGTTACTTATGTTTTCTCCTAGTCAGTGACCAATAGTTATATCATTTTTTGTAGTCGGTTGAAGACTGGAGGCAGTCAACAAGTAAACTTATTTGAGTGCTGTCTGTACCGAAGCCGATTAGAATAAGCGAGCAACCCACATATATAAACTATTCTTAGTGTTACAAGCAAGCAGGGCTTCCGGCGATACTGCGACATATACTTGTATGTAACTTATGTTTAACTCCAAACCAGGTCGATCATTCAAACCTTCCAATGCGCATATAAAACGGCGACAATTTACTGACTCACAACTCTCGTCCTCGCACTGTCTGTTTTAGCCACCAGATTACATCCACCTTGCCGTCTCGCGCCCTTGAAATTCATGTCCGGCAGTGGTGGTAATGGAAACCAGGGTGACTGCATTATACACTGCCTTTAACTACAGCTTGGATAATGTTACTTACTAGGAAAATAAAGAAGACGTGAAGCGTGTTCATGTTCACCGTGTCCTTAAATCGTAATTTCAGAAACGTCTCTCAATGCCTAATCTCAGAACGTCATCCTGTTGCTAACGCGACCGATTTAAAGCTCGTAAATACTTACTGTTGTAATCACACGGTGGCCGATACGGAAAATTTTATTAAGACAGACACACAGCGGCTTGACATGTGCACTACTAAAAGGTAATTTCGTTCTTGCAGGCCCGACAGCATCTGTTTGCTGTAAGAAACGCCAACCGGAACAGCCCTGTGACTCAGAAACTGTATTAAAATGAATAGAAAACTGCTGTTTGTGGTAAATAAATACGTGCAATTTCTCCTTCCTCATTCTTCTTCTTCTTCTTCTTCTTCTCCTCCTCCTCCTCATTCTTCTTCTCTTCCTCCCCCGCCTCCTCCAGAAAAAGTAAATGTCTCCTGGACGGTTTTATGCGTAAAAACTCCACTTTTTATGCGCGCGAGATTTGGTTGCCTCCGCCGAAGCCTGCTGTCGGGTTCTAGATTGAATGCCCAGAAAATCCTGTATGGGCTTCCAGCTTACAGTGCATGACCGATCTCATGAACTGTTGGCCAAAATTCTGAAATTCGTTTTCGATTAAGAAGGATTACTTAGGTGGGGTTGCGAGGTTGATTATCCCGCGGCATGATCCTATGGTATTGTGGGTTCGGTGGGATGTCGGCTTTTGAATGCCCTTCTCTTCAATCTCCTGTTAAAACTGTACTTGGCAAAAAATGACTATTCAAGTAGCATGCATTATTCACACTGACTTTTGATGGATTTATAAATTCAAATATATTTTGTAAAAAACATAAACAAAAATATTCCTTCTTTCACTCTTTTGCTAGAGAATCACGTCAAATTCATATGTTATGGTCGAAGAAAGAGTATAATTGGGTTTTTAAAAAGTTTCTAATTATGACATTTTGAAGACGGTGCAATGTCTATTCACACAGCATCGCACCTAACCGTTAACCACTGGTACTCATGAAATGAACAACATAGTTCGCATACACTGCACAATTTTTGAACTGGATATAGTATCATTTGAGAGACATGGAAGCATATGTGATTTTCTCCACGTGGAACGCATGCACCATGAAATAACTAAACGCTAGTGCAATGACTGAGTAGGCTTCAAATTATTCGGAAACTAGAAAACATTTTTAAAAAGTAATTGCACTCCTTCGATTATAAAATGTAAAGCGACGAGATTCTCTATTAAACGACCGAAAGCAAGCGTATTGTTGTTCGTGGTCTCTGCAAAATATATTTGAATTTGCGAGACCACCGAAAATCGATGTGAAAAATGCATGCTATTTAAGCAGTCATTTTTTACCGAGTACGTGTTCTACAGAGATTAAACGGCAGCCCATTCAAAAGCTGATATTCTACCAAGTCCGAAATGCTATGGCGTTAGGCCTAAAGGTAATCAGTACTAGAACCGCGCCTAAGCGATCCTTCCTAAACGAAAACGCATTTCAGAATTTAAGCCAATATTTCTTGAGATCGGTCACACACTGTGAGATTCCAGTCGCCAGCTCGGAGAACATGCATTTGTGTTATGCTCAGGATTAATTAGACGATTATCTGCATTTAAGTGCCTGCGACAGGACCAGGACGCTTTGAAAATGGTAAATTGTACATTTTTCGGAAATCAGCAATCCTGTACTCTCCACCTTGATGAACTGAAGAACGTCTTACGCCTGTTTCCATTGGCTATTCGCGTGCGCATAAAAAGGGCGTAGGCCGAACACACGAACGCACCCACGTATTCCGTATCGGCTTTGGGGCACCATCAACTAATGTTATTTCTATCGGAAGTAATCAGACATTGCTGTTCGACAGGTGTTTCAAGGATGACCAAGCGCAAGGTGATTGTACTATACGCATTCTCAGCAATGACAATCCTAGTTCTACTATTTAATATGGAAGAAGTAGGTTAATGTTTAAAGATACATGGTACAGGATTGGTTTATCAGCAGTCCAAGCCTGTCCGGATTATTAATACCTGAAGTGAAAAGCATTTACAGACATCATCTACAGGCACTTTCTTCATCCATAGTTTGCTCCCGTCAGGAACCCTACGACCTCACTTTCTGTTTTTCAACTAGTAAGGACGCTAATACGGTGAGCATTGAGAGGATCTGTCGTCTGGAATACGAATTGTTCAATTCTAGCGGAAACAAATGCATTTCCTACGATATGCTGCAAATCATGCCGGACAACATTTTGGCCACGGCTCGTCGTCCAGCTATATACTCGATCTACCCACAGGATGTGCCTCTGAAAATCATTGTGCAAGCGGTTAAGAACCACAGCCCAGTTCCAGTGGTACATACTCTATTGTGTATAATTTAATACAGTTGTTCTATTTACGGCGTTTATCGACTAGTTCTCGGGATTTGCATGCCTCGTCTGGCTCTGGATTTTAATCCCGAGCCCCGGCGAGGAGTATCGACAGAGACAGTAGAGAATGGGATAGCCATCATTGGCCCCTTGGTCATCGCTAGACCGTCATGCCTATTGCCAAGTATTGAGGACTTGAGGACCGAGTCCGGACTCTTTACTTACATATATATATATTTGAAAAAGGAGACCCGACAATGATAAGAAAGATTTGGATGACGATTTCCGACGTATTACTTGTCGTCAAACAGGCGTACAGCAGCTTCAGGTATAAATGACTTGAAAATTGAGCATATTTCCTAAAAAAGTTGATAAGCTTCACTCTCCCAACGACTTGTATGCACATACGCAGTAGGTGTATTTGCTTATGAAATTCTAACCGAAATTTTCAATATAGTGTGTATTCGAAAAGGCGGGGTTGTAATATTACTTACCGCGCAGCATACTCTCACGATATTGAGTTAGCTTTCGGACGAACCCTTTTCCAGCCGTCAGCATAAACTACTCTCTGTGGCAAATGATTTCTTAATGAGCACTGCTTTTCCCCGTTAATATTCGATGTGTTTATAAATTTAAGTTTATTTTTTCGAAAACAGACGTATCCACTCTTGCACGTAATTTACAGAAAATTACTTCTTCTTCAGACTTTCTGTCTGAGATAAGCATGTCTTTCGCTTTTGAAAATTTTCTACTCATGAGAGTTTCATGACCTCAAGATACCTATCCATAAGGCATTTTATTTATGCATTAATTAATACTTCTTATAAAGTAACAAGTTTATAAGCCTTGTTTGACGCTTTCAAGTAGTATACAAGGATGTAGGATCACTTGAGATTCAAACCCGGATCAAGCGCGGATTGACCACGCTCCGTATCCTGATCGGTGAGCGTCAGTCTGTCAAAAGTGATATTTCCTATCACAACCGAGAGGATAACAGGAACCGTGGCTCAATGGTAGAGCGTTAGACTCCATGACCAAAGATCCCGGGTTCGAATCTCAAGTTATCCACACTTGGGGTTGGGTATGACTGGCTGATGACGGCTAATAAGCCAGAAATGGCCTTTCCGGTCTCCTTGTCTTAGTCGGCACCATCTGATATATATATATATATATATATATATATACAGTGCGTGACCTATCTCATGAAATGTTGGCCAAAATTCTAAAATCCGTTTTCGATTAGGAAGGATTACTTGGTCGCGGTTGTGATACTGATTATCATAAGGCATACTCTTATAACATTTTGGATTCGGCTAGATGTTGGCTTTAAAATGCACTATTTTTCAATCTCCTGTGGAAGGCGTGCTCGGTAAAAAATAACTACTTAATTAGCATGCATTTTTCCCATTGATTTTCGATGGTCTTGGAAATTCAAAACATTTCATAGAAACCATAAATAAAAATATGCTTTCTTTTAGTCAATCAATAGAGAATCACGTCTTCTTTATATTTTATTTTTAAGGAAGGAGCATAATAAGGTTTTAAACAAGTTTTCTAATTGCCGAAAAATTTAAAGCCCGATCATTCGCTGCATTAGCGCTTAGTGATTACACTCTACAAGATGCATTCGTTCCGCGTAAAGAAAATCCCATATTTTTCTATGTCATTAAAAAGATATCATACAGGGTCCATAAAATTTTGCAATGGATGCGGACCATGTTGTGCATTTCATGAGGAGCAGTGGTAAACGGCCAGGTACGATGCTACGTGAATGGACATATCGCGGTCTTAAAAAGTCTTATAATTAGAAACTTTTTTAAAACCTAATTATACTCCTTTCTTAAGTATAAAATATAAAGAAGACGTGATTCTCTATTGATTGACTAAAAGAAAACACATTTTTGTTTGTGGTTTCTATAAAATATATTTGAATTTTCAAGACCATCGAAAATCAATGGGAAAAATGTATGCTTATTAAGTAGTCATTTTTACCGAGCACTCTTTCTACAGGAGATTGAAAAGAAATGCATCTTAAAGCCGACATCCTGTCGAGTCTAAAATGTTATAAGAGTATGCCTTAAGATAATCATTATTGCAACCGCGACCAAGTAATCCTTCCTAATCGAAAACGCATTTCAGAACTTCAGGCAACATTTCATGAGATAGGTCGCGCACTGTATATATACATATATATCAATCAGGAATGGGCGCACACCGATCTATTGGCTTCACAAAGCAAACAAGCTCCGTATGTGTGGCAAAGGTCACGAACAGGCAACCAATTACCAGGCCGAAGTCGGCCAAGTCATAATAGCAGCGAGGAGGGACGACAGAGAATGCGGGTAGATTGATACAGCACTGTTTCGGGCTTATTCTGCCTTCATTCAGCCAATCATAACCCTGACCACCAGCAGCCGATAGGCCGATCTCAGGAAATGTGGGCTGAAATTCTGAAATGCGTTTTCGATAAGGAAGGATTGCGGAGGCGCGGTTGAAATAGTAATCATCTTGCGACAAAATCCTATCATACTTCGAACTCGGTAGGATGTCAGCTTTTGTATGCACTTCTTTTTAATCTCGTGTAGAAACCGTACTCGGTAAAAAATGACTGCTTATGTAGCATGCATTTTCTACAGTTGATTTCCGATGTTCTTGTAAATTCAAATGTATTTTATTTAAAAAAATGAAAATAAATACGCTTTCTTTCAGTCGTTTTATGGAACATGACGTCGTCTTCAGGTTTTATACTCGAAAAAGGGTATAATTAGGTTTTAAAAACGTTTCTAATAATGAGATTCTTTAAGACTGTGCAATTTCAATTAATACAGCATCGCATCTGTCCGTTTACCACTACTCCTCATGAAATGTACAACGTGATCCTCATCCATTTTAAAATTTTATGGACTCAATGTGGCATCTTATTCAAGGCACAGATGAATACAGGATTTTCTTTACGTGGAACGCATGTGCCTTGTAGACTGAAATCACTAGGCGCTAATGCAACGGCTGATCAGTCGCCAAATTATTTGGGAATTAGAGAACCTTGTAAAAACCTAATTATACTTCTTCTGCTGCTTCAAGTGTAAAATATCAAGATGACGTAATTCATTATCAAATGAGCAAAAGAAAGCATTTTTTGTCTATGTCTTTTTTGAAGTAAATTTTGCATTTATAAAACCATCGAAAATCAACGCGAAAAATGCATGCTACGTAAGCACTCATTTTTTACTAAGTTCGGTTTCTACAGGCGATTGAAAAGAAGTGTATACAAAAGCTGACATCCTTCCAAATTCGAGATATTATTGGATTATGCCTCAAGATAATATGTATTAAAACCCCACCTTGGTAATCCTTCTCAATCGGAAACGCATTTCGGAATTTCGACTAACATTTCGTGAGATCGGCCACTCACTGTATACATTGTTTTTAGAAAACATTAGTTGAAAGTATAATTTTTCTGATTGTTTCTAAATATGTAATTCAGAATACACGCGTTCGAAAATAAATGCGTCATGCATTATAGTCCGGATTTTCCCTTTCGCGTTACCTTTTTACGGTATTGCCAGCTCAAGCATATTTGTGATAAGCAGAAATCCTTTCGAAAATAAACAAAAAGCTGGTTTCCCATATATTCATTGGTCAACTTAATGCTTTTCCATTCGGTTACTTTTGCGAGTGTTATTCAAGTTTTGAAAACGTGTGAACCCTGCGTAGCTCCAAAATATAGAATTTATTCACAAATAAAATGTGTGCGGGCGGAATGGCGGATTTCTACCTTGAGTCAATTACCATTATAATTCAGGTGACATTTGATTACATTTCATTTGAATCGATCTTGCTAAATAACGCAGGTTCCACTTGACAGGTCCGCATCCAATTAACTAAACTTAAGCTCAACACACTTTTAAACGGGCTGTGTTCAGCTTCTGATATTGAGATAATATGAATGAAAAAGACACCTCCTTTTAATCCGGCAAACATAATCACATATCACAATAATAATTCCCATCATGCATGCAAAGCTGTTCATTTCCACACAGCAACCAACACTTTATTAAATCTACAAACATATTATTAGCAGCTCACCAACGCTTAACTTTAGATCCCCATCAATAATCCCAAACTTGTGCTGATACGCACCAGTCGGTCTGTCTGCCACTACACTGGCAATCGAATTCGCGCACGCTACGAATTAATCATCATTGTCAAAAGCTCACCGGCCAATGGGGCACGCCGATCTCAACTGCGTCGATTAATCAATCGTCAAACGGTCCATCTGCGCAGGCCCGTTGCACTCCTCTTCAGTCTTGGCCTCCCGCCTGACAGCGCCAATCGATCCCTGTTGCTGGATGCCATCAGCTTTGAGGCCGCCCGCTTCGATGACATTCTCCTGGCCGACTTCACAGACACATACTACAATCTGACCCTGAAGACCCTGCTGAACCTCCGATATGCTCATTTGGTCTGTCAGGGAGCCTCTCCGCTCTTCGCCTTCATGGATGATGATCATGGCCTCAATCTGTCAGCCATCCTCGCCTATTTCCACACATTTGATAAGGAGCACAGAGGGCAGCTACGACAATCTGTCTTCGGTCACATTTACGACCACCCACTGGTTATCCGTCAAGCGGGGAACAGGTGGGCCGTAACGCGAAGGGAAATGCCATTTTATATGTATCCAGAGTTCGCCGCTGGTGCATGCTACTTTATTGGCGCTGAGGCGGTGGAGTCTCTGTCCATAGCGACAGCCTTCACCAAACGCTTCTCCTTGGAGGATGCATATGTGGGTTTGGTAGCGGCGAAGATGGGGATCAAAATGCACAAATTACCAGGTGTAGAACATCACGGTCCTGAGGAAGGTCTGGAACCGGCGCAAAGTCCGATGGTAGCGTCCTTGGAGTACTTCGAGAAGCATATGCCCTAGAACAACACGTATTCTTCTTCTGTATGTTTATTTTGTCGTCCAAACTGTGCACGGTTTTGAGTCATTTGGACTCGAGAAATGACTGTGGTTACTTACAAACATATCAAAGACGGCTTTAGTGGTTTTGGGCTTCCTTCCTCCAGTATACCAGAATCTTTTTGCTGCATGGCAAGCCGAATTGTATTGTGCCTACCTAATGCCCTTTGCCATAAATACGGAGAAAACCCTTGATTGTGGGGCGATTGTGATTTGTACGTTAACGAGAAATGGATTATTTTCCATTGTCAGTTGTACTGCACCCCTATTTTGCAATTCTTTTTATTTGAGCACTTGTTGCGACATCTCACCCAATTTACTGAATATCTGTAGGCATAGCTTACGGATGGTCATGCAAATCCGTCAGAGTACCGCGGAGGTTCGGTGACAGACTTTCATGCGATTCATTTGGCTAAATTGCAAAAAACTCGGCAACCTCGAGACAGGCAGGGCAAGACTTTGGCAGAATCGACGCTCTAACCATCTGACCGACGAGGTCTTGCCGAAAACCGTGGGTTTAATCGCATTTGGTGGATTCTAGACTTATTGTTTATAAAATCGTACTGGGGCGGGCAACCAACTGTAGCAAAGTTAGTGGATTCCATACTTTGCGACAGGCTGGGCAGGTTACTTTACCTGCTCCCATTGGGAGCTCCTAGCTCAGGTGTTTGGAAGGTTGACTGTACTCAAGCCTTGACATTCTTTTTTGTGATTTGGAGTTTTCGCCCAGTTTTTCGCAATTGACTACTAGGATGCCGTGAGCTCCGTCTTAGCCCAGTCCATCCATGTTCTTAGTCGTCCACCTTGACGTTAAGCATGTTGACCATCATTTCTTTTGCATGATAGCAAGTCATCGGTACCTTCGGTGTGCTGGGAAACGGTCCGGCAACCTGTCCAACCAGTTCAGAAGAAAAAGAAGAAGAGGCGATCAGTGGAACAAGAAGTTTATTGGCCTGACACTTCGGACTCTCACTGGCCACTAATTTGTCCTTATAATTATCCATGAAGTATAAATTGGACAATTTCCTCCAAAGGCTCAACAAGTTATGCTGCATTTCGTGTGACAGACGAGTTTCAGTCACATGGGCGTAATTGACATCTATTTTTTGAACAACTAGTACGCCAGCAAAGGGATTTTACATTCAAGAAGGCCATATATTTGCCGAAAATGATTTCATATTGACCAAACTGTGAAAAACTGGGCGCCTCGATTGGATGCGAACCCACGCACTAAGGGGAAGGCTTTAGTATAGCCAACGCTCTAACCACATGAGCTACGAGCTCCGCCCTACGACGGGAGTTAAATCACATTTGGGTCAACTTACCCGCCCAACCTACTGTAACATATGAAATCCACAAAATCTGATACAGTAAATTGACTGGCCAAGCAGGATTTCTTAGGTGATTTGATATCTTATTTCTTGAGTAAAAAAGAAATGGTATTTTGCGTGTATTTCGAAAGCCATTGTGAAATCAATTCTACTCCGTAAGTTCAATCACATTTATGTCAAGTTATCCACCCGAACTACTGCACCCTATTGAATCTCCCGATTCTGATACTGTACGTTGACTGGTCAAGCAAGATTCCTTAAGCAATCGAGCTAGAATCCGCCAGATGACTACCGGCCTCAAGATTTGCCCTCTCTGCCGTGGGTTCGAATCCTACTGTGAGTGACCAGTCTCACGAAATGTTGGCCAAAATTCTGAAATGCATTTCCGATTAGGAAGGATTACTGAGGTGGGGTTGTGATGTTGATTATTTGGCGGCATAATCCCATAGTGTATCGGATTTGGTCGGATGTCGGCTTTTAAAAACACTTCTTTTCAATCTCCTTTTCAAACTGTACTTGGTAAAAAATGACTACTTACGTCACATGCATTTTTACATTTGATTTCCGATGGTCTTGTAAATTCAACTATATTTTATGGAAAACATGAACAAAAGTATACTTTCTTGCACTCGTTTGCTAGAGAATCATGACAAATTCATAGTTTGTACTCGAAGGAAAGTACAATTAGGTTTTAAAAAGTGTCTAATTATGAGATTTTTAAGACCGTGCAATGTTCATTCACACAGCATCGCACCCGTCCATTTACCACTGCCCCTCATGAGATGTGCAACATAGTCCGCATCCATTGCAAAATTTTATGAGCCCAAAATGGCGTCTTTTGCAAGGCCCAGAAAAATATATGATTTCCCTTACGTGAAACGCATGTGCCTTGTAGACTGAAATCACTAGGCACTAATGCAACAGCTGATCAGTTTCCAAATTATTCGGAAACCGAAATAGCTTTTTTAAACCTAATTATACTCTTTCTTCGAGTATAAAATATGAGTTTGACGTGAATATGCTGTGCCGGCCGACTTCCAGCCCATCTGTCCGTCGAGTGGGGGCGTCAACCAGCAGCAATCCTATCCCGAGGCTTGACGTCACCCGTGCAACAGGTGCCGCATGGAAACCGAGTCGAGACGCACACTTCCCACTTGCTTGGGAGGTGGCAGTTGGGTGCTTGTGGTGGATGATGTTGATGTGTGATGGGGTGGTGGTGGTGGTGGTGGGAGGGAGGGTGTGATGGTGCAGCGGGTGGTTGCCTACCGCGGGTTTTCACGAATCCGCATGTGGCCGAACAGACCCATGCGGTGCATGAATGTGCAAAGGCAGTGTGGAGAGTGAGAGCGGTTGAGGCGAGTGCAGTTTGTTACTTCAGGCAGTGGTTTATTAGTCTTTGAGTGATTAATTTGCAATTGACCGACCAGGCCTATGTGTGAGGCGAAGGTGCGTGGAGAGAATGGGTATGAGAGGTCAGTTTCAGTTGCGGAGATGGTGACGGTAATGTTGACTGGCCTCCAGTAGGAAGGAGTAGGGGTGGGGCTGGGCATGTTTTGTGTGTTGGATGTGGTGGGTATTTCCGGATTGCAGTCAATTCCGCTCTCGTGGATGCGCATGTGGCCGAACAGACCCATGCGGTGCTTGAAAGTGCGAGGGAAGTGAAGAAAGTGGAGGCGTGTGCGGTGGGTGTTTGTTGGTGCTCCAGGCACTGGTTCGTCAGTCTCTGTGCGATGGATTCGCAAGTGACCGATCAGGCCGATGTGTGCGATGAAGGTGCGGAAGCAGTGAGGGCAGGTGTAATCACGGTCCTCACCACTGATGCCGGCGGTGGTGATGTTGATGTTTGAAGATGTGTCAGGATTTTGTGTAGTGTTGACGAGCGTGGCAGGCGACAAGACGGCAGGTGCTGGGGCAGCGGGGGAAGAGGATGAGGAAGAGGAGCAGTAGATGGAGGTGGAGGATAAAGTGAAGAAGCAGGAGGAGGATGATTGGGAGGAGGAGGAGGATGGCAGTGGTGGTTCAGAAGAGCGGTCAACGTTAGTTTGCGACGAAGAGGACGAGCAAAATGCGGACAAAGGGAGGACGATTGGTGTGGTCCGAGTGGCGCAGATGATACGGAGGTGTCCAACAAGTCCAATTCGTTCCCGTAATGTCCGTTGATACTGTGGACACGTTGTGGACGTTCGTGTGCTGGCATGGCGAGGTGAGCGCAGATGTGATTTTCGTGCATTTGTATCAGCATAGTGTAGATGCTGTAGCGGCTAAGCGGTGATGGTGTACGCTCAATACGCCACAACTTCAGGCCATATCCCAAGTTGTTAGAAACAGGACGCCATTTGGTTAGGACACTTTATTCTGTACAGAATAGTGAAGGGGAAAGTTGGCAACC
Organism: Spirometra erinaceieuropaei; assembly: GCA_902702965.1. NCBI lineage: Eukaryota > Metazoa > Platyhelminthes > Cestoda > Diphyllobothriidea > Diphyllobothriidae > Spirometra > Spirometra erinaceieuropaei. The sequence continues at coordinate 189,568 of CACRXP010000370.1, read as the reverse complement.
GGACGAGGATGCGTCCGGCGCCGCGGAAGCGGCGTCCGCGAGGGCGACGAGCCCTGTGTCGCCGAAGGTCACCGCTGCAAAAGTGTCGTGACAAATTGTTTACGCTAGTGTTCTGGGCTGTTTCCGCCTGTCTTACCAATCAGCGATAGTAGGTGCGTTAATTGGCTCCAAGCCCGCTCGAGGGTAATGAGAAGCCTCGCATGGTGCAGGCAGAGTATCGACCAGATGCGTGGTGCAGACAGTGAATTGCAACAAGTCAAATCGAAGGCGGGCAGACGTGCGTGCCATAGCAGGCTGTCGCTAGGACTTAGGTGCAGGCGCTAGCGAGAGGCGCGACGTAGCCACTATGGCTGTCCGCTACAATGCTCAGGACTCCCGGGCAGGATGGTAGTTGGTAGCCCTGCTCACTGATTCTACAATTGTACCTACTGGCTCGATTTCGGTATCTGTGATAAAGTTCTTATTATGTCTGGGGGGTGCACGCGCAGAGGCCCTGTCAGGATGACTTTCTTCTTCACTTTAACCGCCCCGAGAACGAGGCGCTGCAAAAATGTCTATATAGACTCACTGTATTGCACCCCCACACGGAAATCTTTAGTAAAAGGTGAAAGATTTATCCTAAACGGATTATGATTCAACATGCTTCCCACTATGCTTCTAATTGCATGTGCGCACAGTTTTAACTGCATCAGATTAATTGCATAGGTACTATCCTAGGCGGATTGGCGCGGGTCTCCGTTTCGTCGGTTTGCCTGCATCCTTGGGTCTTTTTACTCCAGACCTCCCGTAGAGTTCGGTGCGATCGTGTACGTAAGGACAACCGACGCTCAGTTAGGGTGTCTACCGATACTCCATCCACTGCATCAGTCGTATTGACAGAGTTTTGCCCTCCCCCCCGCCTTTACGGATGTATTTGGTCGCAGGGGTTTGGCTGAAAACTGTGACGCCTTGTAAACACCGCCATGGCCAGTTAGCGATCCTTTCCTGCACTTCCAGTTTAAGACACTACGACACCCCCCGGACGCTTCGACAATGCTGGGTTTGAACTGGGCGCACTTCACCTACAACATCGCGCACTTACTATATCATGGGTTCAGACTAAAACAACAAGGCGTCTCATACGCCCGTCAGATCCGAAGTGTTCACCTTCCTCGCATTTTTCACCTTATTTAAATTCGGTTTCGAATTTATCAAGATCGTCCATTGCAGGCATTCCCTACAAGCGCCATTTACGCCTCCACTCATGTGCCCCACCCGTATAGCCCCTATTACCATCGGTCCTGTAAGTCAGGTAGCTGGGAATTTTCGGTACCGGGAGGGCTACCAACTACCATCTAACCGACTCCCGTCCGTTCCAGTACATCCGTGTCGGGGATTCGATCCTGCCACCTCAGTCTCAGGATGCGACGAAGACAACTGACTTGGAAATGGTCGAGTCGGCGTGTCTACATCGTGTACACCTTCCAGGTCTCCACTCCGTACAGCTGCGTCTGCAGGAAGACGACCACGTACATATTCAGCTTCGTGCAGAGCTTGAGACCATGACGATTCCAAACTGTGTTTGAAGGCGACCGAAGGGCTGACTGGCTTTGAAATCCTGCGGACGACTTTGCCATCGATTCTAGTGCTGCGGGAGAGGGAAATACCGAGATCCTGGAAGTTGTCCACCACTTGCAGTTGGGTTCCGTTCACGCTGATTTGCGGCGGCGGCGCGTTGGGAGGACTGACTGTGTCGGGTGGCGGTTGATGCATGACCAGCTTCTTCTGCGTGTTGATGACCAGACCGTAGTTCTCGCAGGCGGCGAAGAAGAGGGTCATGTTCCGTTGCATGTCCTCTTCGTGAGGTGGTGTTCAGGGCGCAGTCGTCAGCAAAGAGAAGTTCGTGAACGGTGGTTGTGGATACGCGCGATTGGAAGTGCATCCGCCGTTGCTTGAGGATGTGACCGTTCGTCCTGTAGGCGATACGAATCCCGGGGCGTTCATCAGGGTAGGCGTCCATCAGCACGGCGGCGAACATAAGATTGAATAGGGTAGGCGCCTCGACGCATCCCTGCTTGACTCCGTTGGTCACGATGAATGCCTCTGAGACAGCTCCGTTGTCCGCGACATTTGAATGAATCGCTCGGGACAGCAGAATTTCTACATAATCGTCAGAAGTCCTTCACGTTTCACCTTGTCGAAGTCTTTCGTCAGGTACATGAAGGTAGAGTGCAGGTGGGTCCGCATCTCCTGACACTCCTCTTGGAGTTGACGAGCGGCGAAGATCACATCCGTGGTCACGCGATGACGACAGAAGCCACGCTGGCTATCCGATAGAAGGCCCTGTTCCAGATGATTATTTAGACGTTTGTGGATGATGCGAGCGAAGATCTTGCCAGCGATTTTCGGCCAGGAGATGCCTCGCTGATTGTAGCGTAGCCGGCGGCGTCGAAAATGGTGGAGAGACGACTGAGGACGGCACGGAAGTGTTCGGCCCACAGCTGTAGAAATTGTGTCTTCTCAGTCAGGAGGGTACTGCCATGGGCGCTGAGGAGAGAAGTGCCTTCGGTCGACGGACCGTAGACAGTTGTAATCGTAGAGAATACGTTCTTCCATTCGTTGTGTTCCGCGTAACAGAAGATCTGCTTAGCCTTTCAAGCCGTCCAGGCATCCCGCATCTCGCGCATTTGCTGTTGTAGGAGGCGGCGACTGCGCAGATGGCAGCTCTGTTGTCGTCGGTGGGGTGGTCGACGTAGGCTTTGTGTAGGTGGTTTTTCTCGGCGAGCAGGTTGCTGATGGCGACTTCATCGTTGTCCTCGTGGAATTTGTTTCTTGGTGCTGCGTCAGGGTTGGTCATCGGCAGAAACGTAGACGCTGGCGATGTTGGCGAACTTGCCCCCCATCCCTCAGAGGCAGGCGGAGGCCCATCAAGCGATCGTTGATACCCTGCGGTAGACAGGGCAGTTGTACCATGATGTCGCTCCGGATGACGAGGACGACACCCACGTCTCATCGTTCTGCTTTTGGACGAATGCTCCAGAAGCAGGTGTAGCCGGCACCCACATACTCCAGTTGGCCTTCATCGGAGAACCAGGTCTCGCTGAGTGCGGTGATGTCGACCTTGTAGAGCGCCAGCTTGCGATCCACTAGCGCCGTTCCCTGTTCCGGTCGGTGCTCCTCGGATTGTTTAAAACCAGGCTGCAGATGGAGTGGACTCACTCTGTCACTGTGGCGAGTAGATCAGCGGGATGTTGAAGAAGAAGAAGAGGAAGAAGAAGAATAGGAAGAAGAAGAAGAAGAACAAGGAGAAAAAATGAAAGAATACGTAGGAGGAGGAGGAGGAGGAAGACGAGAGGGGGTATTATTGATGTCGTCCTGCTTCGCCAACAATCTTAAAGGCACCATTTCTAGACCCTTCGCTTTTTGGGAGCAGTGTCTCCCTTAAATAGTGCTGCCCTTATGTGCCGGCACGCCCGGACTGCGCTTTGGGCCACGAATTTTGTTGTAATAGAAGAACGACTCGATTTTGCCAAAAGCTTACGACATCGCCGTAAGCTCGCGGCCTCCTACGGTGCTCCAGACGGAGCCTCGTCTTGACGATGCAGACGCTAAGTTCCAATCGACCGGCTGACCAGCGGCGTACCAGACGGAGACTCGTCACGACTGTGCTGATGCTGGAGTTCCATGCGAGCAACTGCCCAGCTGAGTGCGCTTTAACGTGTGCGCGAGATTGATTGAGTGTGGGTGTAAGGAAGAGAGGAAGAAGGGCAGAGAGGATGAGGGATGGGAATGGGACCGGCATTACCCGATGTGCAGACGAATTTATCGTCAGGCCAATGTCAAACCCCACGAAAGTGAATACCGCCAGGCAAATGGTAGTGCATATTGGAAATACTGTTTACCATAATTCGTACATAGGTACTACCACGACCACATGCTTCCGCAAAAATAAAAACCCCACCACCACCACCACCACCACCACCACCACCACCACCACCACCACCACCAACAACAACAATGCCACCGCTAGTGCTACATAACGCCAACATAATTACAACAACCGAATGCTCGACCGACGCCACCGACAATATGCACTGTTTGATCCACAACATTGGGAGTGCGGGCATGGTGACTACTGCGCGAATTCGCTTATAGTCAATGCAGACTTAAGTATCATCTACCGCACACTCTCCTTCTCTCCACCCTAACCCGTTGACAAGACAGCATTAGGGAAACCAAAGTTAGGGTGACTGGTACTGCCGGAACCGATTCCAGGCGCAACACCTCACCGATAAACAGGCGCTGCGGTGGTTAAGGGATCCGGCTAGTAAACTCGCTCGCTCACTGGCAGACATATCCTCTTGAGCATTCAAACACTGTCGTCCATCGTGTCGCTTAGGAACATCAGGAGGCGGACGCTTTGTCCTGCCAGGCACAGACGCCACCGCAGCGACATATGTATGTCTCGGTGACTGCCATTACGATTGATGCTCCTGATCACTTGCGATGGTCGTCAACTCAAGCCGCAGACTCCTGTACGTACCGATTATCTATGATCACATTCGTCGCAGGGCATTGAAACCGCCTGGGAAACTCGGTGCCATTGGTCGGCGTGAAACAGCTTTCGTTTTTGCGACGACGTGCTATTCCTTCACTATTCTCCTGCCGATTCATCTCGTCTGGTCTAACCTCACGATGTGATCCATCTCACACTCTCTTGTCTCTATAGTGATCTGAGTCATGCTGGCCAGTCTCACACAGACACAGCCACGCGACAGCGCTTTTGCTGGCCAAAGCAACGTCTGGTCATCCAGGACATTTGCAACACCTGTGCCATATGTGTGGATGTCAAAATTCCCAACGCAGAACACAGCACACCAATGCAGCCAATTCAGGCAGGCCACAGGAACGAAACTGTCGGTGTCGACTTAATGGGTCCCGTGCCCCATTCACAGCCCGGAAACCGGCATATATATGTCTAAGTAGAACTTTTCACCAAGAGGTACGAGGCATTGCCTCTCACAGAGGCCGACACCATTACGGTAGCCAAGGTCATATTTGGACATTTTGTGTCCGAGCAACTCCATTCAGACCGTGGTGCTCAATTCGAGTCGCGCTTGTAAACACCTCCATATTTGTAAATCTCTCTCCACCCGTTGGCGTTCTCAAGGAAATGGGGGAGGGGGGCGAGTTCGGCGAACAAATAGGACACTCGAGGTGTTAATTCAAACTTTTCTAATTAGTTGTCCAGCCTCCTCCACGGATGCTGCTCTTCTGCCTCAGTGCATTCTTGCCTATCCATCTGCCACGCACGGGTTAACGACCCATACACCGCTTGCGATGATATACGGCGGCCCTGAGTTCCGCCTTCAACTGGACACTTCCTGTCCCCTTCCGGTTTCATCGCAATCTCATCCGAGTACATTCGTACGGAATCTCGGAGGTAGTCTCTACTGGTCAGATGAACTTGCCCGCACTTGCCACTCCGCGGCCCATCAACGACAAAAGCAGTGCTATGATCGCCGTACGCATCGCATGGTGGACCTCACCAAACTGACGACAAAGTATTCGGGTATCAGGGGTAGGGGTTGCAACCTGGGTCACCTGACAAATTTTCAAAACATTTCGTTGTCTTAGAATATTCTTCTCATTCTTTCTGTATCCTACGAGCCTCTGAAGATCCCGACGGTCCCAAATTTGCGGCATGCTTTGACAGGCTTAAACCGTATCCTTTGGATGACATCTCTGATTGTCCTACCTCTACGGATTTACCTGCGTTCTCATCCGCGGAGCTGTCGAGTTATCCCCTTCCTTCCCCACCAGTTGATAACTCCCATCCGATCCCTTTTCCCAGAGTTGCCAATCCTGCTTCGTTGACTGGGTTTAAACCCTCGCGGATTTTCCCCACTGTGGAAGTCCCCGCTGAAGGTGGTTTCAGCATTCCGATAGAATTAACATATGTACACCTATAACCGAGTGAACATCGGTCCTACAGGAAGGGGCAGTATGATGCAAGTTCATTATTACTCATTCGCCTACCTTAGTTACTTGTTGTAGTAACGGTGGAACCAATCCCGGCAAAGGCAATGGAAGACGATGTCTGATTGCACAACGGACAATTCTAATTCTTCATCGTATCGTGTGCGGTCGGATTTTCCGAACTACCTGTTTGTACATTATTTTCTCCGATTGAGCACTTTGTGGTTCGCCACCCCCCATCCCCACCAATTTCGTCCCAAAATAAACCATTTTCAATCAAAGACCTTGTCCGCTTATGAGCCACAATGCCACTACAAGTACAATCAACCACCAACCATACGTCATCCAACAACAAATACACCGCAACCAAACGCGTCCATCATCGTACAACACAGACATGACATTGGCGTCTCTCACATCATTTGGAGGGCTCATATTTGTCGCATTTCCATGTGGCTTCTTAGGCACTGCCACGCATGTGAAGGCCCAGAAGCCCTGTTCCTTTGCATGAACACCTAGTGTTGTATGGTGGTGGTGGTGGTGGGTTTCGTCGTGTGTGACACAGGGAAACTGGCTGTCTCAGCGCTATTCAGCATATCTGCCCATCTCCGCATAAAATGACTGATCGGATGGGAGCTTGGACTGATTCCTGGAAGAAGGAATGTAGAGTGAATTCCAGTGTGGGGATTCCGACATCATTAAACTCACTGAATATTACAGACTTTAAACCAATCGAAATGCTTTGAAACATTTGAAGTAACCAGAATACCGCTGCTTGGAAGAGTGACAAGTGATGGGATTAGTCGGTAATCCGATCTGGAGAGAGAGAGGCTGCAACCCCTTCTTCTTAATGAAGCAATCCCACTCTGTTGGGATTTGAGGCACCCCTCTCTAGTTTCCCTGTTGATCTGGCACATCCTCAACACACCACGTGTGTCTGTGCGTAGCACGCGTAGTTGAGATATTTAGCATTGTCAGTCATTTTACTGTTCTCAAGTCCTCTTTCACTAGAAACTGGTTCAGGCAAAAACCACCGTCTGACGCCTCCCACCAATTGTCTGGGTGCGTTGCACCTGCCTCTTCCCTGCCCCCACCCCCTCCCCCCCGTCGCTGCGCCGATCGCAGTTTGCCCACTGACACCCCACGCAATATCCCCCCACCGCCCGTGGGATATCTACCTTCTCATTTGCCTCCACCAATCCCTACGACCCGAAGTGACAGCACCAACCAACCAATCAACATGTCTGCTCTCTGGCTGACCCGCATACTCCTCCCTATCTGTATCACGCAAACCACACCTGCTAGACTTCTCCCCATGCAGACACACCTGCTGTTGACCTCAACTTCCTGTCCGCAGACTATGACCAACATACGGTCTTGCCCAGTTAATCCAGACGCGAAAAAGAGACGGAGTGCACGTCAAAGAAACAAGGTATATTGTGTAAAATAGAATAAACATTAGAACGAAGAAAAATGTAAGGCAAAAGTGCAAAAACAAGGAGGCAGGATAATCATGCGTTCCACTGTACAAATAATTATGGGTGGGGAGGGGGCGGCGGGGGGGGGGGACGAATTTGAACGAAGGCTATGTACATTCGCTAGCAAAGACTCCGTCCACTGAATGCGGCGGCGGCGGCGGCGACGACAGTGGGAGGGTCGGTGGTAGGCACAGGGACCGTAGGAAGCAGTGCCGCTGGTATCTAGAAAGGAGAGAGAGGATTCAGTGAACCATGGCTGAGTACCCCTTAGACTGAGCAGCACTCTAGTTTAATTGGTGCAGCCAATGTCTTGGACTGGAATGCAAGATATCTGTGCTGTGTTAGAGGCCGCATTGCAGTCCTCAGGGTAACAACTAGGTGGCAATCGGCAAAATCCTGAAGAACTAAAGCATGGCTAAAATGTCTGCATAAATTGGACCGTAAATGAATGCACAGAAAGACAATGAACAAGTCTACTGGCAAAAAAGAATGCCAAAATACAGAGAGTCAGAGCTGAGTATATGTAAGATTACAAATGGTTCATATTCAATAAGTGCAGCCTATGTTATGAATTGCAATACAGAAAGTCTATGCTGTGAGGAAGGCCAGATTGCAGATCAGCAGGAAAATAGCGTCATTCATTCAAGCATGACAGTAAGAAGAAGATCAACTGAAGTGCAAATTTGTACGCAATTTTGGTGATTGACAAGCCTACTTGAAGCAGAGAATGTCAGAATATATGAAATGGAAATAATGGCAAGGAGGGAGATGGGCAGTGAGAGACTTACCAACAGGCGTAGAGACAGGCGTCGGCTACCGGTTCGGTGAGACCCTCTGCGGACACCGGCTGGCTGTCCCGGTGCAGCCTCAACGACAGCCAGGGCCAGCGCTCAATTAGCAGCTCCAGCACCTGTTGATGGTGGTGGTGACAGACATGAAATAGCATAAGCATGAGGTAATGACCACTAAAGGAAGAGGTGATTGCATGGGGAGACGTGAAAGAGGGCAGCTGTGGTCTAATGCATACCTGGCTGTTGGTCTCGGCATCATCTGTGGAGCCGAAGAGAGAGGGTGCGAGACACAACGCCAGCGCTCTAGGGGACATGCGGTTGATGGCCTGAAGGGCCACAACCTCCCGAAGGTGGCGCATCATGTAATCAAGCGTGGCCATACGCCACCCTCTCTCCCGGTCCTCGGCCGTCGCATTGCCGGGGCAGCCGAAAGCCTTCACGAGGCCTGTTCGCACTTGCCATAAGGCGCGTGCTAGGCCTGCCGGTGTCCGCAGAGACCGGCCACATCTCTTCGTCCCCGTCTCGTTCGTCCTTGACGCCACAAACGAGGCAAACATGTGGGCATTCAGAAGACTGACAGGCAGGGTGCCCAAGTAACGCTTGATGGCTGACGAAATTGTCCGACCATCAAAAGCCTCCTCGTCGCACACCAGACGGTCACAAAGCTCACTCACATTCTGAAATAGCAAACATGTGCGAATCTGCATATTAGCACACACCTAAGCGTAAGTCAGCGTAATGCTGCATGTGACATAATGTCTCACTGCACGTATAGGATTAATGAGGTAGATGACTTACGGAATTAGCCAGCTGAATAATTGCTTGTATCCTGGATGCGCGACCTGGCACTCGATATACGCCCTCCATGTTAAGGCCGCGTACACGCAAAGCCTTCACCATCTCCACTAGCAAGTGTGGGACACCCTGGACGATGAAACAGGAAGACATTTAGTGGCAGGATTAAGCGGACCATGCCCTAACTTGCCAACGTCATCATCATAATCATTCGTCCTGAGGACTTACGGGGAAATCAGGCGACTGGTCCTGCTGTGAGACCCGGCCACCGAATACGGACCCCGGCGTGTCCGACTGCTGGCAGGCTGGAAAGAACGAAAGGAAAAGCCTGAAGGCGTGTCATATTGCAACTCAAATCGCTTCACATTAGGTCACCTTAACCAGAATTGGCAAGAAGTGATATCGATGACTCCCAAAAACGTGAAAATTGACTGACAATATTCGGACATCAGCATGAATGCATGTCGTCCTAACGACTCTGTGGAATCAACGCAGTCGCTACTTTCTACCTGACGTATATGGCTGGGATCATGTGGCTGATCGAATAGGCAGAAACATTGTTGGTGTATGACAGCGTCCATATTGTATGCGAACCTTAACATTATTTCCAGCTAGGCAACCGAGCAAACACTACAAGTGTCTACTGGACCAGTTTCCATCTAGCATCAATTTTACTATATTGCTCAGTCGGAGAGACTGGAGCATACTATCTATCCAACATAAGTCGGTATCTTAACCACGCTCGAATTCCCGTCCAACGTGCATTTAGAAGAGCGATAACGAGAGAAAGATGCAGCACTTACCGCTGGAAGACAGCACAGACGAGCCCTGCTTTCCCCACCTGGCCAGCCGTCGGAAGAACTTGCTCACTTTGTGCGTCCCGCGTCTTGAGCATTTCAACAAAGCATTCGATGTAGCGCTCGTCATTGCCAGTCGGTGAATTCTGACGCGCAAGCCGTTTGGCCACATTCAAACGCCCCAACATCGATCGACATGTAGTCTGGCACAAAATCGATTCAGGACATCTGAAAGGCCTGCCACCTTCGCAGGCACGATCGCATGCTATGTAAAATGATAGGAAGGCGAGAATTTAACCATGATATTGGGGCGTCATGCATACTTATGTGGAACCGTTTGTACTGTGTCAGTCTATGTTGGGCTGTGATGTGGTAGGTAAACTACATCCGAAGTTAGGTGTGACTTGAAGCCGACCACTTCACGATGAATCAAAGCCGCTGCAATTACTTAGATGAGCCAATTTATTTCGTAAATTTTATTCATAGCAATCGGCTCCCAGCAGATACTGTGGGCTATGTCTTGGACTACTAGAACAGCGAATCGACTCACAACTCCAGAGGGTCGTCGTGTTGCAGTACCTGTGGGGCATGAGCGACTTAAGCGAGAGTACGAAGCATAAAATATCATGATTTTTTTTAAAAGGGGAACACAATCGACCGCATGATAGTTAATATCTAGTGATGCGAGACTATGTGCGGCAAATTATGCTGTCGGCGGCTTCAGTACAACGAAGTGATAAATCTTTAGAAGCCAGTATGTAATGTGAAGCGTGTGAAGGAGATTGAATAAGTGCTGATTGGGGTGACTTGATTTGGTAGAAGAGTAAACGAGGTAGCTGTAGACTTCCTCCGCATCTTATTCCCTGCTTTAAATACTAAAATGCGTGACAGGCATATCTCATGATTCTACTAAACTCAGAAATTGATGACTGCATATGTACGTGCTGTTGACAAAACTCCCGGTCGATAGACGTGCGCGTCGTAGTCCATGCCCGATAAATGAACTTTCATCAGTGGATTGTGTTAGGTTTCCAATTATGAGCGAGGAAACCTATAGTACACGCAGTAGCTGCCTTATTAATTTAACCTTAATGTTAACTTCGACGGTATCAACTTGAATACAAACGATGCCCATGAACGTGCAGCAACGGTCGTACGGAGTGGGATTTCCTGAAGTATACGAGGAGTAGTGGGTAGGGGCACAGATTGTCGTCCAATAGGGTCACCAAGAGGGCAAACAAGACCTATGACTTTGAACATGGGTGACGTTTACCAGGTCGGGTAGTTCAGTGTTTGCACGTACTACTGAATGGTACAGTGTCAATTCTCGCCAAACTCATCGGCAAATGCAGTGGATGCAGTTATTTCGGCCAGTACTGTCACACACATACACGACGACTGTTCGACCGCCGATTTCGATTATGTTCAACATGTGCCCCACAGCTGCAGCAGTGGTGGGAGCAGGGATGGTGACTCGAGCAGGGGTTTTTAGTGCCAGTAGACTTGCGCTGCATCTACCACACTCTCTCCTCCTCCTCCCCCGCCTGGGCCCGGTGTCAAGACAGAGTCAAGAAGACCGGAGATGAGGGAGGCCGCAGGTGGATGGCTCGGACGGATCCTCACCTTGGCGCTCCACTCCGCACCGCCTGGTCCACACAACGAATGACCAGGATTTCAACCAACACAACAGAGATTTGGAGGCTGGCACGGCCGCAGCGGTCGCACCTAGGCGTGCCGCCAACGCCTTGCTCGGATCCCACACTGTGGTGGGAATGCCATAAAGGCCCCATTAAAATGGAGCCATTGCAGCCTGACTCTCAGACCGCTTCCAGTGAAGGATGAGGTCCAAGGTACCCCGTCAGTTGGCAACCTTCCAAGCCACGGCTTTTAGCGCACCGTGATAGCTTCAAGCGCGTCAGATTGTTTATAGTGAGGACAGTGCGCTGAGTCGTCGACCTCACTCTCCCTTCCCACTCCCACACCACAGCCGCTGTCCGAGCCGGTCAGCAGACTGGAGTGGTAAATGGGTGCGGTGGCTGTCATGGTCTACTGACCATGACTGCGCGCGCCACAGAACGACCTCTCCCCCAATACACACAAACACCAGGATTTCACTCAACGGGTCTTGAACGGCTTGTCTCTCACTTGCGTGAGAGTGCCGCGGAATGTGCTGTTGCAGCCCGTCTCCCAGCCAATCAATCCGCACACACACAACGAAACAGACTGCGTGGACCGAGTGGGGACATCAATCCATGACGCTTGACGTGTCGACATAGTCTCTGACTCAAGTCGTCCGTGCAGCCGAAGCCGCATGGTGACCGAGTCGAGATGCGCAATTCCCACTTGCATGGTAGGTAGCAGTTGGGTGCTTGCGATGGTTGAGTAATGATGTGTGGTGGTGGTGGTGGAGGCAATGAGGGAGGGTGTGATGGCGTGATGCAGCTGGCGGTTTTCTACTGCAGGTAGTCGTGGATGCGCATGTGGCCGAATAAGCCCATGCGATGCGTGAAGGTGCGAGGGCAGTGCTGGCAGTGGAGGCGTGTGCAGTGGGTGTAGTTTGGTGCTCCAGGCACTGATTCGCCATCTTCTCTGCGATGGATTCGCTAGTGACCGACCAGTTCGATGTGTGAAGTGAAGGTGCGGTCGCAGTGAGGGCAGGTGTGGTCCTGGTCCTCAATTCTGGATTCGGAGGTTGGTGCGTCATGGATGTGTGTGATGCTGGCGTGCGTGACGGCCACCAGAGCTGCCGCGGTAGAGGAGGAGGAATAGGTGGCGGATGAGGGGGAGGAGGATGAGGAGGAGTAGGAGGAGGAGGATGGAATTGGTGGCTCAGACGAGTAGTCAGAGTTAGTTGGCGTCAGAGAGGCGAGAAAGAGGCGGGCGGAGAGTCGACGGTTTGTGCGGTCCGAGCGTTGCACTTGGTCCGAATGTGTCCAATAAGTCCAATTCGTGCCCGGAATGTCCTTCGACACCGAAGACACGTTGGAAGCGGTTCTGCGTCGTCGTCGCGGAGTGGACGCAGATGTGATTTGCGTGCTTCGCGTTATACTTTGGCGGCGACGATGCGGTTGGGTTCATAGGTTGTAGTGCCTGTCTTCACTGTCCTCCTCCAGGTCGGTCGGTCGGTCGGTCGAGGGTGAGCTCTCTTCAGTTGGTCGGGTTAATTTGGAGAAGCTTCAGGGAGGACTTTAGAGTATCCTTGTATCGGCAACTTTGACCTCTTTGGCAGCGAGAGCACGTCTCGACGTCTCCAAAGCAGAGTCGATTGGGTAGTCGCTCGTTGTCCATGCGCACCAGGTGGCCGCTCCAGCGCAGCTGCATTTGTCTCAGCATGGTGTAGATACTGAAGATTCCCGTCCGTTCCAGTACACCTATGTCGGGGATTCGATCCTACCACCTCGGCAGTAGTCAGTAGTCCTTCACGATTCATCGTTTCGAAAGTTTTCGTCAGGTCCCCGATATTAGAGTACACGCGAATACGCATCTCCTGGCACTTTTCCTGCAGTTGACGGACGGCGAAGGTCATGTCCGCGGTCCCGCGGTGACGACGGCAACCGCACTGGCTTTCCAACAGGAAACCCTGTTCTAGGTGATTAGTCAGGCGGTTGAGGAGGATGCGTGTGAATACCTTCCCGGCGATTTTCGGGCTAGGAGATGCCTCGGTGATTGTAGCTTGTATATATGAACCACTGTTGCATCTTTGAAATCTTGCGGGAATTCACCTTGACGCCACATCTCCTGGAAGAGCCCAGTCAGGTGATTCATCAGTTGGGGACCTCCGTGCTTGTAGACCTCAGCAGGGATTGCGTCCGACCCGGGTGCTTTCCCGCTGCAGAGCTGTTGCACGGCTCTGATCGTTTCCTGGAGAGATGGCGGGAAGTCGAGGTCCACGTTGGTCGCCACTTGCGGCAAGCGGGCGATGGCGGCGTCGGAGATGACGGAAGGGCGGTTGAGGACGCCTCGGAAGTGCTCGGCCCATCGCTGTAGGATTTGCGTCTTCTCAGTCCGGAGAGTGCTGCCGTAGGCGCTGAGGAGAGGAGCAGTGCCCTTCGTCGGCGGACCGTAGACAGCTTTGATCGCGGAGAAGAAGTTCTTCCATTCGTTGCGGTCCGCGTAGCCTTGGATCTCCTCAGCTTTGCGAGCAGTCCAGGCGTCCTGCATCTCGCGCATGTGTTGCTGAAGGTGGCGGCGACTACGGTAGAAAGCAGCTCTGTTGTCGTCAGTGGGGTGGTTTACGTAGGCTTTATGTAGGCGGTTCTTCTCAGCAAGCAGACTTCTGATGGCGGCGTCGTAGTTGTCGAACCAGTCCTGGGGTTGGCGGGGTGCACGACAGAGGACGGCGAGCGCCGTCGACTGGAGTGTGTCCCTCAGTAGACACCATCGGTTCTCCACGGAGACGTTCTCGTCAGCGGCGGCGAGCCAGGGGTTGGCGGCACGCCCAGGGGCTGCTTCGGCCGTGCCAGCCTTTAATCCGTGTTGTGTTGGTCAAAATCCTGGTCATTCGTTGTGTAGACCAGGCGGTGCGGAGTGGAGCGCCAAGGTGAGGATCCGTCCGAGCCATCCACCTGCGGCCTCCCTCATCTCCGGTCTTCTTGACTCTGCCTTGACACCGGGCTCAGGCGGGGGAGGAGGAGGAGAGAGTGTGGTAGATGCAGCGCAAGTCTACTGGCACTATAAACCCCTGCGTAAGTCACCGTCCCGGATCCCATTGCTGCTGCAACTGTGGGGCACACGGTGGACATCATCGAAACCGATGGTCGAACTATCAATGTTTGTGTGTGTGTATGTGACAGGCCTGGGCGAACTAACTGCATCCACTGTTCACCGTCATGGATCTTATTTGCCCTGTTGGAATAGACGAAATTATTATAAGACTACAAACCCTGTCCATGCGCACTACTCCTCCTATACTTCAGGACATCCCACTCCATACGAGTGGTGCTGTACGTTCATGGGCATCGTTTGTATTCAAGTGGATACCGTCGAAGTTAACATTAAGGTTAAATTAATAAGGCAGCTACTGCGTGTTCTATAGGTTTCCTAGCTCATAATTGGAAACCTAACACAATCCACTGATGAAAATTCATTTATCGGGCATGGACTACGACGCGCACGTCTATCGACCGGGAGTTTTGTCTACAGCACGTACATATGCAGTCAACAATTTCTGAGTATAGTAGAACCATGAGATATGCCTGTCACGCAGTTTAGTATTTAAAGCAGGGAATAAGATGCGGAGGCAGTCTACAGCCAAAATAAACTTAAATAAACAGACTCAGTCTACCTCATTGTACACATCAGGTGCTAAGCCTGCCGATGACGTGGTTGTTGTTCACCCTGCCATCAAGTCTATGCTGTATTTCTACTTCCCCTGCATCACTAGTAGACAGAAGGCCACCGCCTGTCAAGACTCGAGCAAATTTCGATGAGATATGTTTTCGTAACCTCGTTTATTCTTCTACCAAATCAAGTCACACCAACCAGCCACTGTACACTCTCCTTCACACAATCCCTTGATCACTCGCTTCTAAAGATTCATCACTTCATTGTCCGGAAGCCGCACACAGCATAATTTGCCGCACATAGTCTCGCATCACTGGATATTAACTATCATGCGGTCGATTGTGTTCCCCTTTAAAAAAACATGATGTTTCATGCTTCGTACTCTCGCTTAAGTCGCTCATGCCCAACAGGTACTGCAACTCGACGACCCTCTGGAGTTGTGAGTCGATTCGCTGTTCTAGTAGTCCAAGACATAGCCCACAGTATCTGCTGTGAGACGAATGCTATGAATAAAATTTACGAAATAAATTGGCTCATCTAAGTAATGGCAGCGGCTTTGATTCATCGTGAAGAGATCGGCTTCAAGTCACACCTCACTTCGGATGTAGTTTACCTACCACATCACAGCCCAACATAGACTGACACAGGACAAACGGTTCCACATAAGTATGCATGACGCCCCAATATCATGGTTAAATTCTCGCCTTCCTATCATTTTACATAGCCTGCGACCGTGCCTGCGAAGGAGGCAGGCAATTCAAATGTCGTGAATCGATTTTGTTCCAGACTACATGTCGATCGATGTTGGGGCGTTTGAATGTGGCCAAACGGCTTGCGCGTCAGAATTCACCGACTGGCAATGACGAGCGCTACATCGAATGCTTTGTTGAAATGCTCAAGACGCGGCACGAAGAAAGTGAGAAAGTTCTTCCGACGGCTGGCCAGGTGGGGAAAGAAGGGCTCGTCTGTGCTGTCTTACAGCGGTAAGTGCTGCATACTTCCCTCGTTGTTGCACTACTTAATGCACGTTGGACGGGAATTCGAGCGTGGTTAAGATACCGACTTCTGTTGGATAGTTAGTATGCTCCAGTCTCTCCGACTGAGAAATATAGTAAAATTGATGCTAGATGGAAACTGGTCCAGTAGACACTTGTAGTGTTTGCTTGGTTGCCTAGCTTGAAATAATGTTAAGGGTCGCAGACAATATGGACGCTGTCATACACCAACAATGTTTCTGCCTATTCGATCAGCCACATGATCTCAGCCATATTCGTCAGGTAGAAAGTAGCGACTGCGTTGATTCTACAGAGTCGTTAGGACGACATGCATTCATGCTGATGTCCGAATATTGTCAGTCATTTTTCACGTTTCTGGGAGTCATCGATATCACTTTTTGCCAATTCTGGTTAAGGTGACCTAATGTGAAGGGATTTGAGTTGCAATATGACACGCCTTCAGGCTTTTCCTTTCGTCCTTTCCAGCCTGCCAGCAGACGGACACGCCGGGTTCCGTATTCGGTGGCCGGGTCTCACAGCAAGACCAGTCGCCTGATTTCCCCGTAAGTCCTCAGGACTGATGATGATGATGACGATGTTGGCAAGTTAGGGCATTTTACATTCCATGGTCCGCTTAATCCTGCCACTAAATGTCCTCCTGTTACATCGTCCAGGGTGTCCCATACTTGCTAGTGGAGATGGTGAAGGCTTTGCGTGTACGCGGCCTTAACATGGAGGGCGTATATCGAGTGCCAGGTCGCGCATCCAGGATACAAGCAATTATTCAGCTGGCCAATTCCGTAAGTCACCTACCTCCTTAATCCTATACGTGCAGTGAGACATTATGTCACATGCGGCATTACGCTGAATTACGCTTAGGTGTTTGCGTGTGTGCTAATATGCAGATTCGCACATTTTTGCCATTTCAGAATGTGAGTGAGCTTTGTGACCGTCTGGTGTGCGACGAGGAGGCTTTTGATGGTCGGACAATTTCGTCAGCCATCAAGCGTTACTTGGGCACCCCCGGCAAGGTGACGGCCGAGGACCGGGAAAGAGGGTGGCGTATGGCCACGCTTGATTACATGATGCGCCACCTTCGGGAGGTTGTGGCCCTTCAGGCCATCAACCGCATGTCCCCTAGAGCGCTGTCGTTGTGCCTTGCACCCTCTCTCTTCGGCTCCACAGATGATGCCGAGACCAACAGCCAGGTATGCATTAGCCAACAGCTGCCCTCTTTCACGTCTCCCCATGCAATCACCTCTTCCTTTAGTGGTCATTACCTCATGCTTATGCTATTTCATGTCTGTCACCATCACCATCAACAGGTGCTGGAGCTGCTAATTGAGCACTGGCCCTGGCTGTCGTTGAGTCTGCACCGGGACAGCCAGCCGGTGTCCGCAGAGGGTCTCACCGAACCGGTAGCCGACGCCTGTCTCTACGCCTGTTGGTAAGTCTCTCACTGCCCATCTCCCTCCTTGCCATTATTTCCATTTCATATATTCTGACATTCTCTGCTTCAAGTAGGCTTGTCAATCACCAAAATTGCGTACAAATTTGCACTTAACTCGATCTTCTACTTACTGTCATGCTTGCATGAATGACGCTTTTTTCCTGCTGATCTGTAATGTGGCCTTCCTCACAGCATAGATTTTCTGTATTGCAATTCATAACATAGGCTGCACTTATTGAATATGAACCATTTGTAATCTTACATATATTCAGCTCTGACTCTCTGTATTCTGGCATTCACTTTTGCCAGTAGGCCTGTTCATTGTCTTTCTGTGCATTCATTTACAGTCCAAATTATGCAGACACTTCAGCCATGCTTTAGTTCTTCAGGATTTTGCCGATTGCCACCTAGTTGTTACCCTGAGGACTGCAATGCGGCCTCTAACACAGCACAGATATCTTGCATTCCAGTCCAAGACATTGGCTGCACCAATTAAACTAGAGTGCTGTTCAATCTAAGGGGTACTCAGCCATGGCTCACTGAATCCTCTCTCTCCTTTCTAGATACCAGCGGCACTGCTTCCTACGGTCCCTGTGCTTACCACCGACCCTCCATCTGTCGCCGCCGCCGCCGCCGCCGCCGCATTCAGTGGACGGAGTCTTTGCTAGCGCATGTACATAGCCTTCGTTCAAATTCGTCTCCCCCCCGCCGCCCCCGCCGCCCCCTCCACACCCATAATTATTTGTACAGTGGAACGCATGATTATCCTGTCTCCTTGTTTTTGCACTTTTGCCTAGCATTGTTCTTCGTTCTAATGTTTATTCTATTTTACACAATATACCTTGTTTCTTTGACGTGCACTCCGTCTGTTTTTCGCGTCCGGATTAACTGGACAAGACGGTATTTTGGTTATAGTCTGCGGACAGGAAGGTGATGTCAACAGCAGGTGTCTGCATGGGGAGAAGTCTAGCAGGTGTGGCTTGCGTGATACAGATAGGGAGGAGTATGCGGGTCAGCCAGAGAGCAGACATGTTGGTTGGTTGGTTGGTGCTGTTACTTCTGGTCGTAGGGATTGGCGGAGGCAAATGAGACGGTAGATATCCTGCGGGGGGTGGGGGGATTTTGCGTGGAGTGTCTGTGAGCAAACTGCGATCGGCGCAGCGACGGGGGGGAGGGGCTGGGGACAGGGAAGAGGCAGGTGCAACGCACCCAGACAATTGGTGGGAGGCGTCAGACGGTTCTCAATAGAACGGTGGTTTATGCCTGAACCAGTTTCTAGTGCTAGAGGACTTGAGAACAGTAAAATGACTGACAATGCTAAATATATCAACTACGCGTGCTACGCACAGACACACGTGGTGTGTTGAGGATGGGCCAGATCAGCAGGGAAACTAGAGAGGGGTGCATCAAATCCCAACAGAGTGGGATTGCTGCGTTAAGAAGAAGGGGTTGCAGCCTGTCTCTCTCTCTCCAGATCGGAAGACCGACTAATCCCATCACTTGTCACTGTTCCAAGCAGCGGTATTCTGGTTGCTTCAAAAGTTTCAAAGCATTTCGATTGGTTTAAAGTCTGTACTATTCAGTGAGTGTAATGATGTCGGAATCCCCACACTGGAATTCACTCTACATTCCTTCTTCCAGGTATCAGACCAAGCTCCCATCCGATCAGTCATTTTATGCGGAGATGGGCAGATATGCTGAATAGCGCTGAGACAGACAGTTTCCCTGTGTCACACACGACAAAACCCACCACCA
>CACRXP010000370.1:140456-157132 GCA_902702965.1 Spirometra erinaceieuropaei | reverse complement strand
GAGCGAGCTCTTCCCAGTTGGTCGGGTTGATTTGCAGGCGCTTCAGGGAGGACTTCAAGGTGTCCTTGTAACGGCGAATTTGGCCTCCTTGACGACGAGAACCCGTCGCGACGTCTCCGTAGAAGAGTCGTTTGGGTAGTCGCTCGTCGTCCATGCGCATCAGGTGGCCGCTCCAGCGCAGCTGCATTTGTTTCAGTATGGCGTAGATGCTGAGGATTCCCGTTCGTTCCAATACTTCCGTGTCGGGGATTCGATCCTGCCTGTTCAGCCTCAGGATGCGACGGAGACAACTGAGGTGGAAGTGGTTCAGTTGGCGTGCCTGTCTCGTGTACACCGTCCATGTTTCTGCTCCGTACAGTAACGTCGGCAGGATGACGGCCTTGTACATCTTCAGCTTTGTGCTCAGTTGGAGACCGTGGAGATACCAAACTGTGCTTCGGAGACGACCGAAGGCTTGACTGGCTTTCGAGATCCTGTTGGCGACTTCGTCATCAATCTTGGTGTTGTGGGAGAGGGTACTGCCCAGATACGGGAAGTTCTCTACCACTTGCAGTTGATTTCCTTTTACGCTGATTTGCGGCGGCGTGTTGGGGGCTGTGGCTGAGTTGGGCGGCGGTTGGTGCATCACCACCGTCTTCTGCGTGTTAATGACCAGCCCATGATCTCGCAGGCGGCGGAGAATAGATCCATGCTCCGTCGCATCTCCTCTTCCGAGGTGGTGTTCAGGGCGCAGTCGTCGGCGAAGAGGAGTTCGAGCACGGTGGCTGTGGATACACGCGATTGGAAGTTCATGCGCCGTTGATTCAGGAGATGACCGTCCGTTCTATAGGCGATGCGGATTCCTGGGCGTTCGTCGCGGTAGGCGTCCATCAGCATGGCAGAAAACATAAGACTGAAGAGGGTAGGCGCCATCACACAGCCCTGCTTCACTCCGTTGGTCACAGCGAATGCCTCTGAGACAGCGCCGTTGTCCGTGACTCGCGCCATCATACCGTCGTGCAGCTGACGCACCATCTGAGTGAATCGCTCCGGACAGCCGAATTTCTGCATGATCTTCCACAGTCCTTCACGATTCACCGTGTCGAAGGCTTTCGTCAGGTCCATGAAGGTAGAGTACAGGTGGGTCCACATCTCCTGGCACTTCTCCTGAAGTTGGCGGGCTTCGAAGATCATATCCGTGGTCCCACGATGACGACGGAATCCGCATTGGCTTTCCGGCAGAAGGCCCTGTTCCATATGGATGTTGAGGCGGTTGAGCAGGATGCGAGCGAAGATCTTCGCGGCGATGTTCAGTAGGGAGATGCCGCGGTGATTGTCGCAGACTTGGCGATTCACTTTTCGCTTGTATAGGTGCACGATAGTTGCGTCCTTGAAATCTTGCGGGAGTTCACCTTGACGCCACATCTCCTGGAAGAGCGCAGTCAGATGATCCATTATTTGGGGACCTCCGTGCTTGTAGACCTCAGCAGGGATTGCGTCCGATCCGGGTGCTTTCCCGCTGGAGAGTTGCTGCACGGCCCTGATGGTCTCCTGGAGAGATGGCGGGAGGTCGAGGTCCACGTTGGTCTCCACTTGCGGCAAGCGGGCGATGGCGGCGTGACGCCTCGGAAGTGCTCGGCCCATCGCTGCAGGATTTGCGTCTTCTCAGTCAGGAGAGTGCTGCCGTCGGCGCTGAGGAGAGGAGCAGTGCCCTTCGTCGGCGGACCGTAGACAGCTTTGATCGCAGAGAAGAAGTTCTTCCATTCGTTGCGGTCCGCATACCATTGCATCTCCTCAGCTTTGCGAGCAGTCCAGGCGTCCTGCATCTCGCGCAGTCGTTGCTGAAGCTGTCGGCGACTGCGGTAGAAGGCCGCTTTGTTGTCCTCAGTGGGGTGATCTACGTAGGCTTTGTGTAGGCGGTTCTTCTCGGCAAGCAGATTGCTGATGGCGGCGTCGTTATCGTCGAACCAGTCCTGGTGTTGGCGGGGAGCGCGACCGAGGACGGCGAGAGCCGTCGACTGGACCGTGTCTCGCAGTTGACACCAGCGGTTCTCCACGGAGGCGTTCTCGGCAGCGGCGGCGGCGGCGTCGTCGGCGGCGGCAGCGATAGGAAGGTTGTCTAGCCGTTGAGCTAGCTCATTGCTGAAATGGAGACGGTGAGCAGGCAAAGACAACAAAGCAACATTCAGCTTACCTGGGGGTCGCTTACCTTGTGGTCTCCTGCCAGGCTGTAGGCGAATACGCATCTTCGAGATGACGAGGCGATGGTCGGTCCACCCGTCAGCACCCGCGATCGCCTTCGTCACCAGCACGTCCCGCTGATCTCGCCTCCGAACGAGGACATAGTCCAGCAGGTGCCACTGACGCGACCGAGGATGCCTCCAGGTGGCCTTCTCTCGCTCCGGCAGACAGAAGTACGTGTTCGTCAGGATGAGGCGGTGTTCTGCGCAGGTGCGGAGGAGCAGCAGGCCGTTTTCGTTTGAGCCGCGGAGACCGTGGGGACCCAGCACTCCCCTCCAGGCAGTATGGTCTGTGCCGACGCGGGCGTTGAAGTCACCAAGGACAATCAACTTGTCCGCCTTCGACACAGTCGCCAAGAGGGCGTGCAGGTCCTCGTAGAATTTGTCTCTTGCGGCGGCGTTGGGGCTGGTCATCGGCGGAGCGTAGGCGCTGATGATGGTGGCGAATTTGCCTCCTAGCCGGAGGGGCAGACGGAGGCTCATCAGGCGATCGTTGATACCCTGCGGCGAACAGGGTAGTCGTCCCACGATGTCGTTCCGGATGGCGAAGGCGACACCCGCGTCTCGTCGCTCTGCCTTGGGTCGACCACTCCAGAAGAAGGTGTAGCCGGCACCCACCTCCTCCAGTTGGCCTTGTTCGGAGAATCGGGTCTCGCTGAGTGCGGCGATGTCCACCTTGTAGCGCGCCAGTTCTCGTGCCACTAGCGCCGTCCTCCGTTCCGGTCGGTTGCTCCTCGGATTGTCTAAAAGGGAACGAACATTCCAGGCTGCCA
Source organism: Spirometra erinaceieuropaei (assembly GCA_902702965.1). Lineage (NCBI taxonomy): Eukaryota > Metazoa > Platyhelminthes > Cestoda > Diphyllobothriidea > Diphyllobothriidae > Spirometra > Spirometra erinaceieuropaei. Next base: position 154,140 of record CACRXP010000370.1, on the reverse strand, counting down.
GAGTGAGCGGGCTCACCCTGCCAGTCTGGCGACTGCGGCGGCGAAAAGTAGGAGTAGGAGAAGAAGAAGAATAGGCTGGAAGAGGAAGAGAGTGATTGTTGTTGTTGTTGTTGTTTCTGTTTTGGCTGTTTCGACCGTGTGTTTTTTGTCTGCGGCCACGGCCAGCCTACAGACAGCGTGGTTCCCAGCGATCTTTAGGGCACCTTTTCTAGCCCCCTCCCCCTCGCGGGGGCAGGCAACGCATCCCTGAACAGGGCTGCCCGGTTATCCCAGACGGCTGCCGGACTCCACTATGGGCCACGACTTTTGTTAGTGAGAGAACGACTCGAATTAGCCTGGGACCTTGGTGGTGAGGTGATGACGTGATGGAGTGAAGTAGGAGAGAGCATACACACTAATTAACGCTAGGGGACTTAGAACTAGAGTGGACAAGCGGACACAGGCATCAGTCAGAGACAAAGTGAGGGCACCACACAAAGTCAAGCACCGTAACACCTAGCTAGAAGAGAGTGGCATAGACTGACGGACAGACAATCGCAGCAGGCATCGAGGGTGTCGTTTAGCTATTGACAGACAGACTAGCATATAATGGGCAGGCAGCAAGCGCAGCGTACGACGCGGAACTTCAACAAACAAAAGGAAGAAACAAAGCAAGCGCACTTACCTGAGGGGGAACTTACCTGGTGGCCTGCGATGGTCCAGGCAGAGCCTCATCTCGACGATGTCGACGCGAAGATCCATCCGGCCAGCGCAGACCACAGTACCGCGCGTGCAGGTGCACGCACGGATACCCTCACCTGGTTTAGCCCGCCGGTCGAGACGGTTGCCCGGGGTGTGGCCGCTGAGCAGAGCCCAGCTACGTGGAGCCACAGGTGAGAGTTAGGTGCCAGCAAATGGACGCTAGGCGTAGTCTCACCTGCAAGCAGGTGAGCGACCACTACGACCATCACGTGGACCCACCGCTGACACCCCTACACCCCACCACCACCACCACTACCACCACCACTACCACCACCACCACCACCGGTGGCGCTGATGTGAGGATCACCGTATTTAATGTTGCGAGTCGACTGCTGGATGATCACCATTTTACCCATGCATATGATCAGCCTGAATCGTGCCAAACTGGTTGCAAAGAGATCCGTACTCCGTTGTATAACCGCCACTGTCGCGGTGTTTGTTGCATATACGTCCGTAAAGAGTAGGTCGTGAACATTGTTCGGGGAGAGGTGGGCTGGAATATGCATAAGTCGGCTGTTGAGGCGATTAACAATGCTGTGAACGAGGACCGTTTCAGCAATGTCGGCCAGCGAGATTCAGCCGCGATAATCCCAAAGATGTATGATTCGCAGTTTCCCAGCAAGATGTGTTTCTTCGTCGGAGCTGAGTAACGGCGCGGTTACTTCCGTACGGATGTCGCAGACTGCCTTGATTGAGGCGAAGTAATGACTCGTATCAATTAAGTCCGCGCATGCTGGCATTCCCTCAGCCCTAGGATCCATGGAGACGTTCCGCAAGGTCTGCAGTCCCTGTTGCACTAGGCATAGACAACGGACGTAGGCAGATTCATCTTCATCGATCTGGCGATTGAGTTAGGATTTTTGAAGCCTTTGCTTGTGGACATGCAGACTGCATATTTCTGCGCCGTCCTCGTCAAGTCAGTCCATGGATTGGCGACATGCATGGCTCAGAGCATCATAGACCATGTAGTGCTCCCTAACCGGTCATTGGGTACATGCGCTGGCCTAAGACGGGGAGTCACATCAGATTGCGGCAGGGTTATGGGAAAGCTCACCATAACAAATGCCAGCATTTCGGGGTGCGATGGCAGACCCGATTGCCGGCAGACATCGCGCACAGTGTGACCCCTGTTGTTTTTGTTGTTGGTCAAAGGCCTCGTCATTTGCTGTGTAGACCAGGAGGTGTGAAGTAGAGAGCCAAGGTGCGGCTCTAACGTACCATCCGCCTGCGCTCTCCCCGCCTCCGGTATTCTTGACTCTACCTTGGCACTGTGTCCATGTGGGGAAGGAGAAGAGAGTGTGGTAGATGCTGCGCAAGTCTACTTTCACTATACAATGATTCATGTGCAAATCACAGCCCCCGATTCACGTAACCGTGGAGCACAATATGCACTTCGGCAACAAAAACGGTCGAACTGTCTTATTGTGGTCTGTGCTTTTTACACCACCATGTCTTCAATGTGGTATTGTCTTCGACGTCTGTGGTTCTTTCACGGATTGGCAAAACTGATTACAGAAATCGAAAAGTTCAGCGAATGAATTCGGTAGACTAGTGTGTCAACCAAATGGCTGTAGCTTGGCATTCGAAAGTCCTAAACGTATTCGTATCTTCGCTTCGGTTAGCCTGTGGTATTTTACGTTTACCACTGCTCCTCATGAGATGTACAACATGGTCCGCATCCATTGCAAAATTTTATGGACCCTGTATGATAAGTATAAAATATAAAGAAGACGTGATTCTCTATTGATTGACTAAGGGAAAGCATACTTTTGTTTGTGGTTTCTATAAAATATATTTGAATTTCCAAGACCATCGAAAATCAATGGTAAAAATGCATGCTACTTAAGTAGTCATTTTTTACCGAGCACGCTTTCTACAGGAGAGTGAAAAGAAGTGCATTTAAAAGCCGACATCCTGAAGAGTCCGAAATGTCATAAGGGTATGCCTTAAGATAATCAGTATCACAACCAGGACCAAGTAATCCTTCTTAATCGAAAACGCATTTCAGAATTTCAGCCAACATTTCATGAGATAGGTCACGTACTGTACACAAACATCAGCACCACCAACGTCGACAGCAGAGGTGAGGACCAGGATTACGACCGCTCTCACTGCGCCTGCAGCTTTACCTCACACACCGGCCTGGTCGGTTACTTATGAATCCATCGCTCAGAGGCTGACAATTACACACTAATCTACCGAATTCATAGGTTGAACTTTTCGATTTCTGTAATCAGTTTTGCCAATTCGTTAAAGAACCACAGACGTCGAACGATAACGCCACACCGAAGACATGGTGGTGTAAAAAGCACAGAACACAATAGGCCAATTCGACCGTTTTTGCTGACGACGTGCATATTGCGCGATGTCTGCCGGCAATCGGGTCTGCCATCGCACCCCGAAATTTTGGCGGGATAACTTGTACCTCGACTGCATTTCTGAGGGTCAGGCTGCAATTGCTCCTTCTTAATTTTTTCCCCCCACGGCCTGGGATCCGAGCCAGTTTTTGGCTTCATGTCTAGGCGCGGCTTCGGGCGTGACAACCCCCACTCTTATTGTTGGTGTTGGTAAATATCCTCGCCATTTGTTGGGAGGACCAGATGGTGCGGTGTGGAGCGCGAAGTTGAGGATACGTCCAAGCCACCCGCCGGCGTCTCCGGTCTCCTTGGTTCAGGCGGAGGAGGATTTGAAAGTGTGGTAGATTCAGGACAATTCTAGTGGCACTATAAAACACTGGCCTATTCGGCCACATGCGCATCCACGACGACCTGCGGTAGACAACCGCCGGTTGCACCACAACCCCACACCCTTCCTCCCTCCCTGCCTCCACTACCACTATCATTATCACCACCCAACCACACATCAACACTCATCCACCGCAAGCAACCAACTGCCACCAACCACACAAGTGGGAATTGCGCATATCGACTCGGTCCCCATGCGGCTCCGGCTGCATGGACGACTTGCGTCCGAGACTATTCCGACACGTCTAAGGTTGTGGATAGGAAGGCTGCTGATTGACGCCCGCACTCGATCCACGCAGTTCATCGTGTTGTGTGTGGAGTGGTGGACTGGTCGGCAGAGAGGATGGCTGAAACAGCGTCTTCCACGGCCCTCTCACGCCAGTGAGAAACACGCTGTTCAAAGCCCCCCGCGTGAGTGAAATCCCGGTGTGTGTGTGTGTTTGTGTGCGTGTGTGTGTGTGTGTGTGTTTGAGTCTGTGGTGCCAATTCGTGCTCGTGGCGTGTAGGAATGGAAAGGGAGAGTGAGGTCGACGACTCAGCACACATATCCTCACTGTAAACAATCTGCCGTGCTTGAAACTACCACGGCGCGCTAAAAGCCGTGGCTTGGAAGGTTGCCAACTGACGGGATATCTTGGACCTCCTCCTTAACTGGAGGCGGTCTGAGAGTCAGGATACAATGGCACCTTTTTAATATGGCGTTTATGGAACTCCTATCACAGTGTGGGATCCGAGCCAGACGTTGGCAGCCCGCCTAGGTGCGGCTTAGGTCGTGCCAGTCTCCAAATCTCTCTTGTGTTGGTTGAAATCCTGGTTATTTGTTGTGTGGACCAGGGGGTGTGGTGGAACGCCAAGGTGAGGATTCGTCCGAGCCATCCACCTGCAGCCTTCCCAGTCTCCGGTCTTCTTGGCTCCGTCTTGACACCGAGCTCAGGCGGGGGAGGAGGAGAGAGTGTAGGTAGATGCTACGCAAGTCTACTGGCACTATAAACCCCTGCGTAAGTCACCGTCCCTGCTACACACTGCAGTCAATGGGACACACGGTGGACATCATCGAAATCGATGGTCGAACTGTCGTGTGTGTGTGTGTGCGTGCGTGTGTGGACAAACTGTGTCCCTGCCCACGACTCCTTGTTACTGTAGGGCATCTCACTCCATACGACTGGTGCTGCACATTCATGAGCATTGTTTGTATTCAAGACGATATCGTCGATGTTGACATTAAGGCTAAATTATTAATGCAGCTACTGCGTGAATTATAGCTTACCTTGATCGAAATTGGAAACCTAACACACTCCCCTAATTAAAAATTCATTTATCGGGCATGGACTACGACGCGTACGTCTATCGGCCGGGAGGTTGGTCAATATGACCTCCATATGCAGTCAAGAATTTCCGAGTCAAGTAGAACTATGAGATATGCCTGTCACGCAGTTTAGTATTCAAAGCAGGGAACAAGATGCGGAGGCAATCTACAGCCAAAATACACTTAATCAAAACAGATTGCATTCTGAAATTTTGTACAAATGAGGTGCTAAGCCTGCTGATGACGTGGCTGTTGCTCGCTCTGCCAACAAGCCATTGCTGCATTTCAATTTCCCCATTAATTGTCCGCAGGAAGCAACTGTCTGCCAAGAGTCGAGCGAATTTCGATGAGATATGAACTTGTAACCTCATTTATACTTCTACCAAATCAACCCACACCAACCAGCTATTATTCAGTCTCCTTCACCCAATCCTCTTTCACGCACTTCGCGTTACATACTCGCTTCTCAGAATTCATCACTTTATTGCCCTGAAGCCGCACACAGCATAATTGCCGCACATAGTCTCGCATCCCTGGATCTTAACTATCATGCAGTAGATTGTGTTCCCCTTTGAAAAAAATCATAATGTTTTATGCTTCGTACCCTCATTTAAGTCGCTCATGCCCCACAGGTACTGCAAAACGACGGCCTTCTGCAGTGGTGAGTCTATTCGCTGTTCTAGTAGTCCAAGACATAGCCCATAGTATCTGCTGTGAGACGAATGCTACCAATAGAATTTACGAAATACATTTGGTTACTGGATTTGATAAATCTTGAAGAGGCTGGGGTCTTAGTCACAATTAAATTCGGAGGATGTTTGCCTATCACATCACAGCCCAACAGACTGACAAAGTTCAAAAGGTTACATATAACTATGCATGACGCCCCAATATCATGACTAACTTGTCGCCTTCCTAGGCTTTTGCTTCGCTGCAATCATACACGCCATTTTACATCGCCCGCGATCGTGCCTGCGAAGGTGGCATGGGTATCAGGCAATTCAAATGTCGTGAATCGATTTTGTGCCAGACTACATGTCGATCGATGTTGGGGCGTTTGAACGTGGCCAAACGACTTGCGCGTCAGAATTCAGAGACTGACAATGGCGAACGCTACCTTGATTGCTTTGCTGAAATGCTCGAGACGCGGGACGCGAAAAGTGAGACAATTATTCGGACGGCTCGCCAGATGGGGCAAGAAGCGCTCCTCTGTGCTGTTTTCCAGCGGTAAGTGCTGCATGTTTCCCTCGTTGTCGCTCTACTAAATGCACGTTGGACGTGAATTCGAGCTTGCTCCAGTCTCTCAGACTGAGCAATGTAGCAAAATTAATGCTAGATGGAAACTGGTCGAGTAGACACTTGTAGTGTTTGCTTGGTGGCCTAGCTTGAAATAATGTTAAGGATCGCATACAATATGGAGGCTTTCATACACCAACAATGTTTCTGCCTATTCGATTAGCCACATGATCCCAGCCATATACGTCAGGTAGAAAGTAACGACTGCGTTGATTCTACAGAGTCGTTAGGACGACACGCATTCATGCCGATGTCCGAATATTGTCAGTCATTTTTCACGTTTCTGGGAGTCATCGATATCACTTCTTGCCAGTTCAAGTGAAGGTGGGTAAATGTGAGGCGACTTGACTTGCATTATAACACGCCTTTCGTTCTTTACAGGCTGCCAACAATCGGATACTTTGTCAGAGCACGCAGAGTCGCTTGACCTCTCAGTAAGTCCTCAGGACGGATGATTATGTTGTCAAGTTAGGGCATTTTACAATTAATTGTCCACTTAATGCCCCCCAATAAACATCTTCCATTTTTTCTCATCCATGGCGTCCCTTGTCTGCTGGTAGATATGGTCAAGACTCTGCGTGTACGTCGCGTAAGCATTGAGGCCTTGTATCGAGTCCCAGATTGCGCCTCCAGGATTATAACAATTCTTCAACAGGCCGATTCCGTAAGTCACCTACCTTATTAATTCTATGCGTGCAGTGAGACATTATGTCACACGCGACATTACGCTGGCTTACGCTTAGGTGTGTGCTAATATGCAGATTCGCACTTGTTTGCCATTTCAGAATGTGAGTGAGCTGTGTGACCGTCTGGTGTGGGACGAGGAGGCTTTCGATGGTCGGGCACTTTTGTCAGCCATCAAGCGCTACCTGGACGCTCTGCATGTCAGTCTTCTGAATGCCCACATGTTTGCCTCATTTGTGGCGTCAACGGTGAACGAGACGGGGACGAAGAGATGTGGCCGGTCTCTGCGGACACCGGCAGGCCTAGCACGGGCCTTATGGCAAGTGCGAACAGGCCTCGTGAAGGTTTTCGGCTGCCCCGGCAATGCGACGGCCGAGGACCGGGAGAGAGGGTGGCGCATGGCCACGCTTGATTACATGATGCGCCACCTTCGGGAGGTTGTGGCCCTTTAGGCCACTAACAGCATGTCCCATCGAGCGCTGTCGTTGTGTCTCGCACCCTCTCTCTTCGGCTCCACAGATGATGCCGAGACCAACAGCCAGGTATGCATTACCCAACAGCTGCCCTCTTTCACGTCTCTCCATGCAATCCCCTCTTCCTTTAGTGGTCATTACCTCATGCTTATGCTATTTCATTTCTGCCGCCACCATCAATAGGTGCTGGAGCTGCTAATTGAGCACTGGCCCTGGCTGTCACAGTGTCTGCATCGTTGCAGCCAGCCGGTGTCCGTAGAGGGTCTAGGTGAACCGGTAGCCGACGCCTGTCTCTACGCCTGCCGGTAAGTCGCTTTGCATTGCAATTCATAACGTCGGCTGTACATATTAAATATGAACCAATTGTAATCTTACGGATATTCAGCCCTAACTCCCTTCATTCTGACATTGAATTTTGCAAGTACATTTGTTTATTTGCTTACTGCGAACGCATTTGAAGTCAAATTTATGCAGACATTTTAGCCATGTTATAGTTCTTCAGGATTTTGCCGATTGCCACCTAGTTGTTACCCTGAGGACAGCACTGCGGCTTAAATTCGTCTCCCCCAGAAACCCAGATAGTTCAAATTATCCATAGACAGACTATTGTACAGCACATTTAATAACGTTATTGTTTTTGATACTTGGAAAGATATGCTTATCTACTTGGTTTCGAAACTTTTGCCAATCTTGAAAAAACATCTGTAGGGAGTTCAAAGGTTCAACACCTATGTCTCTCTCATATAAACTGAAACTGAAACAGATATTTTGCATTCCAGTGAAAAGCATAGGCTGCACTAATTAAGCTAGAGTAGTGTTCAATCTATTAGGTACTCAACCATGACTCACTGAATACTCCCTACCTTCTAGATACCATCTGGGCCAGGATTAAGCGGATCAAGGGGCTACCTGGGACTCGATATTAGGCCTCCATGCTATGGCCGCGTACACGTAGAGTCCTCATCATTTCTATCAGCAGACACGGGACGCCCTGGATGATACAAGATGGAATATGTTTATTGGGAGCATTCAGTGGACAATGGAATGTAAAATGCCCTAACTTGCCAACATAATCATTCGGCCTGAGGACTTACTGAGTGATCAGACGATTCATCTTGCTGTGAGACCTGGCCACCGAATAAGGGCCCCGGCGTGTCCAATTGCTGGCAGGCTGAAAAGGACGAAAGGAAAAGCTTGAAGACGTTTATGCAGAGCATTTACCATCTCCACCAGCAGCTGTGGGGCACCCTGGGCGATGCAACAGGAAGACATTCAGTGGCAGGATTAAGCGGACCATGGAATGCAAAATGTCCTAACTGGTTAATATCATCATCATGCGTCCAGAAGACTTACTGAGTGGTCAGGCGACTCTGCCTGCTTCGACAACTAGCCACCGAACACGAGTCCCGACGTGACCGATTGTAGGCCGCCTGCAGGAAAGAGGGAAAGGAAGAGCCTGATGACTGTTGAATGCAGACGTGTCATTAGGCAAGTCAAGTCACTTCATATTTGCCCACCTTGACCTGCCTTGGCAAGAAGTGATATCGATGACTCCAAGTAACTTGAAAAATGACTGACAGTTCTCGGACATCGGCATGAATGCATGTCGTCCTAAAGACCCTGTGAAAACAACGCAGACGCTACCTGCTACCTGGCCGGAATCATGCGGCTAATCCAGTTGGCAGAAACATTGTTGCTGTGTGACAACCCAAACATTGTCTGGGACACTTAACATGATTTAATGCTTGGCAACCAAGCAAGTGTCTACTGGACCATTTTCCATCTAGCCTCAGTCTGAGAGACGCGAGCCTACGTACTATCCAACGCACGTCATTATCTTAACCACGCTCAAAGTCCCGTCCAACGTGCATTTGGTTGAGCGACAACGAAGGAATTATGCAGCAATTACCGCTGGAAGACAGCACAGACGAGCGCTTCTATCCCCATCTGGCCATCCGTCCGAATATCTGTCGCACTTTCCGCGTCCCCCGATTTGAGCATTTCAGCTGAGATAGGCAGAGGGCGGGAGCTAGGATGCACAAGTGATTATTTGCACCAGGCTCAAATTTCAGTCAAATGTGTTTTTAGTAGTGTGACAACGAGGGAAGTATGCAGCACTTACCGCTGGAAGACAGCACAGACGAGCGCTTCTTTCCCCATCTGGCCAGCCGTCCGAATAATTGTCTCACTTTTCGCGTCCCGCGTCTCGAGCATTTCAGCAAAGCAATCAAGGTAGCGTTCGCCATTGTCAGTCTCTGAAATCTGACGCGCAAGCCCTTTGGCCACATTCAAACGCCCCAACATCGATGGACATGTTTTCTGATATAAAATAGATTTACGAAATTTTAATTGTCCGCTGTCTTTACAGGTATGATTGCAGCGAAGCAAAATGACTTACAAAAGCCTAGGAGGGCGAAAATTTAACTATGACATTGGGGCGTTATGCATAGTTATCTGCTTTCCTTTAGTCAATCAATAGAGAATCACGTCTTCTTTATATTTATACTTAAGGAAGGTGTATAATTAGGTTTTAAAAAAGTTTCTAATTATGAGACTTTTTAAGACCGCTATGCGCCCATTCACATAGCATCGTACCTGGCCGTTTACCACTGCTCCTCATGAAATTTACAACATGGTCCGCATCCATTGCAAAATTTTATGGACCCTGTATGATATCTCTTTAATGACATAGAAAAATATGGGATTTTCTTTACGCGGAACGCATGCACCTTGTAGAGTGTAATCACTAAGCGCTAATGCAACGAATGATCAGGCTGCAAATTATTCGGCAATTAGAAAACTTTTTTTAAACCTAATTGTACTCCTTCCTTAAGTAAAAAAATATAAGGAAGACGTGATTCTCTATTGATTGACTAAAAGAAAGCATATTTTTGTTTGTGGTTTCTATAAAATATATTTGAATTTCCAAGACCATCGAAAATCTATGGGAAAAATGCATGCTACTTAAGTAGTCATTTTTTACCGAGCACGCTTTCTACAGGAGATTGAAAAGAAGTACATTTAAAAGCCGACATGCTGCCGAGTCCAAAATGTTATAAGAATATGCCTTAAGGTAATCGGTATCACAATCGCGACCAAGTAATCCTTCCTAATCGAAAACGCATTTCAGAATTTCAGCCAACAGTTCATGAGATAGGTCACGCACTGTAGTTCTGTAAAACCCATCCCAATGTGTCAGTCTATAATGGGCTGCGATGTGGTAGGTAAACAACGTCTGAAGTTAGGTGTAATTTGGACCCGACCTCTTCAAAATTAATCAGATCGATTGCCATTGCTTCGGTGACCCAATTCATTTCATAAATATTATTCATAGCAATCGGCCCAGAGCAGATTCGGTGGGCTATGTCTTGGATTACTAGAACAGCGAACAGACTCATCGCTCTACAGTACCTGTGGGGCATGACTGACTTAAGAGAGAATACGAAGCGTAAAACATCTCGATTCATTCAAAGGTAAACACAATCGACTGCACGATTGTCAATGACCAGACTAATAAGACATGCGTCTGTGTGTTGCGAGTCTATGTGCGTCAATTTCTGTTGTGCGCTGCTTCATGCCGGTGAATTGAGGTATCCTGCATAGCGAGTATGTACTGCGGAGCGTGTAAACGAGGGATTGGGTGGAAGGAGACTGAATTAGAGTTAGTCGGTGTGAGTTGATTTAGTAGAAGGATAAACGAGGTTACAAGATCATATTTCATCAAAATTTACTCGAATCTTGGCAGACAGTTGTTTTCTGCGGACTTATAATGTAGGAGGAATTGAAATGCAGCATTGGCTTTTTGAGGCATACAGGTGTACGGGTGTCGTTGGCAAGGACAATGTGTGTCGCACTAGGATAATTCCATACTTTTAAACAGGGCTGTATGAGTGGTGACTGAAGGGACTCTGACTAATATGAACTGCCGATACTAGGCTGCCGGCAAATAGAATGAGAGATGTACATAGGCGTCGCCGACTGGGTTGGAAAGTTCAGTGACCGCTAGTGTGTTGGCAGGTACTTATAAGTGGTAAGCTGTAAGTCCGCGCCAAATTTATCGGTTAATCCATTAAATGCATTTACTTCGCCCGGTTCTGGCACATACACAGACACACACACACGACGACAGTTCGACCATCGATTTCGACGATGTCCACCGTGTGCCCCACAGCTGCAGCAGCGGTGGGAGCAGGGACGGTGACTTGCGCAGGGGTTTATAGTGCCGGGAGACTTGCGCTGCATCTACCTACACACTCTCCTCCCCCCCGCCTGGGCCCGGTGTCAAGACAGAGTCAAGAAGACCGGAGACGAGGGAGGCCGCAGGTGGATGGCTCGGACGAATCCTCACCTTGGCGCTCCACTCCGCACCGCCTGGTCCACACAGCGAATGACCAGAATTTTGACCAACACAACGCGGATTGAAGGCTGGCACGGCCGAAGCAGCCGCACCTAGGTGCGCCGCCAACCCCTGGCTCGGATCCCACTCTGTGGTGGGAATGCCATAAAGGCCACATTAAAAAGGAGCCATTGCAGCCTGACTCTCAGACCGCCTCCAGTCAAGGAGGAGGTCCAAGTTGCCCCGTCAGTTGGCAACCTTCCAAGCCACGGCTTTTAGCGCACCGTGATAGCTCTAAGCGCATCAGATTGTTTATAGTGAGTAGAACGTGCGCTGAGTCGTCGAACTCACTCTCCCTTCCCATTCCCACACCCCAGCCACTGTCCGAGCCGGTCAGTAGACTGGAGTGGGGAATGGGCGCGGTGGCTGACATGGTCGACTGACCATGCCTGCGCGCGCCACAGCACGACCTGCCCCCCCCCATGCACACAAACACCAGGATTTCACACAACGGGGGTTGAACGGCGTGTCTCTCACTTGCGTGAGAGTGCTGTGGAAGGTGCTGTTTCAGCCCGTCCCCAGCCCACCAGTCCGCCACTCCACACAACACACACACACAACGTTACGAACTGCGTGAACCGAGAGCGGGCCTCAATCAGCAACCTTCCTATCCACGACACTTGGCGTGTCGGGATAGTCTCGGACACAAGTCACCCGTGCAGCCGAAACCGCATGGGGACCGAGTCGATATGCGCAATTCCCACTTGTGTGGTTGGTGGCAGTTGGGTGCTTGCGGTGGATGAGTGCTGATGTGTGGTTGGGTGGTAGTAATGATAGTGTTAGTGGAGGCAGGGAGGGAGGGTGTGGGGGTGTGGTGCAGCCGGCGGTTGTCTACCGCGGGTCGTTGTGGATGCGCATGTAGCCGAATAGACCCATGCGATGCGTGAAGGTGCGAGGGCAGTGTGGGCAGTGGAGGCGAGTGCGGTGGGTGTAGGTTGGTGCTCCAGGCACTGGTTCGCCAGTCTCTGTGCGATGGATTCGCAAGTGACCGACCAGGCCGACGCGTGAGGTGAAGGTGCGTGGACAATGTGGGCATGAGAGGTTGGCGGTGTCGGTGTCAGCTGTAGAGGAAGCAGTGGTGTTGGTGGTGGTGGCGGTGGTGGTGGTCGGCGCGTGTGACGGTGGGGCGAGGATGTGTCTGGGTGTGGTGGATGTGTTGGATGTCGTGGCTGTATCGGAATTGTGGTCAATTCCGCTCTCGTGGATGCGCATGTGGCCGAATAGACCCATGCGATGCGTGAAGGTGCGGTCACAGTGAGGGCAGGTGTAATCCTGATCCTCATCACTGGAATCGGGAGAGGTGGGAGAGGTGATGACGGTTGTTGTGTTGGGGTTGGTGATGTGTGAGACGACAGTCTGAACGTCCGCCGCTGGGGCAGTGGAGGAGAAGGAGGAGGATGGAAGTGGTGGTGAAGGAGGAGTGTCAGAGTTAGTTGGCGGCAGAGAGGACGAGGAAGAGGCGGGCGGGGGGACGATGGCTGGAGCAGTTCGAGAGGTGCAGTTGATCCGAAGATGTGCAACAAGTCCGATTCGTGCCCGGAATGTCCGGTGGCATCGAAACACATAGGGAGAGGTTGTGCGACGGCGTAGCGCGCGGCACAAGGCGCACAGGGAGTAACCGCCCTCACCTGGTTTAGCCCGCCGGTCGAGGCGGTTGCCCGGGGTGTGGCCGCTGAGCAGAGCCCAACTACGTGGAGCCACAGGTGAGAGTTGAGTGCCAGCAAGTGGACGCTAGGCGTAGTCTCACCTGCAAGCAAGTGAGCGACCACTACGACCTTCACGTGAATCCACCGCTGACACCCCTACACCCCACACATACACACACACGCACACACACTGATCCATGACGATGCAACCATGTGTTTAGTACGGCGGCAACGCACACCGCGGTTTTTTGTCCATGACCGACAGGCAACACCAAATGACGGAGTCTGGTCTCTGTGTATGCGTTTGCGTGTGTGGTCTGTCGGGATGCGCGACCGCCGCTACCAGCTCCATTACACCGAATGCATCCACCATACCCACCACGCTCAGGCCGAATAAG
>CACRXP010000370.1:116422-128451 GCA_902702965.1 Spirometra erinaceieuropaei | reverse complement strand
CCGGAGTCGAGACCAACTTAATGTGTTCTTGGTAAAGCCAGTCTGCGATACCGATGGCTGGACACACCTCCGCCTCGTCACAACGAAGATGAGGCCAGGGCTGCAACCTTACAGAATATCAGAGGCTAGGCTACAACCTTGTGGGCAACATACTAGTTTGCTGAATTTATCCTCTCCCCGCTTCGATTTCGGCAGCGGCCTAGTCATTGGAAGAGCTGCCACCGTATTGGCAAATACGGTATTGGTTTCAAATACGGAATACAATACACTACGTGTTTGACGATGCTCTGGGTCTAGCATGCCGCCAATCCATGGACTGACTTGACGAGGACGGCGCAGAAATATGCAGTCTGCATGTCCACAAGCATAGGCTTCAAAAATCCTAACTCAATCGCCAGATCGATGAAGATGACTCTGTCTACGTCCGTTGTCTATGCCTAGTGCAACAGGGACTGCAGACCTTGCGGAACGTCTCCATGGATCCCCAGGCTGAGGAAATACCAACGTGTGCGGACTTCATTGATACGAATCATTACTTCACCTCAATCAAGGCAATCTTCGGCATCCGTACGAAAGCAACTGCGCCGCTGCCCAACTCCGACGATTAAACGCAATTTGAGGAGAAACTGCGAATCATAAATCTTTGTGGTTATCGCGGCAGAATCTCGCTGGCCGACATTGCCGAAGCGATCCTCGTTTAGAGCACTGTCAATCGTCTTAACAGCCGACTAGCGCATATCCCATCCCAATCTGCTCTCGGAGAACGAAGATTCATCCAGCACCGTGGCAAAGATGGACATAAAAAGGGGCACAGATCTCTTTGCAGGCGATTGTGGATAATTAACGCTGTGTAGGACGGTGGCCACGCAGCAATCAACCAGCAACACTGAATACAATGCTTTTCCCATCAATGTCACCGAAAGTTAAATCAAAATATAGAACAAATTCGTCAACTTAAACAGTACACTCTCAAGTAGCACCAAAATGGACAGTAAATTTGCACACCGGATAGCCAATTCCGGCCGGACTATTAACTGACCGCTGCAAAGAGATCCATGCCCCGTTGTATGTCCATATTTGCCACGGTGCTGGATGAACCTTCTTTCACGGAGAGCAGGTTGGGATGTGACATGCGTAAGTCGGCTGTTGAGACGATTAAGAATACTGTAAACGAGGATCGCTCCGGCAGTGTTGGGCAGCGAGATTCCACCGTGATAATCCAGGAGATTTATTATTCACAACTTCACTGTAAGAAGTATTTTTTCGTCGGAGCTGAGCAGCGGCGTGGTTCCCAATCAGAATGGAAAACTCAAAGTGTTAAAATTTGTCATATTGACAACACTGTTGTATGGAGCAGAGACATGAACTGATTCTGAGGCGCATGCGAGGAAACTCAACCGGTTCCACATCAGCCGCCCACATGGAATATTGAAGCTCAGGTGGCAAGCCAGAATCCCAGACAGAGGTGTCCCCGATCAAACCGCAACTGACCGACCACACCGATGAATGACCTACTCGTGTCGTGTCATTGTGTGCAAGATAGTATGGAAGATGCAGAGTCGGTTGGGGTTATTAAGTTTCTAATTATGGTCGCGTTGTTGGATGGGACGATCTTTGTTGTGTGAGGTGTGATTAACACATCGATTTTTCTGTGATGTCGGCCGTTGTGGATACGCGCGTGGTCTTATAGACCCATGCTGTGAGTGAATGTGGATGGACTGTGCGAATAGTAGAGGTGGATTAGGCGAATGCATTTGTGGCTATCACAGTGTTTTGGATTCCGATAGAGAGTGTAGTGCTTGATAGTACATCGGGAATGTTCTAACCACTGCAGGGAATCAGACATCTGGTAGTCATCGCCATCATTGCGGAAGTTGTGGCCAAAACGGTGGTGATGGTGGTGGTGATGGTGATTGTGGTGGTGGTGATTGTGGTGGTAGTGATGGTGGCGGTGGTTGTAGTGGTGGTGATGTTGGTGGAACATTAGGAGGGCAAATACTGGTGGTGAAGGAGGTCGCCTTCATGGATGCCGTGGAAGTTAGTGCAGGGTTGACGATGTGAACAGATGAGGAGGCATCAGGTTATTTTGCATCGGAACGATGAGACGTCTGAGTAGAGCATACCGCCCTGAAAGTGAGTGTATGCTGGAAGAGGTTTGGTATTTTCTCTATGGATCGGGGACGTTTGGACTTTCATGACGCGCTTTGGCTGTGCTTGCAACCAACCGGTGTATTTAACTGATTAACTGTCCAGCGTACACTATTCTTCCCCGTCTCCATCGCTCAGCCGCCAGATCATCTTATGAACAGGGTTTATTACGACAGAATGCTTTGGCGCAAAATATCCTATGACACAAGAAGGTGCCAGTTGGAGTCGGGATAAAGGAAGGAGTGAGCGGGATTTGCCGAGTAGATGGCCTCGATCAGCTTCGGTTTGCAGTTCAATTACAGCTAACGTATGTGCAAGATTCGTCGCCATTTATTTCAGGTTCGTGGAAGGAGTTTTAGAAGAGACTGGGAAGTTTGAGTGTGCGGACAGCGGGAGCTTGATTAAACGGTGAATCTGCACTAGCTGGTTTGCCATCTGGGTATGACGGCTAACCAAAAGTCTGTCACAGCTGGGTGCCAAAAAAGGCTGCACTTCTAGTGGTAAATGGTCTGTCGTAAACAGCAAACAATAATGGAGATCGAGACCGATGGAAATTCGCATCCAGAAGTGGTCAGCATCCGTCGAGGTATGAGTGATGACAACTCAAAGTTTACCAAATTCGAAAGAAGACAGACAAGATTTACTGAGATGAGGGAGCGTACATGCAGGTCAGCAAGCGGCTGCATAAGCCCTCATCTGGAGTCAATCAGATATATTGTTGTCCGTCAAGAAGCCTTTGAGCTGACAGGTGCGCTGACAGTGACTGAGGGTCGTGTTTGGCGAATTGAAGGCGGTAAATGTAAGCGGCCAAGCCGACGGCCACGTAGACGGCCTGACACAAAACGGGAAGACGGCGATTCAAACTATTGTCCGTAACGAAACCCGTATCAAGGTGTGCAGGAATCATCAGCATGCAATGAATGGCAGGGCTCAAACCACCGTCTACGCACGCCACATACGTGCAGACGGCCGGAAGGACGCTTATTTGTAATCGGCATCCAGCAGTGAATGTGTTAGCCGAACACTATGTGACACGAAAATTAATATTTGAACCCTGTTAAAGTAACCTTTTGCAATTGGATGCATATTCCAGAATTGCAGCCAACATTTCATGGTAAAGCATGTCCACTGGATAAGCTATGGTAGAAGGGCTCACCGATCGCGTCAAGAAGCCCACTTCCTTTGTTATATTCTAGGGTTCTATTGAGATGTGAGTGGACTACCGACAATGACATGGGAGACCAGAATGACCGTTTTTGGTCTATGATCTCTCATCGACCAGCCATACGCAGTCTCAAGTTTGAAGTACCTGGTATTCGGATTCAGGCATTTTGTCATTAAGTTGAACAATATGCCACGGAGCCACTGTTTGGCTGTGATTTGTCACAGTCACTATGTCTGGACTACACTTAGAAGGTCGTCCCATTGTGCTGTGAGGTTAAATCCACGATGACAGTCGAATAGCGACCGTAAACATTCTGCAGGGGTAGAGTTCCGATCATGACAAGAGAAGCCGTGATGAGCATTTCTTGTTTATTAACTGCCATCAGCCGGCCATACACACCCCGGAGTCTAGAGTACATGGGATTCGGATCTAGGATCTTTGGTCATGGAGTCGGATTTTCCGTCACTGGGCGAAAGGACAACGGACCAGTGACCTTTGTTTTACAAGAACTTCCTAAAATTGGAGAACGAAATGCACGAGCTTTTATTTTTCTACAGCAGTTTTCTCGGCCCAGGCTCCAAACGCAGATTTGAAACCCAACCAGGTGTGTCCGAGTAAAACTTTCTCCACTCCCGGTCTAGACTTCAGTGGCTAGACGAGAATCAACCTAGAAATGATCCCCGTATTTCTCTTATCTTTCTTGTTAATCCGTTTAAATACTGAGAGCAGCTGGATATGCGGTGGCTTGCAGGACGTCCAGGTCAAGATGAATTAGTGCTTTAGCGTTCGGCCCTGAAACAAAGTTATGCCGGGTGAATCAATCCATTTTTGACTGCGTTATCCTTGCTTTCAAAGCAAATATCATCTGACGTACTCATCAATCCACTACCTGGCCCGACAGTTTTCAGCAAATGGAAAATGGAATTCGTCCTACTGACCAGAGATTTTTACTTTCCGGTGATATCAATGAGGTTTGATTGCCATTTAAAGAGATAGTTCATCACCTCCTTTCCAGCCACAGCGAAGAAGTATAACGAACATGCCTCTATGACGGACTCAATCCTTAAAGATGCAAGTCAACTGGGAATGGAAACTGTTAAAACGATTCCTCACTGATGAAACGTCTGATACAGATACACTGGACCGAAGGTCTTATCGGTGGAGAACTGCAGTACTTTGAAAATAGCCGCTGAACTCGAGTCATGGCTAATTCCGGCCGGCAGCTATATATGGCAGAGCACACAGAATAACTGTTACGAACTGTCACAATTTTGGAAATTTCAGAGTCCACGGACAAAGCTGACTATCCCTCTAAGAGTCCCTCTCATCCGTCTGTAGAAATGGAATTGTCTACACTTCACCAAGGTAGAGTAAGTGACTAATCTCATGAAATCTGATAACGGAAACTGATAAGAGAATTTCTGGACGCCTTCAACGTGACGCATTTTGTTCGCTCCCCCACATCCCTTAATGAAATGTCCTTTCCTTGTTCAGAAGTTGTGTTTGCGTAATTATATCAAGTGATATATTAGTGAATTTTAGCGGAAATAGACGTTAGAATTTATTCGTGTACTTTCCTATGCTAATACATGTCGTAGACTCCAGTTATGCATCTGAGCATCTTTTTTCATTGAAAGGATAGTAATTTACCCTCGAGAGATTTAATAAACAGACTAAGCCGGACTAGAAATTTTATTTCATGTCCGATGTTGACCATGGTTATCAACCTGCTGAGAAAAAGGTTATTTTAAGAATCCCAGATGTTTTATCAATTCCATTATGTCAAATTTGCAGGTCTGTGCGATTTGGTGTCCTAAAGTGCAATAATAAAGGAGATGGAGATTCCTTCGTCTAAGTGGACTGAAAGTTTTTGCCATTTAAAAAATTCTATCTGATGTCACATAGATGACCACCACGGAATGGTCATTTCCAGCTTTAAACATATGACACACTACTTTTCTGATATTTTAGCTTCCGTGCATAATTTTTGCAGAAATAGCACGAGCAAAAGATTTTAAGTTTCATCAAAATATCAGTATTTGTATGGGCGCTCTGCAGCGTATTCATAATCGAAGAACGGAGGCTAAAAGCAAGCAAAAACAGTGAAAATGGCTTCCATGTACAGAGAAAGGCATGTTGTTGCATTTACGGTAGAAAAATATTAGTATTGCTTAGGAACGTGAAAGAAACCGTCAAAAGTGACAAATTTTTACTTGGCCTTACCGTGCAAAAGTGCAAAGTACACAGAGATCCATCGAAGGAGTGCAATAATAAAGCACTTCCTAAAGAGGCAACTTATAAATAAAGGTTTTTTTTATTGATCCAAAGCATATTTGTTGGTGAATTCCGTTTAGGACAGTCATTTTTCTCGAAAATGAAGTTTGATGTTTGAATGAGTCTTCAAATGTGACCCAAACGACCATCTTCGTGGAAACGAGCACCTGAACACTCAGTAATTAGGTGAATGCCTTCAAGAGCGATCTTATTTTAAAGTTCTCAACAGACAGGTTATTCAGAATCTGTCTTTATGGGCGATCGACTGAAAACACTAAAAATCATGAAGTATCCATCAATATTTCGAGGCCGATCTGAAACTCACCGTAATCAAAAACGAAAAAAGAGTGTAAATTAATTTAACGGTAGGCAATTTCTCATTAGAAACACAAAATAGTATGTTTACGATGACACCTGTCAGTTCTATTTAAATTTATTAGGCACCGACCGGCCTCATGACATGTCACCTTATGAAAAATTTTGATCCTACGATTTCCTCGTCGGCAAAATCAAGCAAAATCTAGCTTCGCTTGTTGAATTCCATCTAATTTTGCCCCAAATCAATAATGAAATTATGAAACACCGAAAAGTGTCGTGGAATCTACACCCAAAATGTAGGCAGTTGACAAACCGTCATATGTGAAATCACACTACTTATTAAACGACATTTAGATGTAAACTTCACTAAAACGCTGTTATTAGACGTGATTTTATGTCTGCTTTCATATTGACTACGTGTTTGGTATGAGAATACATTCTATACATCTGAAAACGAACTTTACTTAATTACAACCATTTATGACGTTTTCG
The DNA here is from genome assembly GCA_902702965.1 of Spirometra erinaceieuropaei. Classification (NCBI taxonomy): domain Eukaryota; kingdom Metazoa; phylum Platyhelminthes; class Cestoda; order Diphyllobothriidea; family Diphyllobothriidae; genus Spirometra; species Spirometra erinaceieuropaei. The sequence continues at coordinate 122,054 of CACRXP010000370.1, read as the reverse complement.
GGATATTGCGCTTATCAAAATAAATCGACATTTCTAAACAAAGCAAAACTGCCTATGACATTTCTTTTATGTTTTTTATCCTCTTAAAGTTGTACTTAATTAAAATAGACATTTTACTTATGAAATGATATCGGTTTGCGAGTGATTGACAATCATTCGTAAATTTCGACAGATTTCATGAGTTAGTTCACTAACTGTATAATAACGAAAATACACATACGATACAAACATGATTGTCGAAGACATCAGTCGCGGAGAGTTGCTAAATTGGACAGCGTTTGCCTTCTCAGTCCCCGATAAAATCCTAGTCTAGCCGTTAAATAAGCTCGTATTATGATTGATCAGTCCAACAGTCTTGTGCTTCCATGAATCTGATTTGACTGGCTGCCTACCATCCGGTTGAAGTTCCGCAACTATTTACGAATGGAAGTTAAACAGGTCCGTGAGTCTCACTTCCATTATTTTGCGAAATCATAAAGGATACAGTCAAGAAAGCACCGATCCAATTTCTTAAGTGAATTACCTGTCTCGAATGCGAAGACGGCTTTGGCAGTGGCAGGTTCTGTAAAGCTGATCAGCACTTTTCGTTTTTACGTTGAATGAAAGCACTCGACGAGGGTAGTATGGTGATCGCCGTCTACATCGACTTCAAAAGGACTTTCGACGGTGCCCATCGGTCAATTTTCCTGTACACATTGCGCAGCGTGGGAGTTTGCAGAAGCCGCTTCGTACGAATCCGCAGCTTTCTGCGGTTACGGTTCCAAATTGGGTAAGCCAAGCGCCAGCATTCCTCAGAGAAAGCGTCCCACAGGGCCCACATTTATGATCCACGCTCCTTCTTGTTTCATTTATGATTACGTCAGGGGCCTAAACTCTGATGCGATCCTGTTTGCTGACCACATGTTATTGTAGAATGTTACCCAAAAAGCGACAGACGTAGACCACCCTCAACTGTAAAGTCGTCAGCCCGAGAATTAAATTGCCAAACGGTGCACCACTGCAACCAGTGGACAGCCAGGAAGACTCGGGTGAGAATTAGATCTTCACTCAAACCAACACTGAACTCCACGATGGCAGCCAGGTTGACCATATATATTTTGCGACTAATCAGACGACGGTTTATTGGTTTTAATAAAAACGGCTTCTCCAAAATGTTCGGAACATTCGTGCGATCACATATGGAATACGCTATACAGTCATGGAGACGTGAGATCACTAAGGACTCTATCGCTTAGAGAATGAGCAAAACAGGGCACCAAAGTGATACACGATTCGGAGTCACTGCCCTCTACAGACAGACAGTCGATTTTGAACCTTGTTCTCCTATCCTACGAGCTGCTGCTGGAGGGTTTCCTCCAACTATTCACATAATGCATGACATAGACTTTTTCTTATCACCAACGATTCTTTTCCTTAGACTAACACATTTACTTTGTTCGGTCATTCCCCTGAACTACGCACAAGGAAGGCCAGGGTTAATGGGCGCAAATTTTCTATCTGTAACAGAGTGGCTACAGCCTATGAAGCACTGACAGTCGATGCTTCTATCGGCGAGCATCAAGTTTCTGCTTAGCCCAACGCCGTGCCACTGAAATTGCATAGACCGTCACTACTTGCACTTATTAAGTACAACCTGATTCACCTATTTTTAACGTTGCATGTGGCACGTAAGCATGCACTTAATAGCCTTCTCAATGCTTTATGGTTATCGTTTTTTTCCAATACGTTTGCAGCCATTGAGGAGTTCAGAGGCGATTGCCTTACTTTTCCTTAATTAAACTAAACGAAACCAATGAATAGGTCTTTTAACCTTCGCACATGTCCAAGTTTACATCGCTGTAAATAATCTTCCTTACCTAATGTACTATTGTACACGTTCTGTCTAACTGTGTAAAGAAGAACATGGCCATTTTGGATTGAGATTTTCGTATTTAAGATTTTCCTAGAATTTTGCTTGAAATTATCATTTATCACAGAGTATTAAACGCATAAATTTCTATGTGCGTTTTTACGATAACTGTGTCATCCAGCTTACCTTTACATTTGCAGAAACCTATCAACAATCCCACCGTATTCATACTCTCCAGTTGGGGGTCAGTTTGTGCGATAGCAATCACTACTTCATACCGGAAGATGAGGATTTCGGGGAGCGCCCTTAACAACGAAACCCTGCGCCTTCGGTTGCGTGCGGACTTCCATAGACAAATTGCACAGACCACTGTCACGATGGTGATCTCCTCCAGGTCCGGTGTTCCGGCAAATGACTATATGTCTCCTGATGCGGTTAAAAAGTTTATGCAATTTGGTGATACCCAACTTGCAAACCACACGGAGACCTGCCTAAATCCAGAACTTATACGAATCAAAATACGAACTTTTTCATTGTCGTTTTCAAGAAAACCAATACCCTATTCGTCTTTCTCGATGACGACCAAGGGACCAGTTTTGCAAAAATGCACCCAGTTTTCTCGAAAGTCTCACCGGAGAAATTTCATGGAAGTATTTTTGGCATCGCTTATGCTAAGTACGTACTGATATAAGAAGCTGGATTTAAATGGGCCTTTGGGGTTGTTGATCTATCACGTTCAGCAGTATCCTAGTTACCTGCCGTGTTATTGCTGTGTCATCGGCGCCCATCTAATTCCTCCTGGTGCCTTTTTCTCTTCAAAGGACATATGCATTGGTATTGTGCTTCTCAATCTGTTAAGCTTGTTCGCCCAGTTGATTGGCTTTAATCCCAGTTTATCTCCCTTGATTTATGGACTGGAGTCTTTTGTCAACGCTCCTAGTATTTAGTAACAAGATCTCTATTGAATTTATAGTTTAGAGATCAAATGCATCTGTTAGTTTACTGCTAGTCCACATAATGCTTGCGTGCAGTTTACCGTTTATGAGAAAACTTATAGATATTTAACTGAATTATCGACTCATGAGGATGGGCATTCAGATTACTGTATCAGAATTGTTGGATTCCAACCTGTGCAATATGTTGCGCGGGTAGGTTGACCCAGTTGAGATTAAACTCACGTCTTCTGGTGGGGCTTCGTTTGGGTGGCTAGAGCGTTGGCTGTACTCAAACCCTCCCATGCTGTCATGGATGCGAGTCTCACCGAAGTCGCCAAATTCTTTACAGAACAATTAAGTGAAAAAAACTATTTAAAACAGGGGTAGACAGCAGGATGTACCCGTACCAATGCCCTTTAAGGCAGCATGTCATTGTCAACTCCTCCACAGAAGACAGATAGTGAATAAAATGTGAATAGCAAGTTAAATCTGCAAAAGCATAAATGCGAAAGCGTAGTTCGCATTTTGCAAGACTAAACGGGTTACCAAGAACACACCAAAAGACATACTCATGTAGCCGATTCGGTCGACGTTTAATTCCCTTTAGCACAGGCAAGCAAATGGGCTTGTCAACTCAATAGAACCCATTTGAGTGGCGTTTTTAACTCACAAGCTAAGCGACAATATTCATTTTATTGAACAAAGTAGAAATCAAAATCTTTCGAAGAATGTATGATCCTTTTGAAAGTAGGATCACTTATACTGATAATTTGTGAATAACATGCTCGAAATGGCTAATAATGACAAAAAACCGAAGAACGACTTTAAACAGTTTGCAAATCAAGAAGCAAAATTACAATGGAAACGGAGCAGTGCAATAAGCTGACTTTCCTGGAGAATGGTATAATCTTGCGACCGGTTTTCCATAAGAATACAAGGAAAGTCTAATATTTACATCTAATTAAATATTTACCAGTATAACGAGGACGAAACATTGTCTAAACATCTTCCGGAGGGGGGAAATTTGCTCTACTGAGACACTGGGTGCAAGAATCGCCTGCTCTAAAACAATCTCCTTTATTCTTAGCTACCTAGTACACTTTATCCAAAAGCGACGGAAAAGAAAATTCCGAAAAAGCCCATTTTAATATCACTATACTCTGAACGTAACAATATGTTAAATGTCATCGAGCGGCAGTTATGATGCAAAACTGAAAGGACGTAAAATTCAGCCAATCTTACACCCATCAGTCCTGACAAAGCCCTTTAAATAAGAAGGGCAAACTCTGCCTTGCTGTTGCACGACAAATGCAATAACGGATGTACAGTAGGTGGGCTAAATCATAAAATGTCAGCTGAATTTCCGAAATGCGTTTTCGTTTCGAAAAGATTAATCAAGTAGTGTTGTAAAACTAGCCAGCCTTCAACAAAATTCTATTAAAATTCAGTAACCACAGGATAATGGCCTTCGAACAAACGTCCTTCCGACTGCATACAATGACTATACTCAGTAAAAATGACTACTAAAGTGGCATGTATTTTTCTCATTGATTTTCGATGCCCCTAAAATTCCAATTATATTTCATGCAAAACAAATATAAAAATATTCATTCTTCGCTCATTCGGTAGAAAAGTTGTTTTTCTTTCAATTTGATACTCAAAGGAGGGATATTAATTGGTTTTCAAAAACTTTTCTAATTCCCGAGTAATGTTGAACCCGCTCTGCCGTCACGCTTGCATTCAGGGTTTAAAACTATAGGCCATGTATGCTTCTCGTACAGAAAACCACCTATTTCTCTACAGTATTGTGAGGAGACCATATGGGGCTCATAAGATTTAACCTCGAGTTTGATCCATACGTTAACTTTAAAAGCCGCATTGGTAAATGCAGAGACTTAGTGTTCTATGAACGGCCATTTCACGTTATTAAAAGTCAGACAATTAGAAACTTTTTTAAAACCAATTTATTTCCTTCCCTTTGAGCATAAAATTGGAAAAAGACCGAATTTTCAAACAAATGTGCGAAAAATGTATATTTTTATGCGCATTTTCCGTGAAATAAAAGCAAATTTTCAAGAGCACTGAAAGTAATTGAGAAAAATGCATGCTACTTAAGAAGCCATGTTTGCGGAGTATAGCATTTGCATGCAGTCGGAAATAAGTTCCTTCGAAAGCTAGCATTCTGAGGTAACTGAATTATTATAGACTTTTACTGGAGACTGATCAGTTTTACAAATCTACTTAATTAAGCTTTTGGAAACGAAAACGCATTTCGGAATTTCGGTTGAACTTTCATAAGTTAGCCCACCTACTGTAAGTACTCTGAGTTTACGTAAAGGCAATTTGCAGCAATGTCAGTCGAGCAGTTGACAGTTTGTACATAAAGAAGTCATCATTAGGTCATATTTCCGTCCTGAAGTGAGAGGGCAATATAAATTATCATTAAACATTATGCAAGACAGTAACAGCCGCACACGTACAACTGACAAACAACGACGAAAAAAAGTATATTAAATGAAAAGATGCGTGTTATGGCAGAATTTATTGGGACCAAAAATTTCGTGACGGCTTTCAACTGCAGCCAATCTCTACATAACAAAGGCAACGAATGGAAGCGCACAGCAGTATGAATTTGTGCAGAATGGCGGTGCATAAGAGCAAGGTCACGGTCTGTCTGCATCTTAGGACTCCTTTGGTGTGTGCCTCTACTTATAAATCTGTTCTTCAGTCAACAGCATCTCCCTCGCACGGCTGCGACAAATAGCATTTTTCGAAAGCATTTGTTCCCGGGTATGAATTGAAAACAGGCGTGTACGGCAGAATTTATTGGGGCCAATATATTTCGAGA
>CACRXP010000370.1:82614-114135 GCA_902702965.1 Spirometra erinaceieuropaei | reverse complement strand
TAAAAATACTGGATTTTATCTTTTAGATTTTTATGCATCATCTAAAAACAAAGCGGTCAAATATTTACGTGCAATTTGTATGTAGTTTTGCGTTCTTTATATGCTATGGATAGTGTGTGTAAATATGTTATTATTTGTGGGACAATTTGTCACCAGTCAAACCAAGGGACGTTCTGTTTCGTTTATGTGTTGGATTGCAAACGACGACTCTCGCAATGGGTCGCAAGTTGATAAGATTGATGCATGCTTTTTTGAATAATGCTAAGAGACTGGAATGTCTACTTCTTGTAGATTGCATCCCACACATTCGTTATTCCCCAACCAAGTCTTCGGGCAAATTAGGATCCAAACACGTTTTCATCAGTTATTCAGCATTTGCAGGTCTAGCGTTCTTTAAAAATGCCACATGTACGTTTGTCTGTGGACTTTTATTGAGGGTATATGTAATTGTCTATGAATGCGCTATCGTAAAAACTGCTAATCGAAATTCTGAAATGTATCTTAAATTCGAAGATACTACTTAGGTATTATTGCAATAGTAATTATTATATATCATAGCCGTAAGACATTCCCGTTACATCTGGTGGCCGGCATTCGAATGGGCTGCTTTCCAGCGCCTTACATTAATTAAGCTACTCAAAAAATCAGCAATTGTAAGAATAATTGAAATCTTTATCAAAAAGTGCACAAACTATTAGTTATTTTCTTTGTATTTTCGCACATAACGTCTTCATCAAATGGCATACTTAAAAAGTGTCATCTTATGTTAATGACCTTTTCTGTCCCTGAATAATTTTGAGTCCTTCTTGTCGTTTCACCTGTATAAACGGATTCCGGTCAACAAGCAGTATACATCCCATGTAAACAAATATCATATGCACATATAATCTATTATTAGTATGTTAAATAAGGCACATGAACTTTTGCAGTGGATGTGGACCCGTTGTCCACTTTATGAGCAGTATAAGTTAATGCATAACTATAATGCCCTGCGACCAGGCATTTCGGGGTCATAAAAACCCTATAATTAGAAAGTTTGCATAAGTGAAAAAAATATTTCTTTCAAGCATGAACTTAAACGAAGACATAATTTGCTTTGGAGTGACTACAAGGAAAAATAAGTTTATGCATTTTTTAATAAAATAAATTAAACTCTATAACGTTACCGAATTCCAATGGAAAAAAATGATGCCGGTTCAGTACTCATTATTTACAGAGTATAATGTATTAAGGCGGTTGACAAAAGGTTCGTTTACAAAGTGTTTCAAAATCTGTGGATTATGCTGTACGGTAATTACTTCCAAAACCCTGCCTGTGCAATGTTTGTTCAAAAACAAAACATATTTCAGAAATTCGGTTAACTTTTCATTAGTTAGCACATCTACCTTGTATGCGCCTATACAGTACTTGGAGAACGTAGTTTATCAAACATTTTAGGAGATATGTCTCAATTCTAGGTTAATCAACCTGGAGCTACTGTACGCTGTTTGACGACAGGTATTTTGATAAATATGGGCATTCTAAACTTTCTTATCTCTGTCAGTGCTCCTAACTCATGAAATGTCATGGTCGAAAATTAGGCGAGAAGTATATCATGTGTTTGGTGTTCTTATTTGTGTTTACTAAAGAGCGTTGGGGCATAGAAAGCTATTTACTGAAGAAAAATTCATTTCAAATCAGTTTTATTGAAGGAAAGCGGCCAGGTTTAGGCTACATCTGACCTTTATTGATATCCAAATAATTTCCTATGAAAAGCTGCTGGTCAATGCTTTATGCTTACGTGCATTGTACTGTAGATGACGCTTAATATAAGCTGGAAAAGTGCGAAATAGATCCCGTCTGGAAACGGAAAATCTCATTTTGCTCCGATGAAAATCAGGTGAGGGCGAGCTTGGGAAATTTCATTGTTTTCAAAAAAGAGGGCCACATTCGACTTGGGAAATCCTTTTTGCCAATTATTGGCGTCTTATGCCATAAAATATAATAATAATTTTGTTCCACCGTAGTTTGTTTTACCACACCGAGAACCAGTATGCGTAAACAGAAATATATTGAGTACGCGCAACATGCTGCCAACGTTCTGTGTCACACCGCGCAATAAAGATGTCCAGGCAATGTCTTACAGAAATTGTAAGCAGATGGGTTATCGTGTGAGTCGTTAGCAAGTGTTTTTAACGCCAGTTAGGCTATTCTGTGACGAATACTTCATAATAGGATCGTACCCAGAAATAAACAGGGTGGACCAAAACGGTCCACAAGTAAGCAAGACGACGATTTTATTCGTTGTACACCAAAAGTATCATTATATGCCCGTTAAGTCGATTAACAGGGAACATCTGCCGATGTTCTCTCTGGACATACTTAGAAAAATGATTCGGGAATTTAAACTTCATCACTAAAAAGCCATGGTCAAGCCGTTATTGAGTAGTCAACTAATTTGAGAACGGTTTTCATCTTCTAAGAAATATATTGATTATCAGACCACATTCTGGACGAGCATTTACATAAGTGATTAGGCCTCGTTTTTAGCCAAGCCGATGAAGTCGACGCAGATGGTCATATGCGGAAAAGACTTTCCAAAAGAGCACACTACGCCAACGGCAACATTCAAAGAATTGTCGACGGTTAATGGTTTGGATGGCGATTAAATTTCGGAGAGCGGCCAGTCTGGCAGTTGACTACGGACACCATCAACAGCAAGATTTTCGTCAAAATTGTAAGAGATGTTTTCGACGCCGACTTGACAACATAATTTGATATGACAATGCGCATGTCCATCCTTCTTGCAACGTAGTTAGCCGCAATTTGACTTTCTGGACAGTAGCTAGCCTTTCCGCATATGAACTTCAGTCTACGTTCAACCCTGTCAACAGTTCAGATCTCAATCCCATCGGAAATCTTTTCGCACTTATCTAAAGACATTGGCATAAGGCGAATAAGAAACTGTCCATGCATGAAAAACTTGATTTTTTCTGGAAAACTACATGAAAAAAGCCACTGTTGACAACTTAAGCATCTCCACGATTGAAAGACTTACAACCCGGATTGATACAAATGGACAATAAACAAAGTATTGATCGTTTGTATTTCTCATTATTTTTCATTATTCTCATCATTTTTTGCGTCTCCATTTTTGACTCTTAAATTTGGCTCTATTTAAGCGACTTGTAATATGGCCATTTTCTGCAATTCCAGTTTTACAGTGAAAAGTAGTTATTGTTACGTTATTAAGTACTAATTTATAACTATACCTTCTTTTTAAGAATAGTCGTTTTTACTGCCGTAGTATTTTGGGGGACGCAGGTTGGGCGGATTTCGCGTTATAGGGATTTTCCTGTGCTAACACCTGGCGTTTCATGAGTCAGTCTACCTAGTGTACATATGTATCTATCTGTAAAAAAGTATAACATCTGGGTTCTGTTTTCAGGTCTTCGGGACTTGGAGATGGTTATGACTGCTTGAATATAATTAAAAAGCCCGAAATGTCCATTCCGGTCTCCCCTGTCTCCGTCGATACCTTCTGCCGGGGCTTATGGTTTTACATCTAGCAAAAGCACATCTCGTGAACCAGTCGATAAACACCGTGAAAAGAACAAATGTACTAAATTATACACATACGAGTATGTACCACTGGAACTGGGCTGTGTTTCTTAATCGCTTGCAGACTGATTTTCAGAGGCACGTCTTGTTGATAGATCGAGTATACAGCTGGACGGCGAGCCGTGACCAAAATGCTGTCCGGCATTTTCTGCAGTATATCGTAGGAAATGCATTTGTTTCCGCTAGAATTGAACAATTCGTAATCAAAACGACAGGTCCTATCAATGATCACCGTGTTAGCGTCTTCACCAGTGGAAAAACAGAAAGGCAGGTCGTAGGGTTTCTAGAGCGAGCAAGCGAGGACGGCAGAAAGTGCTTGTAGCTGACTTCTGTTACGAATATCCTGATATGAATAACCTGGACAGGTTTGGACTGTTGATAAATCCGCCCTGCACTATGTATCTTTTTACAGGCTGACCTACTTTCTGGATAATAAATAGGAGGACTAGGATTTTCATTGTTTTGAGTCCGTATAGTGCAATCACCTTGCCCTTGATCATCCTTAAAACACCTGCCGAACAGCAAAGTCCGATTACGTCTGACAGCGTTAACATTAGTCGATGGTGCGCCAACTTCCATACGGAATGCGCGGGTGTGTTCAGCCAACAACCTTCTTATGCGAACGTCAGAAGCTCTTCAGTCCATCGCAGCGGTGCGTACGGGATTGCCGATCTCCGAAAAAAGCTTCCCGGCCCCGTCGCCGGCACTTATAAGCAGACAATCGTCGAGTTAAGCCTGAGCACGGCGCAAATGCATGTTCTCCGAACTGGCGACTGCACTTTCACTCATCTCGGATAGGACTGTAGTCTTTTGGTATTGTATGCGGATAGACAACAAGGCTTTTGGCACCTTCAGTCAGTCCAACCTCAAAAATAATGTTAAAATTAACTTGCGCGTAAAAACGATAAAATACCGGTCACTTTCGAATAAGAGTAGTCCGCAATTAAGGTGCGTGCGGGAAGTTGCTACGCACGTAGAATATTACCTAACTGTTGTGGCATGGCTGATATGCAGTTAAATCCTATACGTACAGTAGGTGATCTAAGTAGTAAGAAGTATAGGCACTTGCAAAACGACGACAATGTATAAATCAAATATCTTGGTAACTAAAAGTTAAATGCAAAGAACTTCAACCTACAAAAGAAATATTATGGGTATAGTAACGTTGTCTAAAACCGTCATTTTTTACAGAACCGGAAAACCATAAAAACGTTAACGATAGCTCTAATTGTAAAGACTTTAATTTTCGATGTATATGAAAGGCTGTCCATGCAAACCGCTGAGTAAAAATGACAGCAAGAGAAGAGTAACTTTTGAAGATTATTTTCTATGAAAGAAATATTGTTGTGTCGGATATGGCGGCTTATTAACAGTCCACGTTTTGAGCATAGATTCCGAAGCGGTTTTCCGAGAATTCCGGTTTCCCTTGTCTTTGTTGGTAATGCCTGGGGCTTCAGAGGGGACTCAAAGCAAATGGGGATGAATGAAATTCGTGATCGGCGAGCACTCTTCTACCATTATATATGTATATATACTTATAGTAAGCATGCAACCCTCACTGCAGTGGCTAAGATCCCACTCGATCCCACTCTGTCTGCCTGCCATGACATGTTTATGTACCTCACTCTAAAACGCCTACGTCGTACCCGTGATCGTTAAGGACCGTGAAACAGTTGTCTGTGTCTACCATGTCGCAATTTTAATAAGTTGCTTGCGCATTACAAATGGTGTGTGTCCTATGGCACAACGTTCGTTGATACCAGTAGCAAAAATGAATTGCAGTTTTGCAAAAAAATAAGTTGCGGAAAAAAGGAGACTACAGTTTACATAGTGGCTTGCCATATTAATTAATAAGACCTTTCACTTTGAGGAAATGTACAAATTAATGTTGGTGTTCTGTTTACTGTAATAACGCCTGCCGCGTGACCCATCCGCAGTATTGGGAATCGGTAAGATAAAGTTGATGGTAAGAAAGGTATTTTCCATTACTAAAATCCACCACACACTTCATCGTTTCAGGATGTTTCGTATAAGAGTTATTAACTAACGGTTATTAGCAACCATATATGAAGGCCGGAATTTCGCTATGTGACATGCATTCAAAGGCACCATCAAGTCTTTTTCAGTGACATTTAGCCCTGTACGGTATATTTCTCATTTTCCTTCAAAAAGACCAGACCTCCGATGGATTTCGTCATCCTCGCTGCAACTCGGCAATAGTTAGATTTCCCTATTTTACAACAGGAAAAAACCATGAAAAGCATCCGCTAACAACTTGTCATTTTTGAAGTTGCTTACATCTTCCACGTTATATGACGTGTAAATGAGGATTCCGGCCAGCAGTCAATTCGACATCGATACTTGCATGTCGATCCAAAAACTAAGCAATTTTGCTCTAAAAGTGAACTATCAGAAACATACAGAACCTTTTCAAATTCAATTAGGGAATTAAACGTGTCTGGACATTTTTGGACATAAAGTGGAGGGCTATTCAGTGAGTTGCATGTGAAAGTATTCAGTAAATTTTTCGGACCACTGGCCAAGACGGCTGTGTGATAGATTGATGCACATGTATGCTGATTAAACTTGACTATCTTAATCACGTAATATTCACTTAAATGTTATTATCTTTCAAAATAACATCAGAGTTTCTGCACACTTAGTCTTCGGTTAGTGTTCAGTAAGTGCAAATTGTTATTTAAAATGCAAAAAAGGGTGTCTACCAGTACGGCTTGAGGAAAATAATCCCACTTTGCAAATATTCAATGAGGAATGAATCCACCCCATGGAATAAGGTTGGACATTCTCAAGTGCAGTTTCGGAAAGTGTTCATGAAAATAGGCAGTCGGTAAAGTGGAGCTGTAGGAGTGATGGTAGGCAGCAGTGGGCAGTAAGCAAAACAATTTCCTGGAATAATTCCACCAACTTTGACAGCCCTGCAGCAGTTTATCACAAGGCATAACAGTTTCGACAACTGCTTCCGCCATCAGTTGGACTGTTTTCTTCTTAATTTCACTGGCACATCCGTCCAGCGTGGTGTCAGTCAATGTATACTTTTATGGGATCTTCTGTTTACAGTACAACTGCCGCGCATGTTAGTCGCTTTTCAAGCAGTACCGAAAACGATTTTGCCAAAGTACCCAGCATATGAGTGCATATTAGTTAAAAGTAGTTAATAGTGCAAATATGAGTGGAAAGTAGAAAGGGCTCAAAATTCAAAAAGAAGACAACAATGGATAAACAAGTTAACTACCAGGAAGTAACTTATGCCAGGAAAGAGGTGCTTTGGGTTGGTATTATTTTGCTGCGCAGTTTTATTGAGCATCCTTAAAGAGGAGACAAACATCTGCACTGACACATGCTACCCATAGTGTACTTCATGTGCTTAGCCGTATGTTTTCTCACCATTTTTGTCCGTGACACAAGACGATTGTTTAAGATACTTCAGTTTATTCTTGTCCCTCGTCGCTGCGCTTTCTCATGATTTTTGTTTTCGTTTGCTAGGCGTGGCCATTCCCCGTAAGTAACGGTTGGGCCTGACCTGAAACAAATTGCACTAGACTGTCAGCCACCCCCCTAAGAGCATGACAAATTGATATTCACAACTACCTTTCAAAAGTTAGCACATATTACTGACAAATTCGCATGAGGAACGAACTATCACATGTTTTCCTTACTCATGAACTCTGGCCAACACGAAAATTTTTTGTCAGCAACACCTTTGAATGTGGTTACATAGTGACAGCGACTATGTTCCTCACAGATCAACAAATAGCGCACAAAGATGGAGTCAAACATAGAAATCCTCGTGGAAGACTCGTAGGATAGTTATGTATATCAGGACATCAGACTGGGAGTCCTAGTTTCTAACAAACGTCACCACAGATAAGACCGAACCGTCCGAGAAACCCGAATACAAATGGGACCTCCACACAGAATGATGAAAATGCCAACTGCCTCGGTAAAATTATTTTAGAGGGCATAGCAACCATTTGTTATTCGACCCCTAAAAGTAGCATCTCTACCCACTGGAGTATTAGATAGATGTGCAACTTAACTGGTAGGACAGAAGCAAATAGGCCGCCAGTTGTCCAGCAGTGTGTTAGAATGGTCCCGACAAATAATCCAGAGCATGAGGGACAATCTGCAAAGTTCTGAATTTCAATAAAAATTGTTGACAGTTGACAAATATTAACAGCGGATAAGAACAGAGCAATTTAATCCAATAATTTCTTCGCAACCATCTATGCAGTAGAGGGGAAGCCATCACAGAAGCAGGTGAATTAACAGCAACCGCCTTCAAGTAAATCAATTTTAGCGATGAAACCGCTGCGCAGCTCTAAGAAATGCCTTGAAAGTGGGAACTAACAACAAATACAATTCCCTTGTGTATACCAAAACCCATGACAAGCGTCCCTTTTCTCGTTCTTGGGGTATTGACGTCAAAATATTCAAAGAAAATTTTGCCTGGCACTTGGAATAACACCAGCCGTGTTAAAATGCAGTGATCTGTCAGTTACGCAACAAATTTTCCGTGTCTATTGAAATTCAGTAGTCAAGAAATACTCGAAAAAACGTCAAATATAACCTGATTGTAGGTTATTGTTTAAGTGCGGAATAGGTCTGACGCAGTCCAATACCAGTCGGCCCCCTCGTGACCACTTAAGTCAAACTATCAACAAAAGTAGAGGAGCGATTTCCGTAGACCCTGCGCAAGTCTACTCTCACTATAAACTTATTTACGTAAAAGACACCGTGGCAGCTCTCGCCTCACTCAGGAGGACACGGTGGACATCGTCGTGTACGACGGTCAAACTGTCACCATAAGACATACAGTAGCTGGACTAACTCATGAAATTTCAACCGAAATTCCCAAGTGCGTTTTCGTTTTGAAATGATTAATTAAGTAGATTTGTAAAACTTGTCAGCCCGTAGTGTAACTCTATAATAATTCAGTTACCTCAGGATGCTAGCTTTCGAATGAGCCTCCTTCCAGCTGCATCCAAAAGCTACTTTATGCAAAAAGGTTACTTAAGTGGCAAGCAATTTTCTCATTGATTTTCGATGTTCCTAAACCTCCAAATATATTTCATGGAAAACATGTATAAAAATATTCATTTTTTGCTCATTCGGTAAATAATTACATTTTCTTCTAATTTTATACTCGAAAGAGGGACATCATTCGGTTTAACAAAAGGTTTCCAATCGTGGGACCTTTTAATACCATAAGATGGCCGTTAATAAATCGTCATGTCTCTGCATTTACCAATATGGCTTGTAAAGTTAACAATATGAATTAAATCAAATGCAAAATTTTATGAACCCTATATGGTCCTCTTTTAGTATCGTACAGAAATGTATGGTTTTGTGTACGCGGAAAATGTAGGGCTAGTAGTTTGGAAATCTTGAATCCAAGTGTTACGGTAGAGCGGGTTCAAAATTAGCCAGGAATAGGAATAGTCTTTGGAAACCGAATTATACCCCTCCTTCGAGTATAAAATTACACGGAGATGTAATTATCTACCGACTGAGCAAAAGAATGAATATTCGCATGGATGTTTTCCATGAAATATAATTGGAGATTTAGGGGCATCGAAAATCGATGAGAAAGTTGCATGCTACTTAAGTAGCCCCTTTTTATAGAGTGTAGGTTTTGTATGCAGCCGGAAGAATTTTCATTCGCAAGCAGGCACCCTGTGGTAACTGAAATATCATAGAATTATGTTGCAGGCTGACCAGTTTCACAGCCCTACTTAATTAATCGTTTCGAAACGAAAATGGACTTCGGAATTTCGGTTGACATTTCGTGAGTCAGCTCACCTACTGTATGCCGCATCAGTTGTTCATCACATTTGTGACTACTTGTTAGGACTTTTGTCACTGCTGTGTGATCAAGCACATCTTTTCCAGCGTGAGAGAGGCCTTGCACACTCTTACTTAAGTTAAAGCTTAAGTTTAGAACGAAACAGAGACAAGCGAGTTTACCTTCGGCATATTTCTGTGTGCTAGGCTGACTGACAGTCGTCCCACGCGAAGCCTTTTGTCAGGCAATACATCAAATTCAGACAGAATGGGATGCGCGAATGATCGTAATGTACTTTTTAGTTTATCGAAAGTCAGACTTTCATGCCTGTTACACCTCTCCATGTAAGATATCTGCAACAAGTCGAAGGATTGACGACACTGATTCATGGCGTAATTATGATGAATTTACCCTGTGCGTATGGGCCTTGCCCCATTAATACAGATACAACAGTTTCTGATCTAGAGTCGCTACGAAAACGCACAAGGAGACTGCTGGTGGACCCACTGATGAGTCGAATCTCCCGCAATTGTGCCATGAAGCCGCAGAATAACAGGAAAACCCGTGTCGGAACTGTTAGCTCGTATTCGAGCTGCCGATATGGTATCATCTCACCTCAGTATATATCAAAACCCCTTAAAACCGATTTAACAGTAAATATATGAATTTTAGTAATCGCTTTTGATGTATGCCTAAAGGCTCATTTTTTGGCATAGAGCGCGTTTTCATATTTCTATTATGATCTCTATCATTAATGAAATAGGAAAGGCGGCTAGGAGGGCCTTATGAAGAAGAAGTTTTCTATGCGCACCGAGAAAAAAGAGACTTCATCACCCTTTCAGATGGTTATGGACCAATGTACGTTTGCCCGACAACCGATTAACCAACTGGAGGTGCAATTAACCTCACTTTATTGAGCCTCTTCGTGACCGCTCTTTCCAGTCAGGCATCCGACTGCTACTGCGATTTTGGGGGGTATGGCGGTAACTAATTTCAATGGGAGTTGTGAAAACCGTCTTAGTAATGGTGCCTTGGTTATTTTGTCTGACCCGCCGAGGGAAGAATTGTGAGTAACCTGAAACAAAGCATGCTTTAAATTAATAAAATAGAAAAAAAACTAATGAATTATTTCAATGAGCGCTCACTGCTATTTAAGTGCCTTGACTCCTGCAACGGTGAGAAGTCCCGACTATTTGTGCGTGAATAGTTGCAACAAAGGCATGGGAGTTTTACAGACTATAGACAAAGGGAAAGTTATACACCGTCGTGTCACATGCTTAATCTAAAACTAGACGTCTTTTCAAGCAATCGAACATGTAAAATAAGTGAATTATTTTAATGCGCGCCCATTGATATGTGAATGCCTGCAACGGTTTACAGCCCCATTTTCGTGTGTGAATAGATACTACGTTCTCAGGTTGGAACAAATGTAACACGCTATGCCATAAAGATATGAAGGACTAATAGCCCTTTTAAACCGCAAGGGTCATAAACCGTCAAGTATATGGTAACGACACGCTAGAAAGGGCATTGGATAATAGTCAGACATTTGAAGTATTCTGATAATGGATAATGTATGGGAAGGCTATATAGAGGCAGGGTATGGGGGAGTCATGTAGTCTTTTAATAGATGAAAACACAGTGCTTGCTTCCATAGTGTACGGTCACTTTTCTTATCAATCTATGTCGCTTATCTTAAAAGTAAGCCCTCAAAACACTCTAAGTAAGTGGGGCTTCGTTTTGACGCAAAGATTTCCGAAAACCCACTCTTGACCTCATCAATATTCTGACATTTAAAAGAATAACAATCAGTTGGCGCATAGTTGCGTGGTAAGAACTGATGAAGAGAAGTTCTCACTTTAGTGATGGAGTCTTGTTCCGTTTCGGTAGTGACCGCTGAAAAATGGTGTCATTGTATATTAATTGGCGTTCGCGTCTGTCAGAATGAACGTGGTTAAAACGTCCTAATTGTTGACAAAAAAGGTTGGCGTTGCGGTCTAATCCTGACAGAGTGGTTTTAAGCAATTTATGCCTGCCATACCCAATCATGCAGACACAGCAACATTTTCTTCGTATGCTGGTCTAAGTTTAACACAGCATTCTGCTCTACCTTTGTAGAGAGCCACTGATGTTTACACTTGTTGTGAACATAAAGTATCTATTATCCTTCTTTGGTCAAAAATCGCGCGGAGGATAGCTTTCTCGTCCGCATGCTGAGCAAAACAGTAGAGATTGTAGAATGTTAGGCTTTATTTTCTATCAGAATTTGACGCGGGATCCAAACGTCTTGTTTACTTGCCTGCCTAATATCTTGAAGGTGCTTCAAAACGGTAAACTGAAACGAATTTAGCCCTTTTTAAAAATTCCCTTGATGATCTGACTAGGAGTTGCCTCGCTACTTTGTGCACAATTATCCGACTTAACCAATATTCTCAGACGACGGGCATTTGGAGGATTCGGTATTATCTGATCGAAATGTCGCGAATCGATGCTGACGTTTGTAAACATTACAGGCACTCGGATAAACACCTCAAATTGTTTTGGTGGTTGCATTTAGGATATCTATTGGAAAATACATAAAACCTACACGAAAAGCATCATAGTCCTGTGATGTATTGTCCTCAACTCTGCTGAGTAAAACATTAAAGTTTAAAAGAAAAAGCTAGGCGGATGTAAAAACATGCAGTAGGTAGGCTAACTCATGAAATGTCGACCAAAATTCCAAAATAAGTTTTCGTTTCGAAAAGATGAATTAAGTAAGATTGTAAAATCAATCATCGAGCAACATAATTCTATAATAATTTAGTTACTCCTGGCTGCCGTCCTTTGAACGATCTTCTTTTCAGCTGCATGCAATAACCACATTCAGCAAATAAGGACTACCAAAATAGCGTGCTTTTTTTCTCATTGATATCTGGTGCCTTTAAAAATTCAATTGTATTGCATGAAAAGCATGCATGAAACTATCCATTCTTTTTCTCATTCAGTAGAAAATTACGTCTGCGTCAAATTTTACACTCGATGGAAAGGCGTAATTCGGGTTTTAGAAAGTTTTTAAGTGATTTTTTTTAATGCCTTGAAATAGCCGTTCGCATAACGTCATGTCTCTGTTTTTACCAATGTGGCTTCTGAAGTTAGCAATATGGCCCAAATTTACTGCTATATTTTATGAATGTGTGGTTTTCCGTACGCAAAAAATATACGGCTTGTAGACTGGAAACGCTGAATGCAAGTATATTGGTAGGTTGGGTTCAAAATCATTTGCAAATTAGAAAAGTTTTCAGAAGCCGTATTGTACCCTTCTTTTGAGTGAAAAATTGGAAAATGTAATTTCCGACCGAATGATCAAAAGAATGAATAACTTAACGCATGCTTTCGATGAAATATCATTGAATGTGTAAAGGCAGTAAAAAACAATATGAAAGATGCATCCTAGTTCGGTAGTCACTCGTTAAAGAATATAGCTTTTGCATACAGCCTAAAAGAACTTCTTTCGAAAGTAGACATTTTGAGGTAGCTGATTTATTATAGAATTATGTTGTACGATAAATAATTTCAAAACCCTACTTAATTAAACTTTTTGTAATGAAAACCTATTTCAGAATTTCAATTGGCATTTCATGATTTAGCCCACCTACAGTACATCATGAGGAGAAAGACGGAATGGAGCTAGTTTTTCCGCATAGCGATTTTCGCGCATGTCTCGGTCAATACATGTCCAGTATGCCAGGTGTCGGAATATTCTAAAACGCCTAAAACTCCAAAAATGGGCGAGTTTGGACAAGTTGCAAGCCGCATTATGCAGACTGTCAGAGTAAATGGGATTTTTCCAGAACTTACTTTGTTTTTTTCTACAAACTCATCGGTAGATGACAGCCCTGCGACTTTCAATAGGCCCGCTCGTGTGTAGATATCGTCCTCTTCTTCTGGAGATGCAGGCGTCACTCCCTAGTTTTTAATTCACTTAAACACACAATTGGCTGACAGGACACCCACGTAGTGCAAGCGCCACGTTTGAAGAACGTTAGATGTTGGCCGGAAGCATTGGTTACTCAGGTGGAAACTCTTACTTCCTGCGTCCTAACTTGGTGCCAATTATTCCTTCTCTGTCTTGTTTTGGTCGTCAGAGGGCTGAACGAATTTACCCATTTTTACGCCAAATTTCGCAAGTTGTATTTAGTCAGTAAGTGATGCGTAAACTGGGAGTGACATCCTTTGAATAAGAGTTCACCGGCTCTGTCCAAAAGCGCGCATCATTATTTGGGGTAAATTTAATCGGCATAGGTTATGTTGTCCACTAGTATTTACGTCTTCAACGTTGGCTGTAGGCATATAGACGTCTTTTCCACGTTCGGGTCAGATAACAGAATTGCCATTTTTCCATTGGACTGCGTGAGTTCTTAGTGCATTGGTCTGTAGCCGAGGAGATGCTACAACTTAGGTCCGTTCATTTTGCATCGATTTTTGGTGATCCCTCATGATTCGAACCCCTCCCATGTTCGTCAGGAAGCGACACAAGATCGGCTAAACATGCGCGTTTGGGCTTTTAACTAAAACCTGTGTTGTCAGTATGAGAAATAAAGACGAGGTTTGATTCTACATACCTAACTTAGCCACTCGCCAGATAAGGAACGGGAAGAAAATGCAAGCAGAGCTCGAAGAACACGCAGGGGAGTGAGTGAATGTGTCGTGTACAGCCACTCGCTGGATTAAGAGTATATGGTTGGGGCGCAATCACAACTGGAAGGACACAGAAGGAACCGAGTGTTAATCCGCAGTGGACGGCCAATAGAGTTGAAACGGCGGAGTTCCACAGTGTCTGAACAGCAGGGTGGGTGCAGGGACGGTGACTGTCTGGCGGCATTTACCTCACACTGTTTGCCCTTATCCAAGTAAGTCCGCTGTCATGACGGAGGTAATAAGTCCAGAGGTGTGAAAGGGAGCAGGTTAATGGAGCGGCGTGGACCTCTACGAAGGCCTGCCAGCACACCACTTTATCACGCAAAAAACCTTTCAAGTTGCGCTACTGTCCAGGAGATCGTAGCAGCTAGGGTTATTATCGTGTAGCCTACAGTACACGCCACTGTGCGGCTACTGGTTGTGCTTGAGAGGGATCCCTAGGGCACAATGGGACGAGTGAGTTCCATAACACGATCGGTGAGCGACCATCTACCGATGTGTGGTGTGTGCGCCACCACTATCAAGTCGAATTCCGACAGAAATCACCAGATTGTGAGATTTACTGTGTACGGCACTCGGGGTGGTATTCTCAGGCGGCAGCAGGCGAAGGTCAAATCCAGGGCTGGTGTTGGCTGCGTCCAGTCATGTCTGAGAATTGCCGAGACACTGGTGGCAGCCTCTTTTGTTAGATTGTGGGGCAATCTGATTTAGTGTCAAAGTGGGCGTGGGGGGGGAGGCAGGCGAGTTTAATCGGCACATGGGCAGCTGTGCGGACTGGTGTGGGCTCCATTTCGAGCGAATCGAGTGGCCGCAGGTCGGCGCGTCTGGAGTCGTTCGCTTGACGCCCCTTGACGCAACGGGGTCTTGGACAATCACGCCACACTGGTCATGATGGCTACCCGCAGCTGAATAAGCATCTTTCCGGTAACGGATCTCTACTGCCCTAAGTGTATACGCGCTACTTGAACACAGTTCGACCTTGTTAGACACATCAGTCACAGGAACAAGGACACCGTAAGGAGAGAGAAGCTAATTGTAAATATGGTCAACCTATCCTGATTCTGGTAGCACAACGCTGTCATGTGAAGGGGACAGTTGTAGATGTTTCGGTCAACAACCACCAAACCAACAACCTACCCCGACATCCCCAGACACTGAGGCGTTGCAGGCTTCTTTAGGGTACTGTGTTCAGTAAATCAAGAGAACCTGATGGGATACACACGTAATTGCTTACAGTGTGCATTACGGTCACCATGGGTATGGGATCCGTTACCACCAGGGTACTCGAACATAATTAGGAGTACTGTGCCAGTAAGTCAGCTGAAAAGGAATCTCATGTAATGGCAATTCCCAACTAAAAGCACAGGGACTCGATCGTCAGGACGCGGTTTCCTTCTTCTACTGTCTCCTCGAAATCACACTAGGAGGCAATCGTAAACTCACCGCCATTATCAGCTCTGCTTTCACAGCCGATGCTCGTTCTTTATGCGAGGATATCTTGGTCAGCCCACAGCCGGGGCGACAGTTGCCGCCATTTGTTCACCACCAAAAAACCTTTGTTCTGGAGGTCGGCCTTCCTTCCTTCCAATCTCTCCTGTAAAGCCATATTTTTCCCTACATAATCAATGTTTACTTGTGCATCAAGCAAAAAATGATCAAGGTGGCTGTCAACGGACAATCTTGAGGTGTTTTTGGCACAGAAGTGGTAGCAATTTACACCCTTCAAACGTTAGCTTCTCTGGGTACTGCTAAAGTGTCGGTTAAAATTTATATCCTGCTGGGCAGTTTATCTGGATGGGGAAAATTGCGCACCTTACTGCCTTCTAATATCGATATGGAATTAGTTAGTTGCTTTGATTTGCCCTCGGGTTTGTGCCAGCACGCGATCGCTCTGTTTGATCCTTACACTTTTATTGCCCTCGGGCAGTGTAACCGGAGAGATAAAAGTGCATCTTATCAACCAAACACACGCAGTGATAAAGTCAACCCTAAAGATCAGAAAAACAGCATTTTGTTCGAGATTTTGAGTGTTCTCTCCTCATCTGCTCGTCTGAAAGGCAAAAAGCAGAATATTTAAGGGAATTACTACTTACTTCCTTTGGTAGTACCTAACGTTTGTAATCACTGCAGGACGGAGAATATGGGAGCACAAACTGTGTTCCACCCATTGGCTCATCCGGGGATTTTGGGAAGACTTACTTTGATCGTTTTGCTTTTTTTACTTTAAGGGTCACGTTCGTTAAAAGAGGGAAATGGCTGCGCCGAGGATGCTTGCTTGCCTTTTGGATAGCCATGAGTCCAATTAGCCAGCCTTGAAACGTTCACTGCACCTAAGGAGGCTGCAGTTTTGTCCAGCTGCTTTTTTAAAGGTGTTCTGTTAAGTGGACTTTTATATGCTAAGGGAAAACAGTGAAATATCTGCCTTTAAGTTGAATAAGTGAACATACTGTTACCCGCCATTTTGAAAAAAGAGACTTCGTGTTTTAGGAGCCTAATTCATGGAGCGATAATTGCCACTTCCAAAAATCATAGAAGCACAGACACGCGGTCACCCTATCGGGCCTTTTTAGTTTTATTGCCCGTGCCTACTGCACCGAGCGATCTGAACGTGCGTCTTAGCACCTGCACGTACGTTTGTGTCATTAATGAAACGGTGACCTTGGCGTAAGCAAGGGACGGATATATCTACGGTAGAAAAATACTACTACTACTACTACTATGATGGATATTAATCCTTTACTCGAGACTGTTTATTTTAAAACGTATAGAAATTACTTTCCAGTCTGAATGTGTTCGACAAAAAGAAGTATTTATGCGTCAATCAATAATATCTTGGACAATGAATGCCTATTATTTTATGGGGAGTCGTTTATGCCACTTGGATGTCTTGCTCCTGAGATGCGATCAGCCGGTTTCAGTAACTGTGATAATATTACTGAAGAAAGGAACCCATATGAGCTGCTGATACTATCGACAACAACATCGAGCGCAGTAAAGGACACTAGAGCATGAAAAAATCCATTTTATTTAAAATCCTGTAACCATCCTTCACACTGTAAATTCTGGTTTGCTGATTCAGATCTCCAATAAAAACTTGCTAATGTATGCTTTTTAAAAAGTCCCAAAACGAAGCTTAAAAAACTGGAAAATATAACACTTCTAAACCAGCAAGTCGTAGACGGTTTAAGTCTACGCCCGTGGCGCTTCTCAGGAACTGCTCGTCCCATTCATTGCTTTAAGTACACCAACTTCTCTGATGAGAGAGCCACTCAAAAATGGCAGTGAAATGACGTTTCTTAATCGCTCTTTGCATACTGTTTGTGAGGTCTTGTTTTCGCTTGTAATACAGATACCAAACATCGGCTGCTCTCCACGAAGCGGCAAATTTTTGATTCTAGGGAAGAAAGAATAATAATAATTACCTTTAGGTTGGACAAGGCGGCATATTGTTACCTAACGTTTCCGAATGAAACAGACCCAGTTATTCAGGACAGTAAGTCACAGGGCAAAGATTGCCCCCACCCTTGTCTCGCAGGCACGCGATCATGTAATTTGGCCTTTGAAATTTTAAATGCCCTTGACTAATGCATCCGAAGATCTGAACGCACATCCTAGCATCTGCGCACACGTTTGCGCCATCGACAACGCGGTGACCTTAACGCAAGCAAAAGAGTCATCTACAGTAAACAAATGTGTGCATTTTTCGCACTGCTTTCCGATTTTTAATTCAAATATGTTTTATAAAACACAACCAAGTATATTCTTTCTTCTACCTGTTTGATAGAGAAGCACGTCTTCTTCATACTGTATACTCAACAAAGTAGTTTAAGTAGGTTTAAAAAAAGTTTCTGATTTACGAATAATTCGGAGCCTGATCAGTCGTTGCACTAGTGTTCAGTGATTTCAGTTTACATGGTGCATACTTTCCGCGTAAAGAACGTCATAAACTCTTCTATGCCTTTAGAAAGATATCATATAGAATTCATGGATTTTTGCTATGGGTGCGAACCATGTTGTATTTGTCATGTGGAACAATGGTAAACGAACGGGTACGATGTCATATGAATGGACATTGCGCGGTCTTAAATATCTCACAAGTGAACACTTTTTTAAAACCTAATTATACTTCATTTTCGATGGGGATGTAATTCTTAATCAAACGGGGGGAAAAAGTATATGTTTGTTCGTGGTTTATGTAAAATATATTTAAATTTAAAAGACCATCGCAAATTAACGGGAAAAATGCACGCTACTTAAGAAGTCATTTTTATCAGTTACGGTTTCCACAGGAGTTTAAAAAGCGATCTGTTCAAAAGCTGACATTCTGCCAAGTTCGAAATATTATATGATTATGCCACAAGAGAATCATTATTACAACCGCGTCTAAGTTATTCTTATTAATCGAATCCGCAATCCAGAATTCCAGTCAACATTCTATGATACCGGTAACTCACCGTATATACCCCACTTGTCTTAAGCTACAGATGGCATATACTGCACAATGCGGTAAATCTTGGCATAACGTTTTGCTCATTCCTAAATATGTCCAGATATGTTTTTTACAATATAAAGTTTGCTTCACTGATGTGCATGTCAAATGCACACTTATCAATACATGTTTTAATAAAATGTTGCGGCAGAAAATTCAAATAACTAAAAAAGCTGCTTTAAATCAGTCAAAGTTCATTTGGATTCTTCGAAAATCCTGCTTGCGTAGCCAGCTTACTGTAGCAGGTTTGATGGTTTACAGACGTTGCAGTGGGTTGGGTGGGCAACTTGACCCGAATGTGATTTAACCCATGTCTCCCAGTGGGGTCTCATCGCCGTGGTAGCTAGAGCGTTGATTGTACTGGAGTCCCATCTCTAGATTCGTGCATTACAAGTCCAACGAGCGCCGACATTTACCAGTTGAGTCACAATGAATTTTGTATAATCTGACAAAGCGTACATTCGTGGAGCTACATTTCACAATGCAAAGTTTGCTTCGCTGATATACATCTCAAATAAGCATTTGTTAACACATGTTTTATTAGAAAATCGTGACACTAATTTTTAAACAAATACTATTCGATTTTTCCAAAACTGCAGGTCGCTGCTAATTCAGTTGGAGTTAAAAAGGAAACGTCCACGTTTCCTCCAAAATTCTCTGTACCGTTGATGTGTATTACACGTCCATTTTGGTGTACTGAGTGAATGATTCTTCCACAGTCTATTTCGCTTGCTCTCTTCAGCCCTCATATGCTTTTTCCTACTCCTAGTGGAATCTAACATCAGACTGATTAGATACGTAAACCGTTGATCACGTCACCGTAAAAACGCACAACACTTTCAGTCAAATATTTTTTGCGATAGTTTGCAGAAAAATTGTGGACGGGATTTACTTATAACTGGCTCGGAAAAACTTGTTCTCTCAAGATTATTTGATGTCCAGCGGTAAGCACAACTCTGCGCTAGATGGGCAGACGATTTTCATTAATTAGCTGTTCCATATTTTATTTTTGTATGCCATACGTAATTGCTTGAGAGTATTTTGATGACATTTTAATTACGGATTATAGTTGTGGATCTTCGCTTTGCTAGAAAACACTAAGGCGTCTGAAATACCTCATTCATATTTCGCCACAACGTAGCGCCACTTATCTGTCTTACAGTTTACTGGTGGACAATTATTTAGAAGACCTGTCGTTGACGAATGGTTGGGCAGAGCTAACAAGTTTAAATAGCTTTGATTATCTACCAATGAAATCTCGCTGTATGCGCGGTACTAACAATGGCTCCAGTCGAATGAAAATGTGGAAACATAGCAAGCCATTCTGAGTTATATTGTATTTGCGACTGTTTAATTTCGTTAAATGTAATTGCTAAATTAGGGTAATGTTGGAATCGGCTGGCGGACAGCGCAGAAACGCTCTTTTACTTAATGGATTTTTATGTCACCCGTAGGTTATGTTCCTGAGATGTGATCGGTCGGTCGCAGTCAATGCGCTCATATTATTAAAAAAAATAGACTAGACGCACTATTCACCCGATGTTATTGATGGCACACAGAGTGCATTAAAGTATTTTTAGGTTTAACGCTTAGATTGTTCTTAAGTTCATTTAGCTTTGTTTTACAGTGTGAATTATGTTTTGCTCACGCAAATCCCACTTATACAGCAGTTCATGCGCGATTTTTACGAAGCCGTGACATGAAGCTTTAGTGAACTAACATGCGGTGCGTAAAGGCAACGTCCATAATTCTGTTATATTCGGCTAAATTCCGCCCCTTTAAGTACTGCAACTTCTGTGATTAGAGTGTTAATTTTAAAAGCCAAGAAAATAAATTTTTCTTCCAAAGGGTAGTATGCACTCTTGTAAGCTACTTTTCCGAAATCGTCTTTTCGTTTGTATTGCGAACTCGACGTTGTACCTGGCATGCACGATCTAGTTGGATGTCAGCAGTCAACCATATCAGGGTGGACGGCATTATCTCCCACCTATCAGGCAGCATCTTCTTCTTGTGCTCATTGCGGGATGGAGACTGGGAAGGAATAACCTCTGCCATTCCTGTGAGTTTCATGACAAATCAAGTTGGTCGTTTGGGTCTTTATCTTTCCGAGCCAACTCTGTTCGCGTAGTGAAACTCCTGCCTTACATTTGTTTTCTGCACTGTATAAAGTGACTGGTGCATTAGGCAAGGTTTGGAAACTTCATCGTTCTCCACGACGTGTCACCTTCGATTAGCTGATAATGCCAAGGCGCCGAATTTCCTGAATGTTTAAAAACAAAATAAAATTCTTTCTTTAGGTGAATAAGACAGCATATTAGCATGCACTATTTCGGAGAGAGAGAGAAGAAGCTAAAATTTCGAGACACATAGTCACGGAGGCAAGATCTCCCATGACACTATCAGTCGGGACACGCAATCACTCGGTTTTATCTCTACACATTTATTGCTTTTGGTCGACGTAAATAAAGATCTAATAAATGAGTCCTCTTCAATTCCCTATTTTTCTAGTTTTGCAAACACTGGGACTTGATATCAGACTGCCAGTCAACGATCACTGCATTTTGGCGACCTCCGTAACTGCTGTTTTTTGTGATAAAAAGTTCCCAGAAGAGAATGCGTAGTTTACGTATACAGTGAGTAACAGATCGCATGAAATGTTGGCCGAAATTTTGGAATGCGTCTTAACTTTGGAAGAATTATCTGGGTGAGGTTATTCTATTGATTATCATGTGATAGCATTTTATAATATTTCGGATTTGTCAGGATGGCACCTTTGAATGCGTTTCTTTTTGACCCCCCCCCGTAGAAACTGCACTCGGTATAAAATGGCCATTTATGTGCAGTGCGTCTTTCACGTTGATTGTCGATGGTCTTATGAATTCGAATTTATTTCACTGAATACACGCAAAAAATATGCTTCCTTTTCTTTGTTTGGTAGAGAATCACATTATCTGCACATGTTTTGCCCGCAAAAAGTGTATGCTTACTTTTCAACACCGATCACTTCATACGGCACCGTACGTGACCGGTCTCAAACGCTTTTTGAGAAATGTACAACACAGACCGCATCTACTGTAAAATTTGATAAACCACATATGGTATCTTTTTAAGGGCATAATATAACATACACTCCTGCATATTCCGAAAGCATACATTTCGTAGACTGAAGTGACTAAACGCTAATGAAACGGCTGATCAGGCTGAAAATTATTCGTTATTTAGTAAACGTTTTCTAAACTAAAATATACATTTCCTTTGGGCATAAAATATGAGGACAAAGTAATTTCATAACAAAAGAGTAAAAGAAAGCATAATTTTGTTAAATTTTATCTACAATATATATTTGGCTTCATTTGACCATAATAAGTCAATGAGAAATATGCATGCTATTCAACTAGTCGTTTTTTGCCGACCGCAGTTATTGCAAGTCAAAAAGAGGGCATTCTAAAAATGATCTCCTGACGAGTCCAGTATATCATAAGAGCATACCCCATAATAATCAATAGTGTAAGTTCACTCGAGTAATCCTACCTAAGTTAAATTAATTTCAAAATTTCAGCCAACATTAAATGAGATCAGTCATTCACTGTAAGTAGCCTAAGAAGTCGGTCCGTCTGAACTACTTTGATCTGCAGTGATGAACAATAAACATGCAACTCTTGTGTATGTTGTTATCATTGAAAACAGCAGTTCCATCACAGTTCATTCACTTGTGCCTTGTCCTATTTCATGTGTACAGTCTCAATAAACTAAGCACTTGTTGCATCTAGTCAGGTTTCTACATTACCTTTAATCCCGGGCAGGCCTCTTCAGGGGAAATGGAGCACGAGTGGCTAGTTAGAAACTGCCAGCACTCAGGACTTAGGTCCCGTTTGACAACGTTGAACTTGCAACATGCATAAACGTTTCAACTCCGGCTTCTATTTGGTTGACAAACATCGCCCTAGGGCCTGCTTCAGTTTGCCTTCAGTGCAGATGCACTGTTGAGCACTGTTTATTCTTGCCTAACAGATCAGCTACAGAAACGAATACGCATTTTAGAAACAGAGGACAGGTGAGCACTTATGTCTCAACGCACAAATGTTAGCACCTTCGGGACACAGTGGTCCAAAACCAGGAGTACCTAACGAGAGTGCGTGGATATGTGCTACTTATGCGCAAAAAGGCCACTTTAATGATGGGCCTGTTTGCACCGTGCGGCCACGTCTCGGGAAACGTTAACACAAGTTTGACATACAGTAGATGTGCGTACTCATGAAATGTCAACCAAAATTTCGAAATGCGTTCTCGTTTCGAAAAGATAAATTAAGTAGTGCTGTAAAACTAATTATGATGCAGCATAAATCTATAATGATCCAGTTATCTAAGGGTGTCGGCTGTCGAAAGAATTTATCTCCGGCTGCATGCAAGATCTATACTCTACAAAAAATGAATACTTAAGAAGCATGCAATTTTCTCATTGATTGTCGATGCCCTTGAAAATTCAATTATATTTCATGGAAAACATGCATACAAATATTCATTCTTTTACTTATTCGGTGAAAAAACACGTCTTCTTCCCATTTCATACTCAAAAGAAGAGTATAATTCGGTTTCAAAAAAGTTTCTAATTCCCGAATAATTTTGAACCCGACCTGTTCTTACACTTGCATTCAGGGTTTCAAAACTACAAGCTGTATATTTACCGTGTACGGAAAACCATACATTTCTCTACGGTGTTATAAGGAGATCATATGAGGTTCATAACATAAAGCAGTGGATTTGAGCAATATTTCTAATTTTACAAGCCACATTCGTAAATGCAGATACATGACGTTTCATGAACGGCCATTTACGGTATTGAAAAAGCTCATAATAAGAAACTTTTTTAAAACCGAATTATACTCTTCTTTTGAGTATTAGATTGGAAGAAGACGTGAGTTTCTACCGAATAAGTAAGAGAATGAATATTTGTATGCATGTTTTCCATGAAATATAATTGAATTTTCAAGGGCATCGAAAATCAATGAGAAAATTGCATGCTTCTTAAGTATTCATTTTTTGCAGAGTATAGATCTTGCATGCAGCCGGAGACAAGTTCTTTCGACGGCCGACACCCTAAGGTAACGGGATCATAATGGATTTATGCTGCATCATGATTACTTTTACAACACTACTTAGTTTATCTTTTCGAAATGAGAAAGCATTTCGAAATTTTGGTTGACATTTCATGAGTTAGCACATATACTATAGTTGTAGTCATAGATGCGCAACTCTTATCTGCCGTCTCGTACCCCCTTTTGAACCCAACAATGGAAAGGGAGTGGCAGTAATCACACGAGATAGTTTGCATGCAACCACACGTCGATCCAAAGTAACTCCATTCTTAGTCAACGCCGATTGCTGAAGTTAGGGAGATGATCTCAATATCACCAATGGGTGAGTAGTTTGTTTTCAAAATCTGCGCTGAATGCGAGAAATCCTTGTTTTAATGAATGCTTAGACTTAGAAAATGCATTCTTTAGAAATTTAAATATATTGTCCCTAGTCCGCTTAGCCACTAGACAGATTCAGTCTTAAACTTTAGGAGAAGAACGTTTTTTTGGAGAGGTCCAATTGAATTGGTTCAACAACGTTTTAAATTCTCCATGCAGATTGTATCGTCACCTTTTGGACCTCCAGCTGGCAAAAAAGTCAAGGTTGATGTATTCGGGTAACAGTTTCGTGTTTTTTGTAGGACAACCGGTAGTGCACTTCCGTCCCTAAGTGGTAGCTTCACCGGGACGGATCCCCTGTCCCTTCATTCATTTTGCAAATATCTGGACAGGTTCTGTTGATGGCTTCGGTCCTTTCCCTCCGGGCTGCGTTCCTTAAAGCTACGAAATGTCCGCACCGCGTATACTGAATACATTTCAGAAAGCGAGTGTACCATTAAATCTGACATGGAACACTCAAGAACTGTCACTTTTGCTGTCCGCTGAGCTTGTACTATAGAGGTCCCAAGTTAGCTGTTTTTTTGTAACGGAAAGAAAATAGAATATCACCTGCTCACATGCTGGACGCAAGATCCCACCGCCGCTCTCTATGTCGGATTGAAAGAACGTCTGTATTCCGGGATACAAACTCATAGAAAGAAAGATTGCCCCATAACCTTGGAGTTACAGTCATGAGCTTTCCTAATTTGGCCTTTTCAGTTTTAAATGCCCCTAGTTAATACATCAGAAGATCTGAATGTGCATCTTAGCACCTACACGTACGTCCGGGCCATTGACAAAAGGGCAACCTTAACATAAACAAAATACGCACACACCTACGGTAAACAAATTCTTCTGCTAGGATTGGATCTGTAAAAACCTGTCGTGGCTACTAATCTTTAACTCACTGCTGTTTATTTCATAACGTGAAGGAGATAAGTTCCCAGTTGGACTGCGTTTATAAAAAAATACGTGCAAAGACGTTATCTGGGAATAATTTAATTTACGAAAATGCAGGATGCTCTATTATCTAACAGAGGTTTTAATTGACAATTGCAGTTTTTGTTCCTGAGAAGTGATCAGTCAGTCTCAGTTAATGCGATTGCATTAATGGAGAAAGCAAATTATACGTCTTGTTCCACCAAGGTTATTTATGTTGAACACAGAGTATTGCAGCCTATTATAGGCATTTCCTTTTGAGTATTCTTCAGTTTCGGCAAATATTTCCTCGCAGAATTGGAAAGTCAATTTGACAGACATGTGTTTTTGGCAACCCATTATCAGGCCAAAACAGTTGAATGAAAATTAAAAATTTAAGGTTCACAGGGTTTACAAATGACTCAGGGACTATTAATATGCGTCCTTTCCACGCCATCTGCATGGCGAGGTCACGGTCGCTGGGCAAAGGGGGAGGGGAGGAGTGACATAGACTGTGAGCGATGTTTGTAAATCTGGTAGGTTGAGCACACATCACTGCCATCATGAGGCTGGGGCGGCGTGAAGTGATCATCGACGTTAGCCATGGAAGACAGGATGTCTGGGTTTAATTTCCATTCCTCTTTTTTATGATTACGGAAATAGATCTCCCCCATAAGAAGAGTGGCGTTGGTCTCTTCAGATACTGCCTTTTATGTTCTTACACTAGGTAAGAGTTGACAGCAGGCTATCAGCCAACAAGCCCACCACAGGGGCTACCCATCTCTTCCCTGAACTATTGGAATTTTTTCACGACAGATTGCCGAGGAGAAGATGGATAAGGAAACGTAATTTTCCCACGAGTTGCCTGGGAAAGCCTGTTTGCTCCGAATTTCTTGATTTGCCGACAGATAATGTCAATATGTGACTTTCCTGTTTGTTCCTTTTACCGGATGCCGCATGCAGTAACCTCTCATGCCCAATTTTACTAGGCACGCAAGTTCAGAACAAGCCCAACTTTTCCTACTTGCAATTCTTCATCAAAACATTTTGAAACTGTAAAAGCAACTATAGGACCCTTCTTTAGCAAGGTTTTGCAGATATCTTTGCATTCAAAAACTTTGTATGCATCAAACTTATATGATGTTGCTGCAAATATAGAATTTTGACCTCAAAATAAAAGTTGTTTGAAACGTACTGGATTTTGACCCACTTGGGAAAGTATTTGATTGTATAGATACTCTGTGCAAATATATAACTGAGCGCCTTTGCACTCTCACCAAAACCGACCTCAAGAAGAACGTTGAAATGAAATAGCATGCAAAAATAATAAAAGCAAAAGCGGCGATTCGCGCTTAAAGTATATGCAAAAAGTCGTTAAACGCGCAAATCGTCACTTATGTGATGTGGTATGACTGATTAGTAGTTAGATGATATAATTCAGTAAAAGGGTATCGAAATATACAGATGGTTGCTTATCACTCGCAAACCAACGCCAATGCATAGACCCACTATATTTATTAACAAGGAATAACACTATGGCAGTTGGAGACATAAAAACGTATTAAGAGTAATATTAGTTTACCTAGAAATATCAATTTTTCGTAAACGAGAAAACTGCAAAAAGCACAAAAGTATGTGTAATCTAGTAAAATCTAGTTTTTGTCATACAGAAAGCTTGCTTACGTCAAATTCTGGGCATATAAAAGAACCAGTAATAAGATGTTTGGCAATAGAATTTGAATGTCGTTCTATGTTGCAGACCGGCCGGTGACTAAAACATTTAAGTAGATTTGGTTTTTTAGTCACAAACATTCCATTTGTGGTATATAGAGAGATCATTTCTTTCGTAAAATAACTTGGCTTTTTAAATTACACTTAATTACAGATCAGAATTCAATAATCAGCAAATACTTTTCAGTGTTTAAGGGTTTTCATCCGACCGCAGATAAAGACCGATCCTTCATTATATGTTTGTTAAAACGTATAAAATAAGAAGCATCTTGCCATCATTTAGTGAGGCAGCGAGTGTTTTGTTCTGTTGTTTATATAGATGGTCATTTGAGTCACATTAAGAGACTCAGTCGTCAAACAAAATGAATGTCTACAACAAAACACAAATGCCAATATGCTTTCTATCATTTAGGAAACTATCTCTAATAAGTTATATTTTTAAGAAATGCGATGATACTACATTCGTTGACAGTGGCAATAAGACAACTCACAATACTTTGACCGTTTCCCTCTAGTTGCAGTAGAACTACTGATATTTATTTCATTAAAAACGAAAAAATGCCTTTCTTTTTATATTGCGTCCATTTTTGCTGCCTTTCCCTGCTCTTAGGCTGAGACCTACGTCTAGAAATGCAGGCGAAGTGTGACATACCAATGCTGCTATTTTTCTGTGATTGTCAATGTTTTGCTTGTTTAATTTCTAGATTACGTACACGCAGTAACCACACGATAAATAATGTTCCATGTGTTCAGAACTGAAACTGACTTTGCAGTGGTAGTTATTTCTGCGTCAACATACGTAGTTTTACAAATGGCAAAACAATTTTGGCCTATTTGCAAACGATTACCTGGGCGCGTTATTATTGCAGTTTTATGCACGAAGTCACACAGTGTAGGTTACAGAAATGTTCTCGATCTCAATTTAGACTACATAATCCGCCAATGGACACCAAACCGGCGTTTTACTCGGGAATTCTTGGTTGACTCTTGGTAGATTTAGGGTGAAATGCCGGTAATTGCAGCAGTTGTCGGTCTTCACTATTCACTTACTAACCGCTTTTATGCAAACGCACACGCTCGTGGCAAGTGCTCTCTTTACCTAAGGCGCCATTGCCATCGTACGTATCCGGAGTGTGAAAATGACGCCTACAACCACGCGATAATTGGAGTCGTCTTCTAATGCTGCAATAGTAAAGGACCGAAACACAGATTGGTATGAACGCTAAGATGTGCAAACGTTGTCAGTATAAGCATAGAGACGAGCCAGTCGTAAAGAAGGAGACACGATCGCTGGGACAAGAGCATTTTCTCCCGATGTTTTGGATTCCTGTTGGAACCCATCTTCAAATACGGAAGCAAATACGGCTGTTTTGGGCACAAGGAGCTGCAGGGTTTATAGTATGCGGTCACCATGAGACAGTATGTCCATGAATCTTCACGGCTCTGCACCTTCATCAGGGATCGTTGCAGTTGGTGTGATGACTGTTCGATGTCCTACACTCGCATCGTTAATTGCTGCAACTTAATCACGTGTTTTATCTGTTATTGTGATGGTTTCTCGACCATCTGACATAGCAACATAATAATCAAACTAACACCTAATCCACGTGATTGAATTGAAGCAATTATCTACACGAATGTCGACAATCAAACAGTCATCACACCATGTGCAACGATTCCCAAGAGGTTAAACAGAGTTGCTCTTGCAATGAGGGGCCATCAGTCTACAAATAACTATCAAAAACTAAACCACATGCGTGTACATAAACCGAAGAAAACAGACAGGCATCGACTGTTTCCTGATAGTGCCCAGAATCTGGGCGGGCTTTTGAATTTGAGTCGCCATTTTTGAAGCTCTCTAGTCCCGTGTGGATTTTTATAAATTGTGCATTATTCTGCCTATTTCCTTGCTTGTCTTAACTAAGATTATGAAGTCGTCTCTACGGTACGTTAGCATCTTTGGAAGGGAATTAAATCGTCAATCTCACCAACGAATGTCCATAATGCAAACTGCTGCGCGTTCCGGCCAATATGTCGTATTTGCGGTCGGTGCCAAATTTATCAAGTTTGCGTCAGCAATGGTCTATGCATTGGAAAACCACCGGTGGGGCAGGCAACCCGCATTCAAGCGTCATCCAAGGAACAAATGGTCAATTCCAGGCTTCTTGTCGACAAAACAACCTTACAGAGTTTTTGAATGACATTTTTGATACTTGCTATCCTCTTACTACCGTAATGGTATGACCAAATAGGATTTCTTCCCTCTATTTGAAACTCTTAAGACGAAAAGAGGAACTCCTTTACAATCTAGGCTTAAGTAACAGAATTAAAGACGTTATAGTCTTAATAAAGGCATCGATTTACAGGTGGAATGACGTGCTTGTTTGTCAGATTTTTACTTCCTCTTCCTTCCCCTATTTCCCCCCTTCCTCTGCTGAAATTTGAAAAAATCTTAAGCGTCTCACTGGCCATCGCAACACACTGGTACACATGGATGCTAATTTAGACTCCTTTAATGAAAATTTTATCTTTAGCCGCAATGTATGCCATCTTCTCTCAAATGGCCTTCCCTATCACCATGTGCCATCCAACCCGTGTCCGTGGAAACAGTAGAGAAAAACGTTAAAATGGTCCATGGATCAACAGCTACCGGACCGGATGGCTTCTCGCCTTTTCTTCTTAAATCTTGTTGTTCTCAGGTAGCCTCTAGTTGAACGTATCTTATTAACATGTATTTCATGGAGTCCAAGATTCTCGACGCCTGGCGTACAGTGAGAATATCCATATAAACCCGCTAATTTTCGTCCTAAATCTTTTCATCCGATTGTCTGCTCTTCCGCACTACTAAAGCTTGCTGATATAGTTGTCGTAGATATTATAAAGCCTTTTTCCTCCGGGTTTTGACCCTTTTGCAAGTTGCCTATGAAGCCAAAGGCAGTACTTAAGATGTTGTTGCCCTTGTGGTCCACTCTGCTCTAAAAGAATTAGATAAGGGTGCCCCGAGTACGCATGCGTTTTTCTTAACTACTCTTCCACATTCAATACTGTCCCGCGTTCTCTTCCCCTTTCCAATACATCCGCGTGCGGTTCTCCAGGCTAGGTCGTCTCTTGGCTTACCGATTATTTTACTTCCAGCACTCACTTTTTCCAATATGGCAAGTGGAGATCTACGAAAATTTCCAATGACTGCGGTCTTGTTCAAGGTTCCATTCTATCTCCTCATTTGTTTTACCTCGACAGCGATGATCTAAGATACACTAACAACTGCATTCCGGTTGAGTCTGCTGATAATTTGGTTGTTGAACACCGTCTCAAAATTCACACATCCCTCCGATTTCCAAAAGGATGGCCTTAACCGTGTCCTAGTATGATCGGAAGAAAATTGTCTCCTAATGAACAAACAAAAATCAGTTCCGTGTATTTTCCGACTACGGCCCTCTCCTTGTCCTGAATCCTCTAACGTCCATCCTAACAAGGTATCCTCTTTTAGGTATCTTGACGTTACTTTGCCCTCAAATATTTCTGTTTTCCTCCATATTGAGTCCCTATTTACTAAACTTCGTAAACTTTATTGAATTCAGTCATGCCGAGGTCTCGAAATTTATGACGTCATTAAATTCTGCATGCTTTGTCGCCTTCGCCTTGTTTAAATTTATCCCGGGAAAACACTGCTTCAGTCATCTGGATTTATCCGACACTTCTTACGCTGGATTCCATGCCTCATTGCAAACATCAGTGTGTGGACAACCTAGGCTTTTGTTATGACCCGCCTGGTACGTGAAATCCCCTGGAGCGTGTATGCGTTCGACCCTGGCTCCCAATCAAGGCAGCAGACAAAGAACACACGGCTGGCCACGGAACGTGTATTAGCAAACACGTATCAACGAGTCCATGCAAGTCAAGTCTAGCTAAGGGTGACGCATATTTATCACACGCTAGCGTGGTTCGCCGGCACTCGGTCCAATGACCTTCGGGGAGAGGGGAGTAGCCAATGGGAAAGCGCCTTATTGAGATGACAGCGCGGTAGAGAGAGAGCAAACGCACGTGATCTCCATTGATTGGTTTGCTCTTGTTTTTGGGAGTGTAGGCACTCCCAACACCTCCCCTCCAAGTGGGTCAATACCGCTTTTGGCGTGGATTGATCTGCATCGGCAGTGTTGATCGGCGCACGCGGTTGGTCCGGCGTCTTAGTTGTGGTTTGTTGTCTGGAGACCCGGGGGCAGTGACTGATACCGAAGGCGGTACATCCGAAGGAGGCGCAGCAGTGGGTTCAGGAACCGACCGATCTGCCGGAATGGCGAAGGTATCCAGTAGGATGTCAAGGGGGAGTGACGGCGCCGAATCGAGCCCAGTTGTGCTACTGCAATGTCGCCGTCGGATCTGGTTGTGGTGGCGAACCCAGATGTCATCACCAACGTCGACGTCAAACAACATACTGCCTCTGTGCGATACCACGGTTGCTTCAATCCAGTCTGGGAACCCCGCTCGATAATCACGAACGAAGACAGGTGTTCCGATTGAGAGCTTGCTGCGAGAGACTGGAGAAGTCTGCGCGGGCTGCGCACCGGTAGGGACGAGGGCATGAAAAGTTGTACGCAGTTTCCGGCCCATCAACGCTTCGGCAGGAGAAACGCCACCAGAGGACGCCGGGTTCGGTGTTGTCCTGTAGGAAAACAGGAATGCCTGGACTATCTCGTCCGTGGTCCCCTCCCCACGAGCTTTTAAGAGGGCTCTCTTAAACGTGTCGACAAAACGCTCCGCCTGACCGTTAGACTGAGGATGGTAGGGCGGGGAGCTAAGATGCTGGATGTTGTGCTGGCGGCAGAAATCCTCAAACGACGACGAAG
>CACRXP010000370.1:22781-78584 GCA_902702965.1 Spirometra erinaceieuropaei | reverse complement strand
TAATAATCAATAGTGTAAGTTCACTCGAGTAATCCTACCTAAGTTAAATTAATTTCAAAATTTCAGCCAACATTAAATGAGATCAGTCATTCACTGTAAGTAGCCTAAGAAGTCGGTCCGTCTGAACTACTTTGATCTGCAGCGATGAACAATCAACATGCAACTCTTGTGTATGTTGTGATCATTGAAAACAACAGTTTCTTTACAGTTCATTCACTTGTGCCCTGTCCTATTTCATGTGTAAAGTCTCAATAAACTGAGCATTTGTTGCATCTAGTCAGGGTTCTACATAACCTTGAATTCCGGGCAGGCCTTTTCAGGGGCAACGGAGCAAAGGTGGCTAGCAAGGAACTGCCAGCACTCAGGACTTAGGTCCCGTTAGACAACGTTGAACTTGCAACATGCATAAACTTTTCAACTCCGGCTTCTATTTGGTTGACAAACATCGCCCTAGGGCCTGCTTCAGTTTGCCTTCAGTGCAGATGCACTGTTGAGCACTGTTCATCCTTGTTTAACAGATCCACTACAGAAACGAAGACGCATTATAGAAAGAGAGGACAGGCGAGCACTTATGTCACAACGCACAAATGTTGGCACCTTCGGGACACAGTGGCCCGAAACCGAGGATGCGTGGACATGTGCTACTTATGCGCAATAGGACCACCATAACGATGGGCCTGTTTGAACCGTTCTGCCAGGTCTCGCGAACGGCTCGCAAATGTATGATACAGTTATAGTCAGAGATGCGCTGAATGGAATCCAGAGATTTGTAAACTCTTGTCTGCCGTTTCGTACCCCCTATTGGACCCAACAATGGAAAGGGAGTGGTAGTAATCACACGAGAGAGTTTCCATGCAACCACAAGTCGACCCAAACTTACTCCATCCTTAGTCAACGCCAATTGCTGAAGTTAGGGAGATGATCTCATTATCAACAATGGACGAGTAGTTTATTATCAAAATCTGCGCTGAATGCGAGAAATCCTTGTTTAAGTGAATGCTTAGACTTAGGAAATACATTCCTTAGAAATGCAACTATATTTTTCCTGGTCCGGGTAGCCACTAGCCAGATTCAGTCCTAAACTTCAGGGGAAGAAAGCTTTTTTGGAGAGGTCTAATTGAAGTGGTTAAACAACGTTGTAAATTCTCCGTGTAGAATGTATCGTCACCTTTTGAACCTGGAGCTGGCAACAAATCAAGGTTGATGTATTTGGGAAACAGTTTCGTGTTTTTTGAGGAGCAACCAGTAGTGCACTTCCGTACTTAAGTGGTAGCTTCACCAGGACAGATCCCCTGTCTCTTCATTTAACTTGCGAATATTTGGACGGGTTCTGTTGATGGCTTTGGTCCTTTCCCTCCGGACTGCGTTCCTTAAAGCTACGAAATGTGCGCGCCGCGTATACTGAATACATTTCAGAAAGCGAGTGTTCCATTAAATCTGACATGGGACACTCAAGAACTGTAACTTTTTCTGTCCGCTGAGATTGTACTATAGAGGTCCCAAGTTAGCTGTTTTTTGCAACCGAAAGAAAATAAAATATCACCTGCTCACATGCTGGACGCGAGATCCTACCGCTGCTCTCTATGTCGGATTGAATGAACGTCTGTATTCCAGGACACAAAGTCATAATAAGAAAGATTGTCCCATAACCTTAGAGGTACAGCCACGAGCTTTCCTAATTTGGCCTTTTCAGTTTGGAATGCCCCTAGTTAATGCATCAGAAGATCTGAATGTGCATCTTAGCACCTACACATACGTCTGGGCCATTGATAAAGGGTGACCTTTAAACAAACAAAATACGCATACACCTTCGGTAAACAAAGTCTTCTTCTGTGAATAGATCTGTAAAAACCTGTCATCGCTACTAATCCTTCACTCACATCTGTTTATTTCATAGCGTGAAGGAGATTAGATCCCAGTTGGTGTGTGTTTATAAAAGAAGACGTGCAGAGACGTTATTTGGGAATAATTTAATTAACGAAAGTGCAGGATTGCTCTATTACTTAACAGAAGTTTTTATTGACATTTGCAGTTTTTTGTTCCTGAGATGTGATTTGTCAGTCTCAGTTTATGCGATTGCATTAATTGAGAAAGCAAATTATACGTCTTATTCATCCAAGGTAATTTATGATAAACGCAGAATATTGCAGCCTATTATAGGCTGTAATATATTCTTCAGTTTCAGCGAATATTTCCTCGCAAATTTGGAAAGTCAATTTGACAGACATGTGTTTTTGGTAACCCATTATCGGGCCAAAACAGTTGAATGAAAATTAAAAATTTAAGGTTCACTGGGTTTACAAATGACTCAGGGGCTATTAATATGCGTCCTTTCCACTCCATCTGCATGGCGAGGTCATGGTCGCTGGGCAAAGGGGGAGGGGAGGAGTGACATAGACTGTGAGCGATGTTTGTTAATCTGGTAGGTTGAGCACACATCACTGCCATCAGGAGGCTGGGGCAGCGTGCAATGATCACCAGGGGCCGACGTTGTCTACGGAAGACATAATGTCTGTGTCAAATTTTCATTCGTCTTTTGTAGGATTACGGAAGTAGATCTCCCCCATAAGAAGAGTGGCGTTGGTCTCTTCAGATACTGCCTTTTATGTTCTTACACTAGGTGAGAGTTGACACCAGGCTATCAGCCAACAAGCCCACCACAAGGGCTACCCATCTCTTCCCTAACCTATTGGAATTTTTTCACGACAGATTGCCGATGACTAGATGGATAAGGAAACGCTATTTTCCCACGCGTTGCCTGGGAAAGCCTGTTTGCTCCGAATTTCTTGATTTGCAGGCAGATAATGTCAATATGTGACTTTCCTGTTTGTTCCTTTTACCGGATGCCGCATGCAGTAAACTCTCATGCCCACTTTCACTAGGCACGCAAGTTCACAACAAGCCCAACGATTCCTACTTGCGATCATTCACCAAAACATTTTGAAATTGTAAAAGCAACTATAGAACCCTTCTCTGGCAAGGTATTGCAGATATGTTTGCATTAAAAAACTTTGTATGCATCAAACTTATATAATGTTGCTGCAAATATAGAATTTTGACCTCAAAATGAAAGTTGTTTAAAACCTCCTGGATTTTGATCCATATGGGAAAGTATTTGATTGTAAAGATGCTCTTTGCAAATATATAACTAAGCGCTTTTGCGCCCTTACTAAACCCGACCTCAATAAGAACGTTGAAAAGAAGTAGCTTGCAAAAATAACAAAATACAACTCATTTTAGGAGAGCGGGGATTCGCGCCTAAATTATATGCAGAAAGCTGTTAAACGCGCAAATCGTCATTTATGTGATGTGATATGGCTAATTAGTAGGTAGATGATATAATTCATTAAAAGGGTATCGAAATATACAGACGGTTGCTTATCACTCGCAAACCATTGCCAATGCATAGACCCACTATCTTTACTAACAAGGAATAGCACTAAGAATGTTGAAGACATAAAAGAAATATTAAGAGTAATATTGGCTTGCCTAGAAATATTATTTTTGCGGAAAAGAGATAACTGCAAAAAGGAGAAAAGTATATGCAAACTAGTCAAACCTAGTTTTTGACGTACAGAAAGCCTGCCCACGTCAGATTCTGGGCATATGAAATAACCAGTAATAAGATGTTTGGCAGTAGAAATTTAATGAGGTTTCAAGTTGCAGACCGGCCGGTGACTAATACATTTATGTAGATTTGGCAGATTTAGTCACAAGCATCCCGGTTGTGGTATATAACGAGAACATTATTCTCGTAAAATTAATTGTTTTTTGTTTTATATTACACTTAGTTACAGATCGGCATTTAAAAATCCGCAAATACTTTTCAGTGTTTCAGGGTTTTCATCCGACCGCAGATAAAGACAGATCCTTTATCATATGTTTGTTTAAGCCTTTAAAATAAGAACCGTCTTGCTGTCATTTAGTGAGACCGCGAGCGTTTGGGTCTGTTTTTTATGTAAATGGTCATTTGAGTCACATTTAGAGAATCCCTCGTCAAGTAAAATGAATGTCTCCAACAAA
This sequence comes from Spirometra erinaceieuropaei, assembly GCA_902702965.1. Lineage (NCBI taxonomy): Eukaryota > Metazoa > Platyhelminthes > Cestoda > Diphyllobothriidea > Diphyllobothriidae > Spirometra > Spirometra erinaceieuropaei. The sequence continues at coordinate 74,561 of CACRXP010000370.1, read as the reverse complement.
ACACAGATGCCAATATGCTTCCATCATTTAGGAAACCGTCTCTAATAAGTTATCTTTTAAAGAAATGTGTTGATACTGCATTCGTTGGCAATGGCAGTAAGACAACTCACAATACTTTGACCGTCTCCTTTTATTTGCAACAGAACTACTGCTATTTATTTTACCAAAAACGAAAAAATGTCTTTCTTTTTCACTGCGTCCATTTTAACTGCCTTTGCTTGCTCTTAGGCTGAGAACTGCGACTAAAAATGTAGGCAAAGTGGGACATACAAATACAGCTATTTTGCTGTGATTGTCAATGTTTTACTAGTATAATTTCTGGATTACATACACGCAGTAACCCCAAGATGGATAATGTTCTATGTGATTAGAACTGAAACTGACTATGCAGTGGTAGTTATTTCTGTGTCAACATACGTAGTTTTTTAAATGGCAAAACAATTTCGGCCTATTTGCAAAGGATTGCCCGGGCGTGTTATTATTGCAGTTTTATGCACGAAGTCACCCAGTGTAGGTTACAGAAATGTTCTCGATCACAATGCAGACTACATAATCCGCCAATGGACACCAAACCGCCATTTTACTCGGAAATTTTTGGGTGCTTCTCGGTAGATTTAAGGTGAAATGCCGGTAATTGCAGCAGAGTAATTGCAGCAGTTGTCGGTGTTCACTATTTACTTACTAACCGCTTTTAGGTAAACGCACACGCCTGTGGCAAGTACCCTCTTTAACTAAGGCGCCATTGCCATCGTACGTATCCGGACTGTGAAAATGACGCCTACAACCACGTGATAACTGGAGTTGTCTTCTAATGCTGCAATGGTAAACGATCAGAACACGGATTGTTATGAACGCTGAGATGTGCAAACGTTGTCAATATAAGCGTAGAGACGAGTCAGTCGTAAAGAAGTAGACGCGCTGGCTGGGACAAAAGCTTTTTTCGCTGACGTTTCGGATTCCTGCTGGAACCCATCTTCAAATAAGGAAGCAGATACGGCTGTTTCGTGCATAAGGGGCTGCAGTGTTTATAGTGTGCGGTCACCATGCCACAACATGCCCATGAATATTCACGGCTCTGCAATTTATCAGGGATCCTTGCAAATGGTGTGATGACTGTTCGATGGCCGACACTCGCGTCGTTTATTGCTGCAACTTAATCACGTGTGTTAGATGTTGGTGTGATAGATCCTCGACCATCTGCCAAACCAAAAATAATAATCACACCAACACCTAACCCACGTGATCGAATTTCAGCAATTAACGACGCGAATGTCAACCATCGAACAGACATCGCACCATGTGCAACGATTCCTGATAGGTTAAACACTGTTGAATTTGCAGTGGGAGGCCATCAGTCTACTAATAATGATCAAAAACTAAACCACATGCGTGTACATAAACCGAAGAAAACAGACAGGCATCGACTGTTTCCTGATAGTGCCCAGAATCTGGGCGGGCTTTTGAATTGGAGTCGCCATTTTTCTAGCTCTCCATTCATGTGTGGATTTTTATAAATTACGCCTTATTCTGCCTATTTCTCTTCGATATTTTGAACTGTTTTACATCCTTGTTTGCCTGAATTAACATTATGAGGTCGTCTCTACGGTACGCTCGCATCTTTCTAAAAAACTCAAATCGTCCATCTCACTAACGAATGTCCATAATGCAAATTGCTGCGCGTTCCGACCAATATGTCGTATTTGCGGCCATTCCGTGCTAAATTTATCAAATTTGCGTCAACGAAGGCCCATGCATTGGAAAACCAACGGTGTTGCTTGCAACTAGCATTCAAGCGTCAGCCAGGGGACAAATGGTCAATTCCAGGCTTCCTGTCAACAACCCAACCTTACAGAGTTTTTGAATGACATTTTTGATATCTGCTATCCTCTTACTACCGTAATGGTAGTAAAGAGGAACTCCTTTACAATCTAGGCTTAAGTAACAGAATTAAAGACGTTATAGTCTTAATAAAGGCATCGATTTACAGGTGGAATGACGTGCTTGTTTGTCAGATTTTTACTTCCTCTTCCTTCCCCTATTTCCCCCCTTCCTCTGCTGAAATTTGGAAAAATCTTAAGCGTCTCACTGGCCATCCCAACACACTGGTAAATGTGGATGTTAATTTAGACTCCTTTAATGAAAATCTTATCTTTAGTCACAATGTCTACCATCTTCCCTCAAATGGCATTCCCTATGACCATGTGCCATCCAACCCGTGTCCGTGGAAACAGTAGAGAAAAACCTTAAAAAGGTCCGTGGATCAACAGCTGCCGGACCGGATGGCGTCTCGTCTTTTCTTCTTAAATCTTGTTGTTTTCAGATAGCCTCTAGTTGAGCGTACCTTATCAACATGTCTTTCATGGAGTCCAGATTCGCGACGCCTGGCGTACAGTGAGAATCATCCCCATCCATAAAAACCTGCTAATTTTGGTCCTAAATCTTTTCGTCCGATCGCTTGTTTTCCGAACTACCAAAGCTTGCTGATAAAGTTGTCGTAGATATTGTAAAGTCTTTTTCTTTCGGTTTTTTGACCCTTTGCAATTTGCGTATAAAGCCAAAAACAGTACTTTAGATGTTGCTGCCCTTGTGGTCCACTCTGCCCTAAAAGAATAAGATAAGTGTTGTCGCTAGTACGCATGTGTTTTTCGTAACTACTCCTCCGCATTCAATACAGTCCCGCGCCCTTTTCTCCTTACCAAAAGATCCGCGTGCGGCTCTGCAGGCTGGGTCGTCTCTTGGCTTAGCGATTATTTCACTTTCCGCACTCAAGTTGTCTAATCTGCCATGCGGAGATCTATTTTCCTTCCCAATCACTGCGGTGCTCTTGAAGGTTCCATTCTATCTCCTTACTTGTTCTCTCTCGACAGCAATGATCTAATATACATTAACAACTGTATTTTGGTTGAGTCTGCTGATAATGTTGTTGTTGAACACCCTCTCAAAATTCAGACACACCTCCAGTCTCCAAAAGGATGGCCTTAACCATGTTCTAGTATGATCAGAGGAAAATGGTCTCCTAATGAACAAACGAAAATCAGTTTCGTGTATTTCCCGACTACGGCCCTCTCCTAGTCCTGAATCCTCTGACGTCCTTCCTAACAAGGTATCCTTTTTTAGGTACCTTGGCGTTACTTTGTCCTCACATCTTTCAGTTTCCCTCCATATTGAGTCCCTATTTACTAAACTTCCAAAGCTTTATTGAATTCATCGTTTACGTTCCAATCACACACTTCAACCCTTAGTCTGGCAATACATCGACGTCTGCATTCTTCCTCTTATCCTATACTGCTCTCCTGTCATTTTCCCTGCTTTGCTGAAAAAGATCTTTTTATTTTAAAACGTGTCTTCGGAATGCTCTCTTCCGCTGCTGGCGATTCTTATCATTTTTAGTCGATATTATTCTACAACGACATTTTGATACGGTCAGGCAATTTGCTGGTCGGATTATTGATGACGTTGCCCATCCTTTGCATTCTGACATTATTTTTGCAAAGTCTTCCCGCCCGATGCGCCCCAACTTCCGCTTATGTTTTGTCGCACATCGGTTTTTCGAGCTTTTGTATTGCCATTCTTGGGGCGCTATCTTACGTGTGAAGAGACTGAACAACAGAAGCTAAAGCTTGAATTGTCCTCATAATAATTGTTCCTTCTGTGTTAAATGTTGTGATCCTCGAATAATTTATTAACTTATTTACTGCTCATAGTGAATGGAACCAAGTTGAGGCTTAACATTTATAAATTTTGATTTCAAAATGAAGCGAATTGTTTTCTCTATCTCTCTCTATCTAAACCTCGAAAAGTCGGCAAAACAAACGCAAAGTTCATTTTTTATGCTTACATTAGCAAGGCCATTATTTAAAACGTCCATATGTGCATGTCTGTCGCGTCAACATCCGTTTCGGAAGCCGTCCGGCAGTTCACAGATGCCGAAACTTCAGACTAAGCAGTGCATCTCATCAGCAAATCGGAAATTTGAGGGATGCATCAGTTTTTGAACGTCCTCTCCTCATAAGCAATCACACTTTGCCGTAATTACTTCATCCTGTCAAACTGTGAGAAATACCGACACCATTGTCGCTGAAATTCATGGTTTGCTACCTCTGCAATGAGGACGCTATGAAATACTTGAAATTCTAATCATTTTCTAACAGCATGATCATAACCATTTTGCACACTCCTCCGTGGAAAGGCTTTTATTCGACAGTATGGTAAACCAACAATCCAATGCATACTTCTGACTGCCAGCTTGCAGAGAATAAATTTTAAGTAGTTATAAGACTGGAATTAGTGGGTTTTAGCGCCAATATACACGCGAACGTTGGGTTGAGCATGGGAATTCATATTCGAAAAGCATAATCCACGTTAAAACACTAATTTTAAAACCTGACATTGAAAATAGGAGCGTCTGCCGGAAAACACACGTGAACGCTGGAAGACACATTAGTAGATGCATCATGCAGTAACTCAAGAAAAGCAAAGTCTGGACTCTTAGTTTGTTCCCATGCCAGAACAATGCTGAATCTTAAGAAATAAATGCTTTCACCACGAGGGTCGATGAAAGACACTTCTTCTTTTGGCAGGCTCCTTTTGATTCGCATTTTTGCTTTTACTGATGTAGATGCAAATATTTAAGTCCCTGGAGTGTTTTGTTCTTTGTTTAACCATAAGAAACGAAGAAAGGCAGGTTCGTTTAATTAACGATTTGAAAAATCATCTATTTGGCGGCAAAATTTAATAAGTTATTGACGAGACATGGAGTTGACGGGTGCAACGGTTACCTGGCTTTTGCATATTTTTGGTTTCAACCGTCACCCGTCACACGTATATGATAAATGTGCTATCTAATGAGATGTCACCTAAAATTTTAAAAAGCGATTTCGATGTGAAAATATTTTCTAAGTGGGCTGGTGATTTTAACTGTCCGAAAATATTTTAGTTATGTCGGAGTAACGGTTTCCGAACGAGGTTATTCAGACCCCGCGCAATAATGACTGGTTTTGTAATGTGAGTTCCTCTTGATAATTGATGCTTTGTAATTCAAGTAAACGTTTATTGAAAATGTGCAAAAACATATTCTGTCTTTTGCGCACCTTTTGCGAATTACACCTCTTATGAATGCCATACATAAAAATAGGATACCTCTCGCTTTTAATAGACCTGCTAACTTTCAGAATAATTCTTAACTACACCAACCGTTTTACTGGTGTTTAGGATTCTCCGGCTGCAAGTTGTAAATTCCCATATGCAGGCAATTATGCGTTTGTAAACGTTAGCATGAAGATGACGATGAGTGTGAAGTCCTTTTATACTTTGCAAGCATCATTAATAAATAAAATAATACAGTACTTTTGAATGGCCGTTTCAGGGCTACAAAGAGTGCAGGTTTAAGCCCTTAGCTACTCATCTGGATTTATCCGACACCTCTTACGCTGGATTCCATGCCTCATTGCAAACATCAGTGTGTGGACAACCTCGGCTTTTAATTCACAAACTATGCATTTGTGATTACAGGTAAGTCCCTGTATGCTTTAGTCGGCGTACATCAACACCATTTATTTGCTTATAGCAGAGCCAATGATATTAGAAAATACCGTAGTGGGGCTGCTGTTCGTTCTAAATTGTTGTCTTGGAAAGAAGTTCCTGTTATTTTCTGCTCCTTCAGCAATTTTAATGCGATTTTTGTTCCTACGCCGGTTTTAACCAGTATGTGGCAATTTTACAGACTTTGAAGAAAAGCAAAAAGGTCTTTTTTCTTCCTGGACAACATCGTGCCATCTTCGCAATGCGCCTGCCTGCTAACGCACTCAAAAGAATACGGGTAAACAACGATCGCATAACGTAGGATCATCGATGAAGAGTACAGATTTTTTTAAGTATAAAGGTTTCACGGGAGACTTAGCAACCGTGCTCATTAAAACAAAACTGGCGCGCTCCGTACATTCTTTGATGAGCGATTCAAGTGCGCATTTGCCCCAACAAACGAATTGTTCGTTGCAACGATCGAGCTTGATACTTTTCATCTGCCTTGTCTCACTGTTTCGTATGATTGATCGTGGTTAGCCTATTCGCGCAAACAAACTGCCCCTATACAAGAAGAATCACATATTAAATTACTTTTTCATATCAGGTTTATGCGATTCGTTTAACTACCACACGGAATCGTTTAGACAGCCATCGGTAATAGTCCGAATATTGAAAATTATAAGCTAATTAGTAAGAATATACAGAAAAAAGTCGCCTGTTTGTTGATTCCATTTCCCAAACTTTCCAGTTAAACGAAAGAATGCTTGACGTTTCGGGAAAAGATTTACCCTTTTCCCCTTTTAAACCATTTGGTGCGTGAAACCAAAAATGTCTGGGAATCTGCCCACCCATTTTCGGCTAAAAACCCTGATCACGCAACGTAAACCGCTTTAGGTGCTAAAGAACCTAAAGTGCAAAGTTTGAGATCTCCAAAAATGGCATAAGTTTAATGGAAAAAGATGCCGTAGCCCAGTTTTTCAGAATGACTTTAACTGCACACACTTAGGTAAAAACGCGCTCGCGGCGGCAAATAAAATGTCTAACTTTCATACCCGCAGACGAGCACTGCCAGCATGCAAAAAGTCGTACTAACCTCCTTACTCTTAGCGCAGTTTTCCTAAATTACCTACTACGGCCTGCATTTGACTGCCGTATTATAAATGCCCAAAATGCCTGGCTATTTTGGATTATTCTGCATAAATTTCGTCTATGGACTAGAAAAAAATATACTAACGTGTCCAATGAAGTTGAGAAGTATTCCGGCCAAACATTCTGTGCAATTATGTGATATAAACAACATAAGCGCACTTCGCGCCTGTTCTCAGTCATCGGTAATGGCATATGCAGCGTTGAGCGTTATTAGTTAAAGAAATTTTCTTTTGGAAATGCTGACTTTTTCATGAGTTTTTTACAATATTCAGTAACGGATCTCATGGAATACTGGCCAAAATTTTGGGAGGCGTTTTTTATTAGGAAGGATTTCTTGGATAAAGCTGAAACAGGCCGTTATTGGCTTTTAAATGCCTTTTTTCTCGACTGTGTGTAATCACTGCGCTCGATAAGGATGACCACTTACGTACCAGGTTCTTTTGATGAGTTACGTTAAAAACATGCTTTAAATATCCTTCGATGTACTTAATCTGCACCAAATCATGTCTTTCTATGATATTATATTCGCAAACGGCATTTTTGGTTTCACATAAGTTTTATTCTAGAGTACGACTGAGCTCAATTTGTTTTTCCATTTGAATTTATGATTTTGCGCGCTACTAGAAGTTTATTGTCAGTCGATGAAATATCATTCATTGGTTTATGCTATTATCAAGGTAAAGTATACAGCTTAAAAAGTTCAAAACAAATGTGGACTTTGTTGCATGATACATAATCATCTAAACAGAGGAACACGATATTGTTTGGAGTGGACATTACAGGCCTATACATAATCGCATTATTAGAAATGGTTTGGGACAAAAAAGTGTCCCCTAACATGCCATAAACTTTTAATATGACATGATTTGCTACCAAACGAGTACTATATTTGTCTTCTTTGAAATATATATTAATTTATAAGCGCAGGAAGAACCGATGGAAAAATGTTCGCCACCTAAGTTATCACTCTTTTGCTGAGTAAAGTCACTGCAGTCGTCTAAAAAACGGCACACGCAAAAGCAAAATTTCACATGGTTCCCCAGAACGAAGAAGGCTTATAACTGACACTGTACAGACCTATGTCGACGTCAGTTCGTATCTCAGTCGCAGTCTCAGAGCTGTCAGAAGAAGTACATTGGCGACAGGGAAGGTATTTTAGGCCAAGGAATTTTCCCTTAAATGAATTCTGCCAGAGCACATCTGCTGCGCTGAGCGTTCACCTTGATAAATCAGGAAACCTTCGTGAGAGTGGAGCAAGAAAATCTGTTTGTGACTAAAAGCACTTACTTCAGGATGACAAAATATAAACGGGCAAAATTACACGCTACAAGGACAAACCGATGGCACAACAAACCCTCTATATAATTAAGACGCAAATTCAAATAAACTCCCGCCTAGAGCCACAACGTATAGGGTTTTTAAGGAAATCTGCCAGCAAAATTTGTAATTCACAAATTTATAATAATTATCCACCTGAAACCTTATAAAAGACTTTCTTTTTCTCCTTGCTGCACTTCATTTTACCGTTTTCAGAAGGATGAACTTTAGTTTTTTAAATATTTGGAAACTCAGACAATGATTTTTTTGTAGGTGGAATTCGGTTATTCCCCTCTGTTTCTCTAATACTTCTGGATTTAACCTACGACTCTGATTGATGGTGTGATGCAGACGAACCCAATGAGTATGTTAAACTATAACATTTTAATCGTCTAGACATCAATGAAAGCGACTGCGCTGCAAAGGGCTGCAAAGGGTTGTGCATGTTAGCTCTGACTGAGTGTGACATATAATGTACATAACGTATCTTATAAAACCTAATGACGGAAACTGATGTGAGAATTTTCGGACTTCTCAGACTTGGTGAATTTTGCTCGCTCATCCAGGGTCCTAAGAATGTCCTTTCCAAGTGCACAAATTGTGCTCGCTTATTCTTATTAAGCAAACTGTTCATAAATCTGAACGCAAATGGACGTTGCGGTGAATTCGGGCAATGTCCTCTGCCACTACGTGTGCTAGACTTCAATGACGCGTCTTAGTGTATTTTATTGACAAAGGTATAAATTGCCTTCGAGTCATAAACATAGAACTTACACCACTTAACATTTATTTCCTGACCGACGATAACCGTAGAAAAGTTCTCTTCAACACAGTTTGTTTAAATAATACAGGAGAATTTTTTGATTTCTAGAAGTCGGACTTACATATCTGAATGAGATGGGTAACGCAAAGGTTATTTTAAGAGAACCAGAGGTTTTATCGATTTTTAGAAGTGCTATTAGGATGTGTGTGCGATTCGGTGCTCTGAAATGTAGTAATAACCCACACAAATTATTTCTTCATTAAAATGATCCGAAAGTGTTTTGCGGTTCTGAAAATTCTGCTTGTTGTCACAAAAAGGACTACTACTGAATTATCCTTTCCAAATTTGAACATATCAGAGATTACACTTTGTGCAGAATAGATTCTGCACATTCCCAATTCAAAAATCGAAAAAGCAAAACAGTAACAGTTTCAGCAAAAAATTAGTATTCCTATGCCAATTTTGACTTGCCTTCCTCATTGTAGAACGGAAGTTAAAATCTAGCAAAATCAATGCAAATAGACGAAATATGACGAAGAAGCCATGTTCTTGCGTTAACGGTTGAAAAATATTACCATCGTTAAGAACATGAAAGAAACGTTCAAAAGCGTCAATTTGTTTCTGGGTTTCACAGTATAAAAATACAAAGTACACAGAGATCCATCCACGAGAGCAATATGAAAGAACTCCTTAAAAATACAACTTTTAGGGAACGTTTTCGCTAATTGATCAAAGGCATATTTGCTGTTGTCATTTGATGTGGATGGTCATTTTATTTTAGAATGAAGTTTCATGTTTGAGTGAGTCATCAAATGTGATCCAAACAACTTTTATTTGAAGAAGGACGCCCAATCAATACGTCGGTAAATGCCTTCAAGAATTATCTGATTTTAAGGTTTTTAGCAGACACAAAATAAAGAAACTATCTTTATGGGCAATCAGAGAAAGTGCCTGAAGTATTTAGCGAAATTTCATGAAAATTGTAATTGCAATTTAAATCAGACAAAAGTTTAACTAAATTTAACGGAAAAAAGGTTATCTTTAAAAATACAAAAGGATACGCTTGCGTTTATTCATGCCCTTGCTTTTTAAACCCATTAGGCACCGAGCAGCCTGGCGGCATGCGACCTTATGAAAACTATTGTTCCTGTAATTTTTCCACCAATGAAACCAAGCAAAATCCTGCTTTTATTATTGAACCACATCTCAATGAACTTAAATGCGTCAAGAATATCGGGGATCATCTGGAGAAAGTTTCTTAATCTATACTCTGAGTGTAGACTGCTGGTAAACAGCAAAACCCAAAATTACACTAATTCCTAAAAGATATTTAAAAAAAAACCTTCACTGAAACGCAATTTTTAAAAGTCATTCTAATTGGGCTTTCGTGTTTATTTAGGTCTTTCCCTACATCTACAAACGCGGTTTACTTAATTACATACATTTTGACGTTTTTGGGACTTTGCGCTTTTCCTAAAAATCGGCAGTTCAAAGCCACGCAACGGTCCCTTTAATATTTGTTTGATGTTTTTAATTCTTAAAGTTGTGCATGCATTGTTATCAGCTTGCGGATCATTGGAAGTCGACGTCTATCTTGAGTTAATCTCCTGTATTGATAGTAAATCAAATCGCTAGGCCAGATGACACAAAATGGAAAAGTCTGTGACAACGCAAGCGTTTGCTATTTATTAACAATTTTCTCATCGTTTTTTCGCGTTCTTGTAAATTGTATAGCCATTCTCTCATTTGCAATGCATATCCTTCTGAGGCTTATCAGATAACTATGTTGCCGCCCTTAGACTGACCAAGACCATTTTAAATTTCAAGAGTCAGCTCTATTTGGCGCAGGATAAAATTAAGTTTCCGTTACAAGCGACAGTACATATAAATTATTTTTGACTTTCTATGATTGCAACTCAAAATTTTAAGTGTTTGGCTAGGTCCATGAATGACACTGGACGTTTAGTAAACACTTGTAAATTGGACAAGTCAAGTTGACAAACTCGCGTTTTCGGTAATTCTCCTTCAGCCAATACCGTTACAATGGCGAATAAAAATACACAAAATGAACAGCGCTTGTAGTTGTATGCGAGTCTGATTCTCACCGAAAGGGGCTAGCAACGGTTGAGGCAGTGGCTATACGGTTAGCGATATTCGGTTTTATCTGTCAGAACACGCTAACACAATCGCTTTCTCTACCGCGGCCATCGCCAGCCTCAAGTGAGGACGACATGCCGTCTCAAATTTTCAAGTACACTGATGGGGTCTTCGTGTACTCATGCCTAGAACATCATTCAAAGACTCTTATCTTTCTTGCATAGTCCCGAAAACTAAATTTTACCAACTTCATCATGCGCATAGCGTGGGGATGGTGAGTTTTGATGACTAACTAGTCCTTGGTACACTTAAAAACACTGTTGCTTTTGCATATTTTCATTCTTCCAAATAACTTTCTTGTCCTGCCGAAGACGTATCGAAACCACGTGTAAGTCAGCATAACTGTTCAACTGCAACATGGGAATCATTGGCAGGCTTTGCTCAAAAGCGCGCATGGAATTCTGTGACTATAAAAACCGGCGAGGGTCAGGCTTGCTGGGCGTTCGCCATATCAGCTACACATCGGAGAACTTTAAAGTATCACAAAATTGGATCCTCGATATTGCTACCAACTAAACAGAAATGTTCTCTTTGGCATTTAATGATAACTGTGAATGAATTTCATGTGTCTTTGAATGTATTGTCAAAAACGTATTTCCCTGTCATATTTGCATTTCGATGACCAACCTCACGCAACAACTACCGCGAGGCCTTTTTATTCCTTCCTCTGCACGTACAAATAAATTTCGCCAGTTAATTTTTGGCTCATTTGCTATCCGGCGTAAGTAACGTCGGCCATAGACCATACACTTGTCCAAACACCTAAAAAGATATATCGAGCACTGCGAACAGGCTATAAATTGCATTTTACACCACCGTTTAATTTTCTGTCTCAAATTTTTTCATGCCTCACTATTACTGAAGGCGCTTAAAAAGGGTGGTCCCATGGAAGCGTAAAATGATGGCTTTCAAAAATGCGAGAATGGAACCGTCAGTTTTAGCTATCATTTGCAAACGGATTCCAAATGCCCAGAACAAGCATCAAATTCAGATTTACTGCCACTGTATTTACTGACTCAAGCGCTATCGATTGCTGTCTCTCACGTGCAAGCTGGGCTTTGCAGATCGAATTACAACGGTTCTTCACTTTTTATTAATCTTTAGTAAATTTTTACTAGCATCGAAACCCCGCAGAGATAAATAAAGCAGCAAAACAAACAATTTCGTTTCTTTGTATTATTAAACGTAAAGAACAATGAGACAAAACTAAGTTGTACATTTAAAATATGTTTATGACTACTATTTTTATTGTTATTTTCGGACGACTTACTTAGAATTTGACTGCTTGGATCAGTGCTATCATCTTTGAGTCGGAGTTTAATGTCCACTATTCGTTCTGCAATTAAAACAGATTCATGGAAAGCATTGACAAGTAAATTATTTTCCGGTAGATGTAAAATCTATCCCCGCTCGTTTGGGTAACAGAACAGACATTGTTAATTAAGCATTTATCGTAGCGTGTTTGACGCCCTCAACGAACAAAGAAACTATGCGGGGCAAAGCAATGTCATCCTGAAAGATTGGGTATAAATGTAAAGCCCCGACGTTAAGTTAAGGAAATTCCTGCTCGACCGGTCACGTCTCCATTTTATGAATTGGTTTCTGCATTTCAAATATTTGCCTGAATGGACAAAACACTTCACACAATCGCGTATTTTAAGTTCTTTTCTAAACATAACCTCTGTTGCACACTTTGCTCCTCAAAAATGAGCAAAGGTCACTTCCAACAGTTTTACCATATTAGTTTAAAAATTAATGATAATATACTCCAGGATGCATAAAAAACCGTACGTTAATTTATCGAAACACGCTTCTAGCGAACGAACAATGACATCTGCAATTACGGTAGTGGTTACACATGACGCGATTGCAAAAATGTTTTTTCGTATTAATCTATAGCAATACGCAGTCTTTGATAAAAATACAGCATGTACTGCGAATTTTAGCTTAACAATTATCCACACAGATGCATTTATTAAAAGAAAATTCTCCCAAGTTTGCCTTATTTAAATACCAAGGCCTACCACGGCGAATTGCAAAATCCCCCTTACGATTCCCTGCAACCCTATTATATTATTTTTTCAATAACTCAAAATGATATGCCTTAGAAACCATGACATTTCCTTACCAGCAGACCCTTTTTCCAAGCCATAAACAGTGTTCGAAGTAGCATGATGAGTTATTTATGACACGCATTTACAGAAATGTCTTCATTTTATTATAAAGGAATGCGCAACGTTCATAAAAAATTAACAAAATAAAACATGCATGGAAGTGGCGTTGGCTAAACAGATGGCGGAGTATATTAACATGAACAGAATTCACGGATGCCTATCGACTGCTACCGATTGCTGCATAATGAAAAGCAAGATGGCCGTAGAGTCATTAAAGATAATTTAACTCTCCTAATGTCTACTTTCTTTGAACGTTTAACCGGTAATATGGGAAACACCAGGGCATATTTAATATGACCCAAGTAATTTAGAGCTATAAGTGTTGAACGATCCGCTTTTTCTTGCCAAAAATGAATAAAGATTGTATTTTCCCTCTTTTTCTTCAATGTTATTATCGACTTTTTCTCGCATTTGCTTCGGACGCGCTACCGGTGCTGAAGGGTAAATCCAACTTTTCGAACAGATCGCGTCCACCAGTGATGTCAGAAAGACGAAATTCCGCGTAACAGCCTGATAAATGTAAACTTTGCAGTTGAGTGGATTTATTGATGTCTTAGAGATTTTATGTCCTCTTTTGTAAAATAAATGTGCTCAGCGACATAGACTTTAATGAAATGCACGATCTGTCGTGCATAAGGGGGAGCACAATGGACAGTCCATTCCGGCCTATCCTATCGCACAAACGCACTCCAACGTACTGCCTGGCACAATGACTGTTTCGGCGTCTCACATTTCTGACCGCTGGTTCGGACACCACGGACTATTCGTCAAAGCAATACTTGTAGTTAATTAGAGGGGTTGAGGGGTTGAGGTCATGGCATCTTTTGATGTCATGTTATTCTTTGCTTCTATTGCTCAAGATCCGGAAGTCGAAACCTTCGAATTACTACTAAAGTACAAACGCGCTGAAACGTGGAATCGCTTCAGACATGTCCAAATCTTTTACGTTCGGAGGTTCTGTCTGAGGGCCTTCTTCAGGTTTGATGGAAAAATCTACAAGCAGGTAGAGGGCACACCAATATCTTCGCCGATTTCGGCTCTCATAGCCGCAGCGATTCTATAAGTGTTAGTCGGTGGTCTCCTAAAACCACCAAGCGACATTTTATATTCGGTATATAGAGGATATCCTGATAGTCATTGAACTGGATCATCGAACGTTCAATTAATGTATCAACGATATATTCCCCATAAAGAAGGAAAAAACAACCAACTAACCCCCCTTGATGTCCTCGTCTGTCGCAAATATTGTGGTGGCCAAAAGACCAAAGTAATCAGAAAAGCGACAATCAGGACACCTATACTAAACTTTAGCAGAATCCACCAAGTCCGCTACAATTTCAGCTGCACAACGACGATATATCGGCTTAATGAAACACACAGAAGTGAACCGGAAGACAAGGCTGCTGAATTCCAATATTTTCGACAGGTTCTCGGAGAAAGTGGTTACCCGCACAACTGCATCAACCAGTGCATGCGCAAACACGACGAGCGACAAACCCATGTCAACCCTAAAATTTGTCGAACGATCCCTACGCCAAGGATGTCTCCGAGGACGTTGCACACAGACAAGAGACAACCAGTAGTTGTCAGATGATGAGAGTAAAAGACACACTGCCACGACAAGAAACATTTGGAGTAGTTGACAATATCTGGTGCGGTTGCGGACATAGCAACTACGTTGGAGAAACTTAAAGGTTGCTTCGGATGCGAATCGCCGAACACACGACAGCGGTGCGGAAAAATTGCGCCATTTATCATGTTGCGACTCATTTGACGAGACTCGCCTACACATTTAATTTAAGCCGGAACTCGCGCGAGCGGTAATAATAACATCAACCACGAGTTGCTTGAGACATGGTTTACGGGAACAAGTGCGATGGCATTCCGACTTCATATTTGCTGCTGAGGCATAATCTTATGAAAGTAATTTGCAAACCTGGGAGCGTGAAAGCCGATGAGATGGCTGACCTCGCAATCATCACCCCAACATTCAACATGGGGGATAAGATCTCAACAGTTACCAACGTACATGCCGTCCATCAAACAGTTAGCACTACAGCGGGCAACAATAGTCTATGACGGTTAGATGGGTTAATATGTATAGGTGTGCAGTAGCACAGCGACTGCATAATGCAAATACTGCGCTTTCCTTTGCACGGATGACCGTTTCCGTCACTGTCCCTTATGATGGGTTTGGGCTTGAATCCGCTACGAAAGGTTAATAAACCCTGCTGTTCTAGCGAATACCTCTTCTTCTTAAAACAATGTCGTAAATCTTGTTTCAATTGTGAAAAATACAACACACAACTAACTAGTATTTCTGGTTGTTTCTGGACAGAGAGAGCGAACTAAAGTCGTCGGAATATAGGATTCCCATGGCAACATATGGATTTTCTACTAGCGTCCGAAAATACTGCGTTTGGTTTTATGACAGGTCCGACGTATTCTTCCCTAGCCTCATGCTTAGAATATGTGGATACAGGTGAATACTGTCATTTCCATAACGACTCTAATAAGAAACAGCTATCATGAATAACATCAAGCTATAGAACTATTTTACCGGACAAAATCCTGTGCTACAGTTGATTTGGAAAAAAATGTTCTTTGCGACATTCACTGAACTTCACAATTTACAACATTTATAATTCAGGCAGGCGAAGACGGCGTCGTTTTTGACAGATGTGCATCCAGAAACTGTTTATTCAAGAAATGCAAAAGGTCGCACGGAACTCTGCCACCTAACACAGCACTTATAAATGTCTGCTAACTGAGACGACTGCAGGCAAAGTATTTGTATTCGGGCGTTATTTGCTTTATAAAGCGACAAAGCAGAAAAAGAACTTCGCGAACTTTAGCGACGATAAACACTATCTTTTTGTAGGTTCGCGTTTAAGACAAAGTTATTCAGCACTTTCATTGGTTCAGGACGTTTTTTGGAATCTTTGTGTCTGCTTTATATTTACGTGTGTGCAATATAAAACGAAGGCAGTAGTTTAGCGTGGAACAGGTGACTCCGTGTAATGAACACAATTCCGATAACCGAGTCCTGCCTATTAGATATGTTTCCTACCATCTGGTGACACGGAAGTAGGTGTTTAGGTTATTCCTGATTTCGGTTTATGCAGATAGCCCAGCGTTTTTATACATTTATCGTTTACTTCTGGTGATGATCGTATTTTCATATGAGTTTTTCGGCATCAACAGTCGAAAACAATTCTAGATACAGTAGATGTGACGCGTCACGAAATCGTGACCGAAATTCTGAAATGTCATTTGCGACTGGACAATTTCCTTTAGGCAAAGTTGCCGTATTAAGGATCGCGCGGCATAAAATCAGAATATTCCAGTTCTGATGGGATGGCGGCTTTTGGCCGAACTTCGTAAAGCTTGTCCGTACGAAACGTGTTTCGTAAAAGATGCTTGCTTAGATAGCATGACGTTTTTTTTCCACTGATTGTGATGCCATTATAAATAAAACTTTGTTTAATAAACATAAACGCAAAAAATATTTTTTTTCTTTACTGATTTGGAAACAAATTGCATCTTTTGCAAATGTTCCGCATGGACAAAAATCACCTTGGTTTTAAACAATCTCCAATTGCAAGACTGTTTATGACCTTCAAATGTCGGGTTGTACTGTATTGCATCAGAACATTTAGCATTTTACTTTTGAAGCTGCCGAGATGGTTCGCAGCCGTTGCGCGAATTATGATTCCTATATGTCGTCTTCATAATATATAGAAATATGTTTTTTTCTCGAGCGAAACGCATGTAACTTAAAGTTCGGAAATCCCGACATCAGGTCGGGCTTAAAAGTGTTCGGGAAACTGAAAATAGTGTAAACCAGATGATATGTGCTCTCTCTCTTCAAGAATAACACTACTAAATAAATACAAGCAAATATTTGTTTCTGGTTTCCATATATTTGAATATTTAAAAGCATTAAGGTCAATGATCTAGGGCCGGCTATATAAGTTGCGAGGTTATTTAATGAATTTTCTGAAAGGTTTCGGGTAAGATTGATTTGAAAGCTGGTTTCGATGTTTACAGCGTTCTTGGTTTGCAGTGCCTCTTGAGGCGGTTTATAAGGACACATGATTACACTTTTGTAAAACCTAAAAGTCAGCATCTAAAATGAGTGACTTCCGTCGTCAGCTGCGTTAAATCAGACTATGTCCCAGAGCAATAGACCAAAAAAGAACGCTTAACTGGCCGCTTTTGGATCACGCAGACTTCCTATGGATGGAGTAATGGAGTACAACAAAGAGCTATGTCAGTTTTGTCTACCAAGGTGCACTATGACAACGATGCGGCCGTCCCACTCAGGAAATTGTAAAGGACTCCTCTGTCTATACGGTTGTTAAATTGCTACCGATTGTTGAACCGCTGTTAAGAGAGGAATCATCGGGTGAAATCGATGACTGTCAGAGTAGAACTTAGGGCTGCGTTCGAACGGCAGAATATGATTGGCATAATGCCGCGGGTGATGGGGATGAAGGACGCATACTGAAGACGGGAAGGGGCGACGCGTATAGGTCCTTTCGACAGAAATTAAATCTCAAAAGGCTGTGTAAAGACTAAGTCAACCTGGTATTTTGAGCAAAGTGAAGAACATCCGCGTAATGACGAAGTCTAGCGAGGAAGACGTTAACAAAATTCCCATCAGTCAATTCGTGATGCACTTGTTAACGTCAGCCAAACGCAGTCAGTCTTAGAAATATCTTTACATTCGCAATTACGATAAGTCCCATGAACTTCATGTAAAAACATAAATTTGTTCGAAAATTAATTTAAAATTTCGAATTTACCGGATTCGCTGTGGGCACCGGAAGTGCATGAATTCCACAGAGCGTAAATCTGACGAATAAACAGGGTCTGTAGTTTATAGCACGACCTTTAAGGAATAATGTGAAAAGGAAAACAACACGTTTGCCACGTTGATCGTCGGAAATAAAAATTGCTCTTTGTAAATAAGTTGCCCGT
Organism: Spirometra erinaceieuropaei; assembly: GCA_902702965.1. Lineage (NCBI taxonomy): Eukaryota > Metazoa > Platyhelminthes > Cestoda > Diphyllobothriidea > Diphyllobothriidae > Spirometra > Spirometra erinaceieuropaei. Next base: position 56,495 of record CACRXP010000370.1, on the reverse strand, counting down.
TTATTAGATCCCTCTGTTAGCAGCCGCATTCTTAATAAACCGCTGTAGAGTTACTTAAAAATCCCAATGATCTATTTATAATGCGCCAATCAGCAGTCTTAAAAGGCCGATTTCTATGTTCCAGTTGCATTGAGAATTAGTGATTTTCGAAACACACCGGACTTCATACGTCCCAAATCTCTCAGTTAAAAAGACTAGAAAAATAATCATTAGATTAGCAAATGGAAGCCGCCACTGTGGCAAAGGTACTGAAAAATAACCCTAGAGCATACCGTCGTCAAATATTCCATTATTAGTAAAGCTTAATATGCTCACAGAATTTCATCGAGGTCCACATGGCTACACAGACCAGCACGCTGAGTGAGGGCAGTTGGCGCGAACGATGCTCCTCAAACTGTTTTGCCAGTTTCACTACGTTGGATTCCAGAATGACCTACAACACCGATGTGTGGTTTGGAGTTGGGATCGGAGTGGCGTCAGGTTGTGATCGGGTCCGCATCGTTGGCGTCGGGGAGGGGCTGCATGGCGTCGGCAGTCCGAATCGTGGTAGTTAAGGCTTGGAGTTTGTACGAGGGAGAGCGTCACGACGCCGAAACATTGCTCATCAATGGTGACGGTCGTCGACTTAGTGAAGATGCGGAAACGGAAAGTAGAGACGGTTTATGTGAAGGGGTGGACGAGTGTAGCTCTTTCAGCGTGTCAAGTACGGAAGTGTTCGACGCGGATCGCTGGAGAAAATGTGTATAAAAATTATGGCCCAGTTAAAAGCGTTTGATCGTTTGAATTGATCGTGCGCTAGGTTTGCGACTTCGAGCCGCTCTTTCAACCTTGCAGCGGCAAGCCGGATTGTTTCGTAAATTGTTGCTCCAGCCTTTACCGCATTCTTCAACGAATGCTGACCTTTAACGCGGTCTACGCATTTAATTTCAATCGAAATTAAGTTCGTTCGAAGAATTTTTCGGAAATTTTTATGCCATGTCGTTCATCTTCCCTGCGAATATCGCCCACGGCGAGGTCCGGTGGAATGGTCGCTTGGATTAGCGTTCGCCGCGCATCTCTCGAGTGGGAACGCGTTCAAAATGCCGGGTCCAGAGTTACATAATCTGCGATTTCTCCATGTTTAGTGCCGTTCCATAGGAGATGGACAATAGTACGGTTTCTTTGCTGCAGCTAATGTAGATGGTTCTGATTGCCTGGAAGAAATGTTTCATATATTTGTGGTTTGCGTGGTCCTGTTTAGCTTTGCGATTCGTTCAAAATGTTATCGTTTCTGTCGCCGCTGGTGAACATGACTTCATGATCAGGAGAAGACGGCCTAGCTTACATCGCTTACGGGAGAGATGTAAGATCTGTGTACCCCATTTATTGAGTATTGCAATTCCAGCAAATCCCGATTTTGGCGGCGCTCACGTCTGTATAATCTCATGGCGAAATAGATAGCGCTTCGCATGTTTCGACGGTGGATAAGCATTTTTTCCACGTTGAACCGTTGGCTATACTTAAGCCTTCCCCTTGCGGCCGTGAATTCGAAGTTTTCACAGTTTTCACACGTTACCAAGTTTTCACAGTTGAATCTTAATCTGCTATTCAAAATCTCCCAAGACACTGGAAAATGGAAGACCGAATAAATTTATATACTCATGGAACTGCAAAGTGCGCAGTTCCCAAAAAACCTCATCAAAAGACAGAAAAAGATTGACATTTTCGGCTATCAAGGGGAAAGGAGAGAACAAAAACACTTGCCAAACAAACTGGATTGACATTGAAATAACGTTTATTTATTCCCTTACATACTTGGGCAGGAACACGATCAGACAGTATCTTAACCACTTGCAGTCGCCTATTTCGGAATTTCATCCTGACTTTATTGGAAAAATAACATTAATTTCCTCGGAACCTCGTTTGCTGTCACTCTGACCTGCCACGGTTTGAGCCGTCCGCAAGATCCACCCGGTGTTGATCACTTGCATCATCTTTTCTGCCAGCCTTGTGTTTACGGGTTTGCTAAACTGAGTGACTTTCAGTTTACATGTATTTCCTCACTGGGATTGGATTGTGGATGAATTTCGGTTGCTCATTAATCAGAAAATTTCCATCGTTGCCGCTAATCGATCCGCCAGTAGATTCCCCGTTTTGCCTTCGGGTGCAAATCAACTTGCATTTAACGCCGCAGTTTGCCGTAAATAAACTTAAAAACCTAATTCTGATGGGCAACTTAAAACCTACTAATACTTGAGATGGTTAGTGACAACGATTGCCTCTGGAAAAACAGCGCACGGTTGAGACGACGCCTTAAACCATGTATGAATACATTGTCGGTGGCCTTGCTTGTGAAAAGTGCTGATATTTACTTATGATCGTTAATCGTTTGAAAACCGACCTTAATTCGCAAAACCAACATCGGTACTGATCATAAACCACTTTATTAGAACTAACAGCATAAAGAAATATTAAAGGCAGTGTTGCGTTGTTTAGAAATGCCAGGCTTTTAGAAAATCGAGAAATCGTGAAAAATTCAAAAATGGTTCTAAATTGGCAATCGTCATTTTAGGTGTACGGAATGTCTGCCCATGGAAAATGAACGAGCTATATATGAACTCACAAGTAGAATAACTTTGAAAAAGAGCGTTTTGCTAATGCTTGTATATAAATAGTTTTTAATATTAGTGCAATATCAGTTATGGGGACTTGTCAACAGCCTAAATTTTGAATATTAACTATAAGGCAGTTTTCTGAATATTCGCATTAGTCTTTACGTCTTTTACCCGTGTTAGATGCGTAAACTAGGATTTTAGATGAAACCAACGATAGAAACGTCATTGGACAAACGTTTTATATAAGGTCATATTCTGCCAGGCAAATCAATGACTAAAATATTTAGATTAACTTGAGAGATGTAATCATAAACATACCATTTTAAGTTTATTACGATAACCGTCATTCTGGGAACACACTTTTTACATGTTCTTTGTTTCAGATTACTTAGAGTTTCATATCCACCTTACAATATCGATGAATACTTCATGGCTTTCGGGTTTTTCATCCAATTGTGCATGCAGAAAGATTATTTTGAGTGAGTTTAGATCTTAAAATTGAGATACTCCAAAATAGTTATCAAAGTAGCGAGTGCTTGTGCGTTTATTTTATGCATATGATAATCTAGGTTAGTTTTGAAGACGCACCTACGCAGGAAACTTTATTGTCTGATAAAAAGAACGTCCACAATCGAGGGCATCAACGAATGTGCTTTCAATCAATAAGAAAACGTTTTCTAATAAATTAACTTCTAAGGAGCGCTTTTGGACTGCATTCTGTTAGCGGACATTTGAGCATTTTGCATTTCCACGCGGAGAGGCCAATATAAATTTAACATATCTGTTCGTTTCTTTTAACTAGTTAAACATAGGGATATTTTCCTACCAAAAACGTAAAAAGAGGAGTTTTTGTTAATATCGTGTACATTGGCGACATCTTTACTCACATGTAGGCTGCATTCTGACATTATCCACGCATTGCAACAAAGGCAAAAGTACTGAAATTTTATCGAAATTGCTACATCTTTGGTCGTTCCATTTTTGAATTACGTATGCGCAGTCTTGACCGAACGAAGTGTACTGTTTAATGATTTCAAGACTGCAACCGAGTATTTGACGGTAGTCACTTCTGTGACAACAGGTATACTGTTCAAATGGCTATAAAGTTCAGCCCATTTAAACAACGGATTGCCCATGTACGTTTTTGCTGCACTAAAGAGCCCGAATTCCTACATTTTTGGGAATCTAGCATCTAAAATATTGATAAAAAGTCCGGTTCCCAAAATTTTACCTGTGTGGTAGCAAACTGATTCCCACAATTAGCATCGAAAATAAATCAACTGTCAAGTGCGATGAGCTCACTTTCATGGAACTCAAGAGAGTAAATTGTTTTACTCATAAGGCAAAATATGTTCAAATGAGCAGCAGGCGTCAAGAAAATGTTCGGCGAGGAGATTGTCCGAATAAATTAAACGTCCATTTTCCTGAAAATGTATAAGCATTGACAAAATTACTTGGATACATTATCTTTTGACAATCAGAACACTTCCATGAAGAAAATGAATGAGCGAGCAAAATGCACAACCTGAAGACATCGGTTCTTTTCACTGGGATCCATAATACAGGTCACGTTCTGTACACTTGTGAATGATTTCACTGTTCAGTAAACAGCAAGTGAATAATTTAAAATGCCCCTGTGGACACTTTGAGAGACCATGATTATTATCGCCTTCATTTGCTTAAGCGAATTTGGCATACATCTATATGCATGCTCGTCCCTAAGAATGATCGGTGAGCGTCCCTCTAACATTGTATACTCCTGACCGAAACTGACAGGTAATCGGGTACGTGGCCCAGTGGTTAGAGGCGTAGGACTTCTACCTAACAGGTTGCGAGCTCAAACCTCAGGCGTTGCACACTTCGCGGTTGTGTAGGAATGGCAAACAACGGCTGATACGCCAGAAATGTCCATTACAGTCTCCTTTATCGTTGTCGGTAATAATATACTGCCTAGAATTTCGAACCTCAATTCGCGCTATTTTTAAGTCACTGTCAGTCCCTGAGTTAGCGTGCGAATACCAGACCCTATCGGACGTTGAGCGTACGATGATGGAAAATGAAAACGACAGGTCCAACGCAGTTTATTTTGCACTCCACAGTAAAGAAAAGCGTAAAGAAAGTGGTATGCGATCTCCAGGCCTAGCAAGTCTTTCATGCACCTAAGGAGAGCAGATCGGATTAGATTTACGGCAAATGCCATAACCTCCCGACAACATTTGTAAGTTCTGCCCCTAACAAAGAGGCAGTGTGACTTCACCTAGACAGTTAGCGGCGAGCATGGGCAGGCGTCGTTCGCTGAAACACAATTCGAACATGGCGGACACTACCGAGATCTTAAGTGGCCGATGCAACCGATGGAGTATCGAAAGTACAGCGACCGCCAGTTGCTCTGTGAGGACCTGAAAATTTCTGCAAGTTGCCATTTTTTCAAAATGTATAGTAAATCTGAATCTCCGAAACGTCAAACGTTTACCGAATGTTTCTAACCAATTTATAAGAACGTTAATTCGTTGTTGACCCGCAGTTTTGATGAACTTTTTGTAAGCTATTGAAATGAACGTCGTTTATTAGATTTTTCACTGGCAATTGTGATCAGAATTTAGAATAATATTTATGAGCGTCTAAGAATGCGTCTATGTTTGCCATTGGATGAGGATTAAAATAATTGTGTTCGACAACCAAGTGATCTGGTTTGCATGTTTGTTTGTTGAAAAGCTATGGAGAAATAATACCAATCATATCGTTCTATTGTTGAAATTACCGGTAAAATCGCGTAAATAAAAGTTCGGGTCAAACGTTTTACTTTGCAAACGTTTTCCTTCTGATCACAAATAGGTTTTCTGTAACATAACAACTTAAAGTAATTAATGTGAAACCTGATGTTTATGACGTTTTACACTTGTTGGTAAAAAAAGACAAGAAAATACTCAGTGGAAATGAGTCGGTAAGAAAATCACGCTGACAAGATTTCTGAGCGAAATTTTTATTTAATCTACGAAAAACGAATTAAAAATGTATTCTCTTTTTATTTTACATAAACTATCGAATATTCCTTAAATTCACATAAGGCGCGCTACGAGTGCTGGAGGAAAAATCACGTTTTACGATCAAATCAGTCACCCAGTGAAGTCGAGAAGGCAAAATTTTTCGTAGCTGCCTGACCAAGTAAAACCTGAATTTCTTTGCAGTAGAGCGATTTTTTTGCTCTCCCTCGAATTTGTCTTAAACTTTTTTTTCCGGAAGGAAAAAACCAGGCAACATCGATGTTTAGATAATCCAGGATCTGTCATGCGCCGAGAAAGAGGGCTACAAATATAGATTCACCCACTCTGTGAGCGATAAAAATAAACTTTTCAAATGATTACAGTAAACTCCTACAAGTTTGTTTGTAGGCTAGTAGTTGCTTTCTTGAATTTCCCATTTTTTTCGATAATTTACGTTACTTTTATGCCGCGATCTCTGGTAGAAAGTACCTTGGAGAGAAGCTGCGCTATTGCCAACTAACATCGCAAGCTTTTGTTAAAATGCTTTTGTTGGAATAATAATCTTGTATTCAAAATTATTAATCATGTACGCAAAATTAAAAAAAAACTCTTTCAATTTAAAAGAAAGCGAAGGCACGATCACTGGGACAGTAGGTTTATTTGCCTGAGGTTTCGAAACCGAACTAGAGTTATTTCAATAATTGTGTATTAAAAGTATTTTTGCTTGCACTCCCAGCCAAGGCAATCCTGTGCTGCACTCTTCAAACACCAAAGTGAACTAAATTTTTAAAAAAACAAAAATGCCAACCATCTGTATAGTTTATATTGTTAAATGTTTAAATTCGAAGTAGGCGCACATTGTCTACTGCTTTATTTCTGCTTAAGGGACATTAACCGACACAAAGTTTACATTTGCATTTTTATAATCTATAAAGTAAATAACATTCTGAAGATAACACGCCTGCTTATATTCCGCTTTACAAAACTTATAGCAATTAAAATGGTGTTTTTCTAATATTATAGGGTTTCATAGTTAAAACGCCAAAATTTTTAATTTATCTGACAGATGCTAAAATTTCATCTCGTCAGTTATTTACGCAACAAAATGCATAAATAAAACAAAATATTTATTTTTACCGCAATCTATATAGTTTACCTTCGATGAAACTAATTAGAAACTGCGTGAGAAATTGGTACTTTTGGGGCTGACTAATTAATGACATAAAACGCCCGACGTTTTGGATGTTGAAGTATGGTCATCTGCAACTAGTCTGTCTTGTTTACCGAGCAAAACTGTATTGGATTTAAAAAGTATTTTTGACAAATAAAATGTGTGGAACCTGTTTTTTGTCCACAAACTTTCAAGAAACTAAAAGCCAACGTATTTTACCGTCACAATTAATTTACTAAAGAGACGTCATCCTGATACAAACAAAAATTCTATATGTTTTTTATATTTATTTATATGCCTTAAATAGCGTTCATGTATTTTTGCTCATTGCGCATAATTCGCGACTCAATGAAAAAATGGAACAGCAATGGGTTTATCTGATTAGCCGTGCAATTAAGCCTGATGTACCGTTGGAGAAGCTGCAGATTTTCACCAGATGGTGTTTATTTTGGCCGTTCGGAAGTGAGGCCGCAACGACCATTACCCCTTCCAACATCACCATTATCAAAGTCATCAACGACATTTCGACCGTGGGTATCAGCGATTTCCCCCATGTGCCTTACAAGAAGATGGGCTCCATGATGATGATTTGGACACCGTGTCCTCTGGTAAATGCATTTTTGGAAGTTAAGCACATAGTCGATCAAATCTAGGTCAGAAGGTCTGACGCTCGATTTTGAAGGATGGGAAACAGTGTTTCGTTTTTCTTGCATGAAATCCGACATCACGCTATATAAAGTTTAGTCGCGTAAAGGTGCCTATAACAACCCAGAACGTATTCTTACGAAACATCCAACTATGTAAAGTATTCACTTAACGTTCGCCGGTGAACATCATGTCATGCGTGTACGATATCATTGAACTCATCATCTGTTATCGCCCTTATCTTATTCAAAATTTATAAGCAATTTCAGATTACAAGTAATCATGTGAGAACATTTCAAATGAACTTTTCGTTGCATACTGACCTTGGATTGATGGTATTACCAATTGCCAGGTACGTGTTCCATGTTTTACACTGACATACTCGTGTATTTAAACTCAGCTAATGTTTTGGACACAATATTGGTTTTTTTAGAATTGTACAGAATTCTTTCTTCATAAAGCAAGTAAGTTGAAATTAACCTTCTTGTGCTTAAAGGACCAGGAGTGTTGCTTAAACGGTCTTTCGTCCAGTAAGTTGTTATGCAACGCCAGGGAGGAATTTGCGTGATTAAGTATCTAACACTAGAATGCGTTAACAACTTCACGGACCAAACCCTTCTCCTAAAGCGCCTTTTAACACTGCTCACAAGTTGCAATATTTTCTCTTTTCACGCATCACGTCCTATAAAATGAGCGAAAAATTGCTATTCCGTCGCACCTGTCTAGACAAATGATGCGCATTAACAAACTTCAATGCCTTTGGAAGACGATTATACTCACAACCCGGATAAAGCTGATGAAGTTTATCGAATCGCTCAGTAATTATACCTCATGCTTATCCCTTTGCAACCTACAGGGTCCGCACGCATAGTCGGTCACTGTAAACTTGCATCAATCTAAAGCATGCACTCAGGGTAAGTCCAATTTGATAGGCGATATGTACATTCTTGTAGAAGAAGAAGAAAAAAAAGAAGAAAGGAGGTACCCACAAGCCTAGCTATGGGCAGAAGACGTTGTAAACAATAAGAATCGCTCCAACATCTTCGGCATAATGCCTATCTTATCCCTGTGGACAGGAGTTTTCTCGTCATGTAAAGTACCCTATACTGAAGTCCAAAAAAGAGTTTCACCATGGCGTGTCAGTTGATGCATTCAGCAAAAAAACTTTAGACATCACCGGAGGGGTTGGTGTAAAAAACACCCGTTTTCAGTATAACTTTGCTTTAATTAAGACCTCTGACCACGAACTCGGTTTATAAAAATAATTTCTAAACTACACCTGCTTGCTAAAAACAGGCAGTGTGCTACCTGTGTAAACAGCTTGTTGTCTATGCTGGTCTGAATAATTTAGGTTATTTCGTAAAACATCCTATATATCTTTTTCTGAGACAGTTTGCACAAAAGTAAAATTGAGTCAAGATGTTATCAGTATGCCAAAACAGGACCAAAATAATGGTGGTTGTCTAGAAATCAAAAATAGCATTTAGATTAATTTCGACTGAAGGTAGCGCTGTCTCAATTATTTGTGGAAAACAGTTCCAGTGATTCTTCTCGCGAAACTGGTGGCAAGTGGAGCAATTAACTGGATTTAAGTGACACTTTGTGCATGCGTTGTGGTTTGGGACAGGCTGACATTCAGAGCATTCGTATTTGGAACCAGAAACCAGGAATTATTATGGTCTGTTAAAGGCTCTCTATTAAAGCACACAGCAAGATCACTCTGATACGTCGAAGGCTTTAGTTACGGATGGTTTTGTTCGCAGGAATTTGATAAATGCCCTTTGATTCCTATACAAATATGAAATGACAGAACTGCCAGTGAGTCCAATGCAGCAAAATCCTGCATGACGTTTGTGTAATGATATTTTATTTTTCAATGATAAGTAGCTTGTTCACAGTCACGGTTCAATCTGAACCAATTCCCGAGAAAACAGCATTTATCGCAAATAGGTCAACTGACGAACGTTTTTTCTATAGGTTAGCATATTTGCTGAGTCGGAAATACAAACAGTCATTTCCTCAAATCCGTAGAGTCTAACGCACCTAAGACCAAAACGATAGTCTTTACTACGATAATCGGCGTGCCTCTACCTTTTCCTGAAGTATCAGCTTATCAAATATGGAAATCAATTAGAGTTTCTGAGGACGCAACTGGCTGGCAAGGCGGAAATCAGCGCCTGTGCGTTCCACTTCTCCCCCTGGTCTATGGCGGATAACTGGAAAAGAGTTTATATACCAAATAGAAAGAAGATAAGACTGGGGTCGGAATTGACAACATGTGAGTCTGCTCACCCCATGGTGACATTTGTTATGGATGCGCATTTTCGAAAACGCCTACCGGACTCCAATCTAGCCCCTGTTCTGTTTCAGTGCCATTCTTAGCGTGTCAGGTTTTAGAGACGCATTCTTGTTATTTATCTTTGAAAACGTATGACTACATGTAAGCATGTTCTTACACAGTTCAATCATTATGGGATTCACGCTGCCTAAAAGCCAGTGACAGTCCTCGCCTCCTCAAGTAGGCTGAATTGCACTGCCCTGATGCTGATCGGTTGCAGGCAAATACAAACATGTGTTACTTTTGACAGACAGTGAAAGAACGATCACATGAAATGTTGGTCGGAATTCTGAAATGCGGTTTCGATGACTCAGAATGACTAAGGTGGTTTTGTAATAACGATGATCTTGCGGCATAAGTTTATAATATTTTGGACTTGGCAGAATGTCGGCTTTTGAAAGCACCAATTCCTTAACTCATTGTAGAAAAGGTACTTGAAAAAGATAGCTTTTTAAGAAGCACGTATTTTTTATACGATTTTCGATTGTCTTTTAAATTTAAATATTTTTTATAAGAAAACTTGGAAAAAAACATTTTGTCTTTCACCCGTGTGATAAAGAATGGCTTTGACTTCAAATTTTGCATTCGAAGAAGTAGTATAATTAAGTGTTAAAAAGTGTCTACTTTTGAAATTTTTTTAGACTGACCAATGTCCATTCATACAGCATGGAACCACTCCGTTCACCACTGTTTCTCATGAAATGTTTAACATAGTTTGCATCCACGGCAAATTTTGATGGACTCAATATGACATCTGCTCAAGGGCATAGAAGACTATATGACTTTCCCTGCGCGGAATGCATGTGCCTTGCAGACTGAAATCATTTGGCACTAATGCATCAGCTGATCAGGGTCCAAATGATTCGGGGATTGGAACACTTTTTAAAAACAAATAATACTCCTTCTTCGAATAGAAACTATGAAGTCGACGCGATTCTCTATAACCCGAGTGAGAGAAAGAATATTTTTTCCACGTTTTCTTATAAAATATAAATTAATTTTAAATAGAATCGAAAATCAGTATGGAAAATGCGTGCTTCTTAAAGAGCCATCCTTGCCAAGTACCGTTTCTACAATGAGATTAAAAAGTAGTGATTTCAAAAGCTGACATTCTGTCAAGTCTGAAGTATTATAAAATTATGCCGCAAGATAATCGTTATTACAAAACCACCTAGGTCGTCCTGCCTAATCGTAACCGCATTTCAGAATTTCGGCCAACATTTCATGAGATGAGTCACTCACTTTATAACATGAAATTGTCCAAATTTACCGCAGTGCATGCTATAAATCTGCAAGGGCCATATATTACGCACCGCGCTATGGGAGGCCGGACAAGGGCGAAGTCTGGCCGGGCCCTTGTGAGACGAAAGCGATGCAACATCCCGTACGCCTTAACATAAGCCAAGGCATTAATGTTCGCTTATCGGTTGTGCAAATATTAAAAAGCAGTACTGGTGACTTTAAACTACACTACTCTAGTATCGCGATTATCTAGCCAATGCCTTTTACTTAAAAACGCTTACATGCAGTTACTAAACGCATCGTTAGTTGAACTACTTACAGCTTTTTTGATAAAATATTTGTTATATGCCTAGTCTAACGGAGCACAGATAACTAGTCTGAATTAGTTAGAACGCGTCCATCAAAATATCAAAGTGCCAGCAAGCGACGTTCACTTAAATGAAGACGAAAATCAAGTATTAAATGTGTTATTCCGTTAATGAGATAGAGTAACATTCTTAAGTGAAACAGGGATATCGAAACGCCAACAGACGTGCCATATGAGTGAACTCAAATTTTTAAAAGTACCTAACGCCTGCCGTGCTAATACCTATATGAGGAGAGCAGCATAACACAGCACTTTATAAACATATTTTCCAATACATTTTCATTGGGCATCCTCAAAAAATTAGTCTCAAACATTTGCAGAAAAGCAAGTATGTAATGTCGAGTCATGTGCTTAAAGATCTTGCTGCTCAAAATCGGTGTAATTTTGCCGTTTACGCATTGCCTTATAGAGGGTCGATTAACACAAAGAAACAGCTGATTGAGCGGGTAAAGACGTCATTAGAATGTAAGTTTCCATAAGGTCGCATATTGAAATGCTGGTCAGTAATTGTTCAATTTTCACAGAATCAACAGAGTTAATAGTAGGTGTGCCAGTTGACGTATATTACGAGGCCTTCCTGGCCAAAATTTTGATTTTGTGATAACAGGTGTGTGTCCGCTGAGTTTTAGAGTGTCTCTGAAACATCAGTTTATACCTTAGGTTTTTCAGCGACTTCAATGGATGTCCTATAAATCAGGCCCACAATCTTTAAAATAGGATATATCTTACAAGTATTTACAAGTGCAATGAGTGCTTGAAAACTTGTTTTAACATAGATTGTATTGTATCTGAAGAGGCATCGAAACCCGAAATAGACGAACTTTAGCAACATAATGCGATGACATACACGATTTTGGTCCTTTTACAATTTTTAGTAGTGCGTCCAGCATTTAAAAATTGCTACTATACTGCATTACGGATGTCTGCATAGTATGTTTTACACTTGGAAAAGCCAAAAATTATACTTTCCATGATTTTGTTTTTTTCCTGTGAACTACTGATACCTCTTCCGCTGCAAGCGAAAGTAAGTTATTGATCATTGAATTGAATATATTTTTACCATGTTTGTTAACGTATAGGCTTTTTCCAATGTTTAGAAGTACAGAAAGGTTTTGCGATACAAGTACTGACAGATTACCTACACCATTAATATTTTATCCGCTACGCTTGTAAATTACTCATATTAACTAAATCATAATACTTGATGACAAAACCTGAGATAAATATTTTCGGGCCACCTGAGCGGGGCGCGTTTTTCTCACCCACAATATTTAAAATAGGATATATCTTACAAGTATTTACAGGTGCACTGAGTGCTTGGACACTCGTTTTAACCTGGATGACAGATTGTCTTGTACCTGAAGAGCTATCGAAACCCGAAACCGCATTTTCGAAACAGACGAACGTTAGCAGAACAATTCAATGACAGACACGATTTTCGTCCTTTTACAGTTTTTAGTAGTGCGTTTACTATTTAAAAATTGCTGTTATACTGCGCTCTGTTTCCGGATGTCTACGTGATGCGTCTTACACCCGGAAAAGCCAAGAATTATACTTTCCCGGTTTTTTAATTTTTCTGTAAACTACTGATACTTCTTCTGCTGCCAGCGGAAGAAAGTGATTGATCATAATATTGTGTATACTTTCGCCATCATTGTTAACATATAGTCTCTTTCCTTTGTTTAAAAGTGCAGAAAGGTTTTACGATACAAATAGTAACAGATTGCCCAAACCATCGATATTTTATTCGCTTCGTTTTTAAATTACTCTTATAACCTAACTCATAATACTAAATGACACAACCTGAGATGAGAATTTTCAGACAAGTTAAGCGCTGCGCAATTTTCGCACCTACATAGCGTCCGATAATGCCATTTTTTCACTCGCAAACGGCGTCTGAGTACGCTTAGCAGGCAACGTGTTAATTACCCCAAGTAAAAACAAATATTTTACTGTTTTTGAGCAATTTTTTATATAAACAGAGGGCGTGTTTTTTCTGAGAGAAGAGTACTTTGCTCTCGATCATCCCATTAAATTTAGACCGAGATTGCCGCAAGTGGCAATTGTTTTTTGTCTGATGCGAGACGTAGGAATCAGTTTGCTCAGGCGTGGATTCTTTAAGAAAACGAAGCGTTTTATTCATTTTCGAAAGTCCAATTACCGGGATTTTGCGAATCAGCCCCTTAAGTACAGTTAAAACGCATACGGGTATGCTGCTTTGGTAATGCCGGAAGCATAACTAGTATTTTTCTAAAAAGTTAAGAGCGTGAAAACTTGTGTCGGATTTTATCGTTTTGGTATGTAAAAATATAACGTCAATAAGCAAACAAACCACTAAGGCAATTCCTTTATGCGTAACTTATTAGTGAAGACCTTTCTAATAACAACGTGTGTCTTGTTGACTTCGTCGTCTATTTTCACTTATTTAGACTATGAGGTTTCCTATTTGTGTGAGTCGTCAGATCGGTTTCAACCAGCCATCCGCATAAAAAGTGACGTTCGAACACCCATTATGTCGGTTAGAGTCTTTCATCTTACGTTATTTGTTCGGATGTACTCAGCGCATAGTACAAAATCTACATGATTGCGAAATCGATTTATATTGCCGTCACAGAGTGAGGTATTTAACGATATTTAAAGGTACATATGAAACTAAAAATCATCTACGGCAAAGGGAAATGACAATCTAAGTTCTCGGGCGAAAAGGTTTTCTTGCCCACGCAAAATCGTGAGCTTAAAATAAAAGCTTCTAATTGCATTTTAATTAATTAGTACTGGCCGGCAAGATAACATGGTACTTCCCGAAAACTATTATCTGTTTTAGGTCCCTCTTGGCGGAATCAAGAAAGCTCCAAAGTGCCCTAGTAAATCGCACTCTCATAAATGTAAAAAAATTACTACGAATTTCTGAGAAACGGACTTTGACTTTATGTCCATAATACAAGTTGTCGGCAAACCGCCATTTCTTATATTACACTAACTCCAAAAGTACATTTAAGTATAAACTTTGGCAAACAGCTAATTTTTAAACAGTATTTAAGTTCCGCTGTTTTAATTGATATGATATCTGTATGAACAAGCTGTTTATGCACTAAACAATTAAAGTTTCCCAATCACAGACGTTCTTGACCATTTTGGTATAAACAGCTATTCCAAAAATTGCTATTTCTAAGACATATAACAACATATTAAATCATGGAACCTAATGCTTTTTATTCCCGCAAATTCGTTCTGTATTAGAATTAATATAAGGTCCTTTAATTTATGCTGATTTGCTAGTGATTAGCAGTCGGTCGTAAAATTTAATATCTGTTATCGATTAGGTCTCCTGCCGTATAGACAAACACTTGATGGCACAACAGGAATCATCCAATATGATGACAAATTTCAACTAATTATTCGACTACTTTCTTTTTAACGGCAGGTCAGTGTATCAGCAAGAGAAAGGAAAATCAAGTATGTTAGAACAGAATATTGGCTTTAGAAATTGTCACTGCTTTTAGAGTGAAATCACATAAATGTGCGACTGTGAGTTAGTAGTATCCACAGAGGGCCTAGTTTTCTTTTAAATGCCCTATTTTTTGCTCTTGTTTCCCGTGGTTGGCATCCAGTGAGAATTCGCTTTCGAGTGCTGCAAGTTTAGATTAGAAAGACACTTAAGTTTACTTCATATTGACCCAATTGTGAAAATTTCGGCGCCTCGGTGGGATTCGAACCCACGCAGTAAGGGGACGGCTTTAGTACAGCCAACGCTCTAACCACTTGAGCTACGAGTCCCCGCCGGACAACGCGAGTTTAATCACATCTGGGTCAAGTTACCCGCCCAACCTACTGCAACGTCAGGAATCCACCAAATCTGATACAGTAAGTTGACTGCCCAAGCAGGATTTCCTAAGTAATTCACACAGAATCCGCCAGATGACTACTAGACTCACGTAATTCATTGATATTTTGGCAGATTTTGAATAACTCATATTGACCCAACTGTGACGTTGCAGTAGGTTGGGCGGGTAACTTGACCCAAGTGTGATAAAACTCGCGTCGTCCGGCGGTGCCTCGTAGCTCAGGTGGTTAGAGCGTTGGCTGTACTAAAGCCTTCCCCTTACTGCGTGGGTTCGAATCCCACCGAAGCGCTGAGTTTTTCGCAGTTAGTTCAATATGAATTATTCAAAATCAGCCAAAATATCAATGAGCTAAGTTTACGTTAATTTCCTCTTTGATAAAGATGCGCCTGGATGTCCGATTTAAGTCTAAGGCGGCAAATGGCACGAAATAAATCCCCGACTATATTTTAAAAGTGGATTTCCGCTCTAATGTATGAAAATCCTGCCTACTTTAATTCGTAAGACACTCATTCTATACGAAAAAAACGACAGTTTCTTGAAAAATCTGGGCGCAACGTTTCGGGGTCTGAAATTATCATATACGTTTTCATCCTCAACTTCCACAAGCCATGTTGCATGCCGTATATTTACAATTATTGATAAATATCCTTTTTGTGTAGCCTTTCTTAATTCACCATAATGTCGGGTCGATGCATAACCACTGTATCAAATTAAGAAAAACGCACGCGTAGATGATTGTAACCTACGTATTTCATGTTACGACAGAGAAATCTGCTTGACAGGTCGTTGTGCTTATAAGAGTTTCTAAGTTGACCAGCGACAAGCACAGAAGTGTCATATTTTACCTCCATCTTCAGCATATAGACTGTCCCTTCATGTTGCAGACGCATTAACCAGTGTCATTTCATCGTCCTTAAACGCATATTACCTGTTGGAAAAAACACCCCATTTAGAGAAATATTGGCTTTTTCTATTTAAATGTCCGTTTCTAAAGGCAAATTTTGTATGCCTACCAAATTGATTCGGATGTACACATACGTCTGTTTAGCTGGTTTCTGCGACCGCCTTAGAACCGCAGGACGGGAGTTAGTTTTATAAGATGCTAATGCATAATAATAATGTCACTTATTTTTAACCGCTCAACCATCAATGGTATATCGAAGTGAAAGCTTACTTTTTTTATAACCAACGTAACCAATATTTCATCTAGTTTGCCGGAGGACCTTTTAACAAACAGGCACGCAATAAAGACCATCTACGGCACAGATTATGCTCGTATTTTGCGTGTTTTTTCCGCGGTTCTGAGTCCCTGCCAAAACCGTCAGATGTTTTCTCTATCTGCCGCACAATCACTTCCGGTCTTATGAATATAGCTCGACTTCGCTAACCATTAACCTGCAGACCGCGCTATCTACGTGTGCGGATATGGTACAGCCCTTATTTGCCCCATAAAAAACGTCTATTTTTGCTGCATCAACTCAAAATGTCACAAGAACAGAATCACCTTTTGCAAAGATTAGATATTTGCACGAATATATCTGTTGTCCGCGGCTTTTCATTTAATGATACCTTAAAAAATATCCCACAGAAACCCAATGCTTTTACTGAAAATGATAGAAACTTTATAGCTTAGTAATTAGCGTCGTTTATAATGTCCGTATATTGAGATAAAAGGCAGCTTTCTTCTAAGTGCCTTTTGAAAGATCGCTCTTTATTGGCGACTCGCCCATGGTTCGGCAGCTGTCTTGACTAGTTTTCTGTAATAAACCTAGCCTTTTAGCCAGTAAATTATAACCAATGGTCATTTGCAACTACCTCTAAGACGAAGGACAGTATGAAAATGGAACGCATTTCTCCAAGGGAAAATAGAAGACGAGTAACCACAGACACCTCTCAAGGGCGAAGGTGAGCGAAGTACAGGCCCGACGTTTTGAAAATCATGCCGTTACCAGCAGACATAAAACAGCAGATAACTTTTGATATAGACAAACATTTTCCAATTACAAATCTATCCAAAATTAAACCACTTTAAGTCATTAATCTACCATGAGCTACCAGAGTCGTGAAAGGTTAAAAATAATAAATCGTCCTGGTTTTGACGATCAGTCCTTGATGTGAATTTGTCAATGGTAGGAACTATTCCCCATTTATGCACTCGGTCGTCACTCATATCTAGGTAATGTCCAGCATTTAGTTTGCCCGTATTGATGTGATGCTTATTTAAATAAGCTTCTGTAGCCGTTCAATTTGCCAATTGTTATTTGAGTGAGTCATGGAACCTGTGGCACATCCTTCATCCCCGGATGCAAGGCTGAGTGCGAGAATATAAAACTCGTTACGCGAGGCCGGCTGACATGCCTAATCCCACGTAAAGTTAGCTGACAATATGCCACAACCAGACATAGTGAATGATGAATAAGGCACCATTACCTCTGCTCCAAACTTGAACAGTCAAGTGTCAACGAACAAAATGAGGAGCTTTGCAGCTCATTGGTCATCCAATTTCGGAGAGTTATGATGAAAGTGCCTGAACGATGGTCATTCCTCTTAACGGTCGCACCCTGTAGGTCATTTTTTCGCAATTAGACAACAGTCGTGTCCGGCCAAAATTTAAAACTCCAATTTCAGTTTCAAAGCTCTTTGCATTGTAAAACAAACAGCAACTATATGCACTTCATGAAAAAGTATAAAACGAGTAACCACAGCAAAATATTGTGAGTGGAGGAAATGGCGATGCAAGCATTGGCAGCATAGTAATATTTACCAAATGGCTGTTTTTGTGGACCATATTCCACACGAATATCTCGACAGTCCCAAGAACAGATACTAGTTAATGTGGATGAATATTTCTCCAACAGTGATGACTGCCAAACTATCAGAAATCTACCTTGAGTCAATAATCCGGAGTTGAAGTCACAGAATGTTATTTATAATAAGTGGTTCTAATTTTGACAACTGATCGTATAATTAATGTTCGTCAAGTGTAATTACCACTATTAATCTAAGTTCTCGGCCAAAATGACATCTCGTCATTGTTACGTTTTTAACCCACCCGCTTGAATATTGAGTTTATTGGAGTCTGATGGTGTCGCTGTTGAAGTTGTAATTGATTTTCAAGCTTGTTCAGAAAAAAAGTATCGCATCATGTACCTCGTGAGTGCTTAATTGATCGAGAGAACAGAAAATATGTTACTTAATGGTTATTTAAGTGAAGGAGGATAACAAGGAACAACGGTCAAACCCACCGAATGATAGGGGACGCTTTTTATTATGGCTTCTCAAAATTGATGTGTCTGTAGTGCACCGACGCAGTACCCAGATAAATTGCCTTGATGTCTACAATCATTTTCTCTCCCTGAAATGTGAACAAGGATATTATCATTTCCTTTGAATGAATTACGTTTCAACGCGTCTGTACGGTTTGGTCCTGCGGGCCCAGCTGGGTGATACCACATGGTGGTAGATGCGTGTACTCTAACTATATAAATATCACGCATTTGCTTCTTCCCTACAATTTTAATTCACCGAGCTATCAGTTTACACGCGAATCCCCGCGCGTGCTTCGTGTCCTACTTGGGCCCTCTTTATTATCTCAGTCGAGCTAGCGGCTGGCTAGACTTGCTAATGCAATTGCTTACACCGTGTGGAATTCAATAGGTCCCACTGACAGTTCCACTGACTGTGAATTACCATGTGAATCCCTCCGTAGCCTCTAAGTTATGGCTGCGTCCTCCTTATCTTCTTTATCTAGCACGTGACTTTATAGGGGAAGAGCATATACACGTCACCTTCACTCGAGCTCTATTTGCACTCTCTTTCCCTTCCTAAACCAGCGAGTGGGTACTTTACCTGAGTTAACTAATGCTCTTTTAAAAAGCTGAAAATATGGTTTCACTCAGGTGAGGCTACAACCTCGCCTACGCGCCAACGCAACGCGCAATATGAAAATACGCCCAGGGGCTTTTTTAAAGCGTAATGCAACTAATCTCTAACCTGGTAGTTTGTAAATAGCTAATAAATTATGCTTCGGACTACTTCCTCATGCGTTCAACTAGATCATGATCGTTAAATCAATTGAAACACTTAAAAAGGTCGTTTCTATCAGAAAGTATTTGTCGGACGTCTTTTGGAATTTCAAGAAAAAAGACAAAAATGTCAGGAGTTTTCAGCATAGGGTTGACTGCTCTCACCATATGGCTGCCAGTCATCACTTAACTACGGCTGGCTGAGAAATTTTCAATTCGCAACGTTCTCCTGGAGAGCGGGTTTTGCTCCTAATATGGGTGATATTGGGAAAACAGCCTCAATTGATTTGCAGAATGAATCTAGGCGCTCCTTTATTAGGCAAATAATTGAAACATTTATTCACTGATCAATTCTCATTGAAATGCCTACTCGTACAGAAACCATAGGTCACGGCACACGTTCTATGCTTGTATGTCGTTTCTTGTTTTATTACAGTAAACCTGCAACGAAATTAACCTGCTATATATACCCGCTCATGGCGACATTTGGGGGCAAGACGTCCAAGTATTAAGATACTGTTGAAGCGCAGTATTGTGGGCCGACGCGAATACGTTTTCATTACTTCTTTTTTCCGTACGACGCGAGCTAAATAATTTGCTTCTATGTCCCTCTTATTGAGCGACCAGTGCATAACTGTCGAGCCTAATTAATGTCGCGTCGTAAGTTTGCTAATATGACTAAGAATTTGCGTGATGAAATAGGCACGTTACCTGGTTTTGTGGCATAGCTTAATCTTCGTATAATGACTATTCAAAACTATTTAGACATACGTTGGAGTAGCAAAAACATATTTGGATGATTGGCAAACCATTGAGGCATAGGATTGTATTATACATAGGCCGAAAATGCGTAAAACGATAAGGAGTATTGTTGCCTCTGCATGCAAAATTGTAAACTGTCACTAACAGAGACTGGTGATCTAAAAATATCGTCCATAAACAATCAGGTGAAGTTTTATTAGAAGTACTGTCCGATGCGATTTCCAATCTTATTCAAAGAATGCTTACCTAGAGCACAGTTAATATTTGCACTAATTACAATGCCTTGGAATTCTCGCAGAACATCACTGGTTTCAGTGATTACTCAAAATGCAGTGACTGTAGGTACTAACGCTGTCTGCCTAAATTCGGCAATTTCAAGACAATTTGTATTTGTTGACTAGTTAACGCTCACAAACCGCCTGGTGGGCATGATAACTGTGACTACCATGAAGTCCTGCTTTGAAAGTCATCATACATCCTTCCTAAAAGCCTATAATTAGCTTTTAAACTAAAATTTCTAATTCCAGTAATGAGAAATCGCCAAAAGTCTGCAAATTTAATCAACTCCGAAAACGAAACATGAGAACTTTCCAATGCTATTTTGCATAATACAACGCATTGGACTCGTCCCATACTTACCAAGCCAGTTGACAAAACCGACCAAAATCCCCCTATTAATTATCCATTTTTAAAGCCTTAATGACTATATAATAATTTTTAAAACTGCAATATGCGCCTCTTAAGAAAGGTAATTGCATTTTTATTTATTTTTCAAATGCAATTTTCATATGCAATTATAAACCAAAAAGATAAGACCGGAAACGCTATTAAACGGACCTAGCCAAAATCCAGACAAACGTTAGCTTTATTCAGCTTGTGATAAACCTGGATGCTGACCGCTCATCTTCAGCCCGTGTTAACGACACGTATGCATATTTGCAAAGTCTTTTGAAATCCTTTTACCAAAATTTATTGATATGAAGTCACTTCTGAACGACAACAATCGGTATACTGTGAATCGTGTTCAATGGGGTTTTTATCTTGGCATCTCTTTGTAAGCCGTTCCAGTCGTTACACCTCCAACAATAATTGCATTCTACGACCTCAAGCTATTACCCAAACCCCATTATTTTTGAAAATGTGCTCTATTTTTTTCATTTACGCTCTAGATTTCGTTGACATAAGAAAGCGTACGATCACGCTGTCCTCAGAAATCTAAACGGTTTCGGTGTTCACTTGTGTTTCGTCAGTTTACTGTCGAAACTCGCCTCAGCCAATTTACCGTTTTCTTACAACGCGATTCAGTGTCTACCGACGGTTAGGTGCGGTTCTTCTTGCTACCGCTGTCCAATTTTCTTTTAGCGATTAGCTATTTGCGTCAATTGTTTGCTGCCATTAACGCTTATTATGATAATGCCTAAAAAATTGAACATTTAAACCTGATGCTTTTACTCAGGCAGTCAAACGCCTTACGTCTCAACAAGACTATCACTTTAGAAAATCCTCCACCGAAGTTCGGCCTGTCGGTGAAAAAAAGCGGTTTTCGACTAGGCGTCTCGAACAGACAAACACAAACAATCTGTGTTTTTGTATTTGGGTTGAAAGCAGTCGTGGTAGAAAACCTGTCCTCAGACCAGCCATCTGTGGCCAGTGACCGCACTGCACTTGGGGGTTGTTGTGACAACGTTGTTTTGATTTTAAAACGCACAGTGAAGGTGTGGATTAAAGCCAATGGGCCACATTTACCCCATGACCGAGCAGCTGATGAGTAAACAAGTGTTTTCTTTCTAAAATGAAAGAAAAGACCCTACTTAATAATTCCAATCAACATGATGTTTATGAGAACAGAATTGTTAAAAAAGGTCCATATTCTGGAGAATATATATCTGTATATCGAGTTAAATGCTTTCCTGTCAGTGATGGTTACCAAACCATAAAATGTTAAGCCTTATATGAGACATTTATAATATGTGAAGAACAGACTTTAATAAAATGTTCCAGATAAATATTCTTTTCGGATTTAAAAATAAATCTTCTTATTGCGCTGTCAATATTCCGCCAGCAATAACCCTGGTCAACATCAAACAGAATAAGTACGAAGCAGCCTTGCATCTGTGTGCCGCGTCCGATCTGCAAAGTGGATGTCTACCTATGAATTTTACGTTCACCACCATCGACTATAGAAAAAATTACACTCTGTGAAGCAGCAGACAACGCCCCCATTTTTTGTTCTTGCACTAAATTGACATAGACAGACACTCCAAATCAGTCCTGCTATTTGGGACGCAAGCATTAATCGAGTTTGTGCTTCAAGCTTATAACTGTATTTGTATATGGTATGGTAAAATTCGAAAGCTGGGAAAATTCGCGCTACTACAGGCAACCGATGGCGCGCCTCACGCCATGGATACGTACTCTCGTTGACTTGTATGAGCCCTTCGTGCTAAAGTCATCTTTTGTCGTGTACCGGTGGTCGCTTTTAAACGTCTGTCTTTAAGGAAGCCTTGTGCCCAGTGACTGGAATTCCATTCTCAACTGCGGAGTTGTTGTGACAGAGTTGTTTTGATTGTAAAACAGACAAAAGGTCCGAAAAGGTATAGATGAAGGTAAATAGAGCAAATTTACCATAAAAAGGAAGTTAGTTTTCTCAAATAAGGAAAAATCTTTTATTGGAATCCGACCTGCCGGGAGAAGAACGGTTTTCCACTAGTTGCCTTGACAGAGAAAAACAACCTACATAAGTCATACCTTTGTCGATGTTTCGAAGTTGGATTGAGAGCAGTCTTAATTGTCAACCTGCCTCAAGTTAGCCATCCGATCAGTGGCTGGCATTCCGCCCTCTATCGCAGAGTTATTGTGACAGAGTTGTTTTGATTGTAAAACAGGCAGAAAAGTTGTGCCCATACAATAATATGAAGACGAGGACCATAGAGGGCAAACCCGATCAACTTCATGTTTAAGGGCGCTGCGACGCTGCCAATAGGTCTAAATTCCAAAACGTAGACAACTAATAATTTAGTTAATCATATTCCTTAACAGTAATGACTACCGAAGCGTACAATTAGGGACCAATGTAAGGCATTTATAGATTGTGAATTAATAGAGTCAGCGATATGTTTCAGATAATAACTTGTTTCGAATTTGTAAGTCCTCGAACTGCGTCGTAAATATTTCGCCGGCAATAACCCTGGCCATCATCAAGCAGAATGAGCATCGCGCAGCGATGCATCTATGCGTCGCATCCGACTGGAAAGTGCATGTCTATCTATGAAGTTTACTTTCAACGCTTTGCGCCTAATTCATCAGGTAACAGATAAACTGTTTCAAAATCGACTATAAGAAAAAATAACAATTTGTGAATCCTGGTACAGTATTCTCCACGAAACTGCAGACAACGTCCTCATTTTTTGTTTTTACACTAAATAGACCTAGATAGACATTCCAAACCAGTCCTGCTATTTGGGACTTAAGGATTTATTGTGTTTGTGCTTAAAGTGCATTACTATATTTAGATGCGATATGGAAAAATTCGAAAACTGGGAAAATTTGCGACACTACAGGCAGCCGATGGTGCTACTCACTCCATGGATACATACTCTTGTAGACTTCTGTGAGTTCTTTGTGCTAAAGGAGCCTTTCGTCGTGTACCGTTTGCCATTCTTAGGCGTACGTGTTATGATTTACCATATGTAGACTGCGGCACTACTGTCAGAACCACCAGATGTTTTCCCAGTCTCCTATGCAATCGTTTCGGCTCTTAAAAATGTAGCCTGGTCGCGCTAACTGCTCATCTCAGGCGCATGTCAACTGCAGATATTGAACTGCCTTCAACACCCATTTTTTTCAAAGTGTGTTTCTGCAAACTCACCTTAAAATGACCCGTCAGCAAAATAATCGTCTTTTATCAGTGTGACATTTACGTAAATATTTCTGCTGTCAGTAGCCGTCCGTTTAATAATGCCTACGAAAATACCCAATAGATGATCGACGTGTTTACTAACAAAGCCAAAACCTTTAGAACTCATCAATTAAACCACTATGGAAATTTCTCCATCCAGGCTCTGTATGTCGGGGAGAAGAGCGGTTTTCCACTAGGTGCCTCGACTTACAAATCCGTCAGATGTTATTCACAGTTTACTGGCGTTTTTGCAATCAGATCGAAAGCAGTTGTGATTGGCAAACTATCCTTAATGTAGCTCTGCGGCAAGATTCTGCCATTCCACCCTAAATTTCAGGGTTGTATTGACAGGATTGATTTGTTTGTAAAACACGCAGAAGAGGCGCAGATTGAGGTAAATATGCTGGGCTTACTTCACAGAAAATAAAGTGACGAGTAACCCTCGGATGAAAGAGAGATCCCTGCATTAATCCATAAAGTGCTCCATTTTTTGGTTTTACATTAAGCAGACTAAGGCAGACACTACACATTAGCCGTGGCATTTATGACGTATGTATAACTCGAGTTTTGGCATTTAGTGAGTGTTTATACTAGGGTATAGTCTGTCCCCGAACAATAATAGTATTGGGGTAAGAGTCTGTCAAAACTGCGTTATGAGCCCCATAGAAGAGAGTTACTTTGCACTAGGTGGATCGACCGAGAAACATGACCCATATAAGTCATACTTTATTGGCGTATTTGCATTTGGACTGAGGGCAGTCGTGGTAGACAGCCAACCCAACTGTGAAAACCTCGGCACCTCGGTGGGGATTCTAACACACGGCAGTAAGGGAACGGCTTTAGTACAGACAACGCTCTAACAAACTGAGCTACGAGGCCTCGCCGGACGACTCGAGTTTAATCACACTTGAGTCAAGTTACCCGCCAAACCTATCGCAACCTCTGGAATCCGCCAAATCAGATACAGTAATTTGACTGCCGAAACAGGGTTTTCTAAATAATTTACCCAGAATCCACCAGATGACAACCAGGCTCACCTAAATCATAGCTGTTGGCTGTACTTAAGCCCTCCCATACTGTCGTGAGGTCGAAATGCCACCGAGGCGCCGAGGTTTTCACATTTGGGTCAATATGAATTATTCGAAATCTGCTAAAACATCCATCAATCTGTCTTTCCTCAAGCCTTGCATCCAGTGACTGGCATTCTATTCTTAACTGCAGAGTCGCTGAGACAGAGTTGTTTTGATTGCAAAACAGGCAGAAGGTCAGAAAATGTGTGAAAGAAGGTAAATAAACCACATCTACTGCACGGAGGAAATTAGTCTGCTAAAATGGGGGAACATCCTTTATTGAATTCCGGCCTGTCGTTGAGAAGAACTGTTTTCCCCTGGGCGCCTCCACTGGGAAACTCAACCCACATAAGTCGAACGTTTATGGATGTTTTGCATTTTAATTGAGAGTAGTCGTAATTAACAATCCTTATGTTAGCCCCCCAACCAGTGGCTGGCAGTCCGTCCTCTATCGCAGAGTTATTGTGGCAGAGTTGTGTTGATTGGAAAACACACAGAAAAGTTGTACCCATACAATAATATGAAGACGAGGACCTTGGCCAGTAATCTTGATCAACTTCATGCTTATGTGCTGTGTAATGCTACAAAAAGGTCTAAATTCCGGAAAATAGATAACTATTAATATAGTAAATCGTTTTCCTTATCAGTACTGACTACCGAAGCATCTAATTAGGGATTTATGTGAGGCATTTGTAGATTTTGAATTAATAAAGTTAGCAAACGTTTCCAGATGACTACCTGTTTTGAATTTGAGAACAAGTCTTCAAACAGTGCCGTAAATATTCCGCCAGCAATAACCCTGGACATCATCAAGCAGAATAAGTACGGAGCAGCTTTGCAGCTGTGTACCGTGTCCGGACTGGGAGGAAGATGTGTGCCTATGAATTTTACTTTCAACGCTATGCACCTGTTACTGCAGGCAAAAGATAAACTGTCTCAAAATCGACCATAGGAACATTACACTTTGTAAAAATTAGTGCATTGTTCTCCATGAAACTTGAGACGACGCCCTCAGTTTTTTTGTGATTTTGCACCAAATAGACATAGACAGACATTCCAAATCAGTCCTACTATTTGTGACGTAAGTATTAATCGAGGTTGGGCTTAAAGCGAGTAACTATAGCGTGGAGTGATCTGAGAATATTTGGAAATTTGCGACACTACAGGCAGCCGATGGTGCTACCCACGCCATGGATACATACTTTGGCCGACTTAAGGCACCTTTGGTCGTGTACCGGTTGCCGTTTTTAAACTCGCGTGCTATGATTAACCATATGCAGACTGCGGCGCTACTGTCAAAACCACCAGATGTTCTCCCAATCTTCTATTCAATTACTTCGGCACTTAAAGTAGACTGGCCGAGCTAACCGCTCATCTTTAGGGCAGGTCAACTACAGATACTGAACTTCCCTTAAAAACCCTTTTTTCAAGGTTTGTTTCTGCAAACTTACCTCAAAATGACCCGTTGGCAGAACATGTCGCTTTTCCCAATTTGATATTTGCGTAGGTTTTTCTGCTGTCAGTAAACGTTCGTTCGATGATGACTACGGAGATGTGCAACAGGTGCGATGTGCTTACTAATAACGTCAGAACCTTTAGAGCTCATAACGTACACCATTTTGGAAGTTCGTCCATCGAAACTCTGTATGTCGGGGAGAAGAGAGGTTTTCTATTAGGTGTCTCGACCGAGAAACGCAACAGATGTAGTTCACAGTTTATTGGCGTTTTCACATTCAGATCGAGAGCCATTGTAATTGGCACACTAGCCTTAAATTAGCCATGCGCCCAGCGGCTGATATTCCACCTTCTTGCGGTGGTTTTTACTTAGATGAGCTACTTATGCTAAAGTTACGTTCTGTCCTGTACTGGTTATCGTTATTAGACGCACGCGCAACGTTTAACCATATCTACTTTGCGGTTTTAGGAAAGTTATAAACGCCAGAATGGTCCTTTTTATTTGTTTTTAATTTTACGATGATTTACATGGTCATATCAGTCTAAGTTCAAACATTTCTTAAACGACATTGGCATGCGTAAACTTGCCTTGGTCAGAATCCATTTATGGCGCCAGATAAAAGGAAACAAATTCTTTCTAATTTCACTTTCTTTCAAAACAGACGGTACAGCTTTTTTGGCTGTTTACCACTTGTCCGTACATTATGCAAACCTTGTGATATCGTACATGAAATTGTGTTTCAAAGTTAAAATTAAGGATTTTGTGTTTTAATGGCAGACCATTGTTCTACAAGTCTCTTGGATCGGAGTAAACTGCCGGTAATTCCTCACTAGGTATGAGACTGACTGAAACTAACGGTAGCTTGAGGATTGTAGTATTTAAACAGCACCAAAAATCATTCGATCAGTCAGCAATCACTCTTGCGCCTCTGTCAGCATGTCCTCTTGACTGTGTGAAAACAGATCGTCATTTTCTGTTACGACGTTATGTTACGGAGGTGCGACGACTTCAGGACGATATAGCAAAAATCTGAAGGTGACCAACATCTTTTTATGAATTATAAACTTAGTGGACGTTTTTGTAATTTAACTTTGATGTGTAAAGATAGACGTTCACCTTGAGTACTGTGGTGGGTGAGGTCTAATATGATGACGCAATAGATGACTGACTAAATGACTTTTCTATTAAATACATGCCGACAGTTGCTTTATGACGATACACTTGACTGCATTCATACTGTACTAAGTCTGATAATGACGCATTGCTAGGCGACCTGGCTAAACACAACTTCAACTTGCGCGGAATCCACTTGTTGCACATGATAAGAATTTTTAAATTCCCGAAAATTACTCCATCCTTCAGAACGGCCTTTACGTCGTTTTTAAACTGTTAATTGGTGTAAAACATACTACTTATACAATCAAAAGATTATGTTAATTTGGGTGAAAGCTAGTATTCGATTAATTATTCG
Source organism: Spirometra erinaceieuropaei (assembly GCA_902702965.1). Classification (NCBI taxonomy): domain Eukaryota; kingdom Metazoa; phylum Platyhelminthes; class Cestoda; order Diphyllobothriidea; family Diphyllobothriidae; genus Spirometra; species Spirometra erinaceieuropaei. The sequence goes on along the minus strand of CACRXP010000370.1, from coordinate 28,627 downwards.
CGCAAATGATTCTTCTAGCCAGAGGTTTAGCAGTGTCTTGGACAATAATTTGAGTAAAGTTTGGCTTTCTTTTTTCATTTTATTACTTGTCATGAACAACAGAATAGACGTGAAGTTAGCAGACTATTGTAAGAGGTTTGTTGCTTGTAGTCTTCCTGAAGCATGTCAATGCTCAATTGCATTTCCCCAATGAATACCTAAGTCAACACATGCACTGGGTACCACAATTATAACGCTCGCCAGGTGAATTATGGAATACGAAAAGCTAACGGGTTATTCGACATGTGACTGTCGATATTATGTGTATGCATCCAAAATGCGCTCTTGTCGTCGGCCGAGAATTCATTACGTAGTCTTTAAGTGACGCAGCACATAAAATATAAGTATATACCTTGTTTTTAGTATAATGTCTTTATTTTTAATGGCCATTTCTAAAAATGACTATGCGCTTTGATAAAGAAAGCAGTAGTTATGAGCGATTTTCCCATAAAGTCAATTTCATTTGAGGCGCTAACACGAAACCAAAAAGCCCTTCTTGCCACATGCAACAAGGGCGGTCAGCAGTTACATGATGCTAGCTGAACAACATAGCAAAACACTTGAAGTAATGCTTGAAATATCGGACGTTGTTATTTAGGGAAATAATTCTTACTCTGCGCACCTGATTTAAAGCGAGTCAGGTTCGATACAGAATAAGAAGGCTACTCTTTGGACATTTCGACAAAACAACACCCTGTCAGGGCTCATATGTCAGATTTATGACTAAGAAAATTAGCTAGTATAGTTTATGCACAGGTTAATGTCAAAGTTTCCGCTGAATTTGATCGAGGTTTTGCGCTGAAGTCATCCGCTTATTACTTTCACGGGTTTGCGTTTGCTCTGTGATTTAAATCCGGCGGTCCAGATTCATAAATGCAATTTTCAGCATGTCACTAACCAACAATGTCTCTGCACAAGCAGGGATATCTGTTCGAATTTGAGAACTGCTTATCTGTGTCAGGATAGGACTTGCAGATGGTAAATGTGATTCCCTCTCTCGTCATCGATTATTCAGTCTGCAGTAAGCCTTCTGCCAGCCAAATACAATTCCTTTACCTTTTACCATCACTCCACCTGTTGACCTTCACATAAAGAAACGGAGCATATGAAAACACTCCTTAGTCACAAACGTTATGGCGCGAATCCGTTGGGGTTTATCCTGCATTAACTTCAGCAGGACTAGGTTCTTTGAAAGTCGTATGCATACATCTATCTCCGAACTTTTAATTCAGAAAAGTTCAAGCGTTTTTTTATTATCTAAGCCAGAAGAATATATTTTCTCATTTGCCAAGTGATAGGAAAAATTACTCTGGTGTCCGTTTTACAAATGTTTAAATATTATAGTGAGATAGTCATAACGTCTTCGGTAAACGTTCAATGCAATGCACAGGCTCTTTGTTATTTGTTATTCTGCAGAGTCCCGGAGCTCAAAAACTGTGGATTGAAATGATCGCGCTAGCAGTTTCACAATGCTGTCATACACGTCCATCGGCTATCAGACGCAGCCTTTTGTTCACAGTCACTCAGTTTGCAGTTATTGACGACTCGCATTTTAACACTATAATAGCTGGCCTCCTGTAGAATTGAGGGTTTCTGTGTGCTTATAATCCAAAATATCCTTTTTTAAATGGATTTTTTTTAAATTTGAACTAATTCGGTTTAACGCGGGTTATGCTTTACAGCCATGTTTTAATATAGCTTATTAGTTTAGGGTGAAAAACACCACTATGCAAAAGTTTCAATTATTTGTAGTCAACCCATATGCCACTCCATTCCAGTGTTCCATTAGTTAGGTAAACTAATAAATTACTTGGTCTGAATTTGTTTTACTCCAAGTGGCGGGTACTAATAGGCTAGAATCGCATCTCAAAGGGTGATACTGTCCTTTGGAATGCCAAAACTTTCCGAAATAATAATCGGCGTATCTACGTACAACATTACTTGTGTATTTTTTCGTAATATATTAATATTGTCTACCTTTGCACAGTATTAGCCACGGGCATCATCCCCTAATATTCCTTCTTTTGAAAACTACAGAATAGGAAATGCAGCTCGACATTTACCTGTCGACGAAGGTAATTATTAAGAAAAGAACAGTCAAAGAGAAAATCTTTTACGAAGTCACTATTCTTAGGGTACGTCAGCCAGCTTGCTTATGGAAACCTCAGAATAAATGTTTTTAAAGAACATTTCGTGTATTTTTAGCCTTATTTGCATAATCTGATTGCCATTTAACTGCACCAAATGAACTGAAATGTTAGTAAAATAGTGCTGTTTGTTCGATATTAGGCGCATTTATTGCATAATTACCCTAGATGTAAGGTGGCGGGATATGCGAATTCCTATTAACGACTACTTGAGCTACCGCTTACGAATATCCGATATACAGACTATGGCCAGATGATCAGAAGTGTAAACTTAATACTCATAAGGAAACCCTGATACATAGGATGACTTGCCTCAATATCGAACATAGTAAAATTCCTTTTTAACGGTCATATTTATTATTTAACCTGAAAATTCTTGTTGTATTTGTAAATTCTGGTCTCGTAAATGTTCAGTTTCTTGTAATGTTAAGTGCTGTGTCGGCAGAATATGTTGTGGTTTTTGCAAATGCGTTTCGCAACCTGCCCAATGAAATACAAGGACTGTGATGCAATCTGAACGTGCCGAAAGTAAGTTAAAGTTAACGGAATTTTATTAACTTTACTCTAAAGCAAACGTCGCATAAGATCGATTTGCCTGGCAGAGTAAATTGCCCGAGACATTGTGCACTTGGACATGGATTGCGGAATGGCAAGTCTACACAGTAGGTCTTAACATCCCCCCGCATTTGCATTCATGCATGTAAATTTTCATGGAACATGAAATGAGATACTATTCAGTTGCAAATAAATAGTTGATCTCATGTCAGGATTAATAATATCATATAAGTCGGCATTCAACGTAAGAACTTTGTTGCGCACTAATGGGGCTGAATTGTTAACGTTAGTTTTCTGTTTTTTTCCATGCGCGGTTTATTACTCGTTTGTATCAACTTTTGAGCAGTAATGCTGACAATGCACTTTTTAAGATTGATAAGAATCCCCTAATGTCTTCAGCTACAGTCTTCAGCAGCCTAGTTTGTTTGTTTTCCGCGCGCGTGCTGGCAGAAGCGAAGCCGGGTTTTTATGGAAACTAAATCGACGCCTCCAGTTTAAAGATTTCAACTGATTGTCCATAAAGGTACATTCTGACCGATTTGTTTATCAAACCATTTTAAAATAAGATACCTTTTGAAAGAACTTGCGTTCAGTGTGTGACCGATTTCATGAAATGTTGGCCACAATTCGAAAATGCGTTTTCTATTAGGAAGGATTACTAAGGTGGGATTTTTATACTGATTATCATGCAGCATACACTATAAGCTTTCGGAGTTGCCAGGATGTCCCCTTTTAAATGCTTTTCTTTTTGACCTCCGGCAGTAACCACCCTCGGTAAAAAAAATGACTACTTAAGTATCATGCATTTTTAAACACATTTTTTTAAAAAACATGCATAAAAATATGCTTTATTTTGCTCATTCGGCAGGAAATCACAGTTGCTGTATATTTTATACTCTAAGGAACAGTATATTTAAGTTTTTAAAACGTTTTCCAATTCCCTTATAATTTTCAGCCTAATCTGCCATTGCATCAGCGTTTAGCAATCTCAGTCTAAAAGGTGCATGCTTTCTGCGCAAGGAAAATCATATATTCCTCTATGTCTTTAAGAAGACATCACATAGAATCCATGAAATTTTGTAATAGACCTGGACTGGGCTGCACATTTCATGAGGAGCTTTATTAAACGAACATTTGCTATCTTGCATGCATGGACATCTCACAGTCTTAAAACTCTCATAATTACAAACTTTAAAAACCAAAATATACCCTTTGCTCGGGTGCAAAATATAAGGCCAATGTGATGTCCAACCAAATGAGCAAAAGAAAGCAGATTTTCTGCATGCTTTCTGTAAAATATATCTGAATTTATGAGACCATTAAAAATCAGGAAGAAAAATTTATGCCTCCTACTTAGTCATTTTTTACCGAGTGTGGTTACTGCAGGAGGTCAAAAAGAAGTGCATTTGAAAGGCGAGTCCAAAATGTTATAGGGTATGCTGCAAGACGATCAGTATAAAAACCCCACCTAAGTAATCTTTCCTAATCGGAAACGCATTCCAGAATTTTGGCCAATCTTACGTGAGATCGATCACGCACTGTATGTATTGAGTTATTCGACACCCTTCATATTCCCTATACAAACGAAGATGCGAGTAAGCGTAATTTCAGAAAATGGCGTCTAACCAACAGTCGACAGTATGAATATAAAGCGGAAGAACAGTTTATGAAAATTGGTTGCAATTTTTGCTTGGTACACTGCTACTTACTTGAGTAAGACAAACCAAGTTCTTCGCATCTGATTGCCACACTATGCCACACCTTAACAGGCCGACCAGTGAATCATATTATATACATGTTTTCTATAAAATGTGTTTGAATTTGCAAGACTGTAAAAAATCGATGTGAAAACGCACGTTACTTAAGTGCTGAGTTTTTACCGACTGTGGGTTATGAAGGAGGACGAAAAGCAGGGCATTTAAAAGCCGATATCCGATTATAGGATAGGGCAGCAGGAAAATCAATATCGCAATGTCACCTAGGCAGCACTTCCTAATCCAAAGCGCATTTCAGAATTTTGACATTTTATGAGATCTTTCACGCACTGTATTGGGCATCAAATAAAGATATTATGCAAAGTAGTCTAGGAGGATGGTTGACCATAACTGATCATCTAAATTTCTTTGGCATGTTTTTTTAGTTAGGTCGCATGATGTCCAAATTGTGGCCACATAACGGGAAACAGGTGAGGAAAGGTCGCTATTCCAACCTTACAATGATAGTTGGGTTATCGATTTCCCTTTCTTGGGTTCCACAATTAATTTCGCATTTGTTTTTTATGAATTTTGTCTTTTTACGGCCCCCATTAACGACAGTATTTATGCGGTATGACAATTTTGACGTTTTCTTACAACCCAGACCCTGCATAGGTCACTATCATGTTGCTTTGTCTTTGCTTCTCTTCTGAAATTAATCGAATTCAATAGTATTCTCCTCATACGTTATTTGCACAGCATGCCAATGAGAAGCAACCAAAGATCATTTAGAAGAATATTGTCTTCATCGTCCTTCGTGTCATATGCAAATGCATACCGGGACATCGCAGCATGTGTATTTGGGGAAACTCCGAAGTCATATTTACATTGTTAATTTCCGCTTAAAGGAAACAGCCGTTGTGTACCAAGTGTTTTGTTCATACAGCTATAATGGTCCAAATTTAAATTAGTGAGTTTTTTGGAGGGCTCGGTCAGGCAAGCCTGTTAAAAAGATTGGCGACTATTCAGATGATGATTGTCAAGATATGACTCTTTTGTTTTATTTGTCTGACGTTTTGGATTTAGGCTCTAACCGGCCATTAGACTCAATAGCAATAGGTATTTGCCATGCTGCTACGTATCTGTAAAAGTGCACAGTTCCCTCCTTAATAAGAGACTGTTGGAATTAGTGTCATGACCATTCCATGACCTATATTCTAACCGTTAACCGTTTCAATGTCTACGTCAGTGATCACGATGGCAGCTCATGGTAGACCATAAGAGTAGGTCAAATCCATACAGAGTGCGGTGCAATTTCCACAGATTGAGGGGGATGAATAAGAACCAGGAGCGTTCATTCGATATAGCCTACCCTGTCCTTAGGGTTTAGCAGGATGTTGTGTTACTTTTA
>CACRXP010000370.1:0-14062 GCA_902702965.1 Spirometra erinaceieuropaei | reverse complement strand
GAACCATTAGACAAAGCTAACAGCTTAATGGGGAAGGCGAAGATGCAATTACTAACTTCGGTTTACTTGCGACGAATTATTTCAAATGCTGTGCGTTATGGTTGCAATTTTCACATAAAAAGAGTTTATCAACTATACATTTTTATAATTTACTAGGCTAATAAAGTGCCCTTGAAATAAGTATTTTGAGTGCACAGATCAGCCAAGTCTCACCTAATTTTGGCAGGAATCGAAGCCCAATATAAATAAGTGCCAATTTGAACGCCATAATGATCCCGATAATTGCATGCGGGAGAGCCATTGCCAGTACTGTCCTCAATAGTTCGTAATTGCATTTTATAGCATGACCCAGCGTACAATCAATTTTCAGACCAGACAGTTCTATTGGCATCTGCTTTGAGACGAATATGCCCTGGTGACTGCACATTTTGCCGAGAAATTGCCAAATCTCCCGACAATCCGAAAAGCGATTGACATTTTATGGTGTTAAATGGGTACATCACGCGTACCTACCCTGAGTCTTGGGTGAATCTTGTGAACCTGTTTAACGCAGATACACATAATTGACATGGTTTTTCTTCAAAGGACGTATATTTTTTGCCTTTTTAAGGAAATCATCCACTACAATGGGCATCGTTTGTCAGCCAGAATTTTCGAAACAAAGGTTTCCTTCAATGCTTGACAGTCACTTTTATCGTCTTTCACGGTTGGGCAAAAATCATTACTGCGAAGGAGATTTAAATAATTTTTATTACTGTATTTGACAGGTCATAATGCCATGTTTCTATACCTATGTTAACAAATAATGCCTGATTTTAAGTAGTTTTATGTTGCTCGCAGCCACTAGGTTAAGAAGAAGCTGTGTTCGTATTTAGTGAATGATTTCGTAATTGTGACTAGTACAAAAATGGCCAAACCTAGTCACCTTCAATACTACCTGTTATAAATTTATGATGTATGATACCAGTTTGCTTGCAGTATCACTTATGCAAACAGCAATTTCTCTCAAATCGAGAGCGGCATGGGTTGCGATGGACTAGACTCCGAAATGATGATTACGAAACATATATCTATGAAGTCTAGACACTGAAAGATCGTACGACGTTCATATTGGATTAAATAGACTAAAAAAGCACAAGTGCTGATAAGAGCTGTGGAAAAGGGTTAGTCTTTAGAATAGGGATCAGTGAGTACACGTTTGGGAGTCCAAACATTAAGAACCATTCTGGAAGATGAGAAATCTTCGCCTTTTGGATTTGCGTAATCCAATATTTGTATTTAATGATTTTCAGAACTATGCTTTAAATCAGATAATGGAGTACAATTTGCGTATGTGCTGCAACAATAAACCGTTCTACAAGAACCGCAAAAATGTTCGTCATCTGGCTGAAAATTTCCTTCGAACATGCAGTTAAATATTGTTGAAAAAGTAGAGCCTGCTTGCCACAAATGCTCGTTAAAAAGCTGTCTTTTTATTTTTTCGTAATTAATTTATGATCATAAAGGAATAATTGTTATTTTTCTTAGGTAATCGCTGTTGTCTGATACAAATATTTTCCAGCACCGAAAATGTTCACTTAACAGGTTCGAAAAATTATCGGTAAAGGTTTCGACTACTTCTGCATGTGATAGCCGTAGACAGTAAGATATATGTTGTTGTCTCAAATACGAAGAGCCCGTTACCACACTGCGTACATTTCGTATCTCTTCCACAGGACATGACGTTTGAGTTTAGTCCTAAAGATTATCTGAAAGTAATTTATCCCCGCGCTATCGCAAAATTTGTGATTATTTTTTCGAGTACATGACTGTTTATGCGGTTAACGGAAACCACAATACTTTAGAATGTATAACATTATGCTTATAATAACTTTAGTGGCTATGGTTGCTACCCAGAAGAACTCGCCAAAATCGTTTAAAAACAGTCCCGATCGATTGTGCAACTTTAAAGCTTTTTGAGTAGTTCAACCTTTTGGGGTGTTTTGCCAGGATAACAGTTTTTAATAGATGATTATAAATAAGGTACCACAGGACATGAATATACGTGGGGACGTCATTAAATTCCATCAAAGTTGTGCCTGTACTATAAATCAAATTATGTTAACTCACATGCCCATTACTCAATAAACTGATATTTATCGCCGTTAGTCGGAGACGATGGTAAATTCAGAAGTGTCGGTTTATTTCGATGTGACCGAGATCAGTGGGAATTTAGTGGCGAATCGTTAAGTCCTCCCGCGTCGAAATACCTGAATAAATATGAATATTGGATCAATCCCATCTCTTCAAGAATGATGTTTTCTCCATGAATATAACCTAATCGTAGGTAATATTTGTGCAGCAGGATTATCCGTTGTTACATAAAAGTAGTATATTCGGCATGTACAATGTTTTCTATAGGGTAATAATGTCCCATAAGTAGTATATTTTGAGCACCCATTACGCAGTCATGGTAAACAAATTCCTGTGGGCTAAATGCCAGCTGGATTTTGAAGATTGTTCGCCCGTACTTAGTGAACAGGTCATTGGTTTAAGTAGCTGATCTGTACCTACAGTATAACCAAAGGTTCTAGATTGCTGTCATGGGTACTAAGTAGTCCCAAGCTGTCTGTCGTCGGCTAAGGAGCAGGTGAGTGTTCCTAGGCTTTTTTTACGTCCCCACAGCAGGTCATCTGGTGCGCGAAGGCTGAACGGATTAACACCGGTGACGGAATTGTTCTCACATACTGACAACCTCGTTCATTTGGTATGATCCATTAGTGGATTCCTTACAAGTGAAGAAGGAGACACGATCGTTGGTACAAGAGCTTTATTAACCTGACGTTTCGGATTCCTGCTCGAACCCATCATCAGAGACCAAAGCAGATAAGGGTGGTTAATGAACAAGGGGCTGCAGTATTTATCTGATGCAGTCGTCATGCTACCGCATACCTCTGAATATTCACGGCTCCCCCCTTCATCTGGGATCGCTGCACTTGGTATGATGACTGTTTGATGGCTGACATCCGCGTCCTTAATTGCTTCAGTTTCATCACGTACGTTTGATGTTGGGGTAATGATGGCACGACCACCTGACCCACCGATTCTGGCGTTGGGAAGGGTGTTCACTTGTGCGCTCCCCGCGTGATTAATAACTCCGTCCAGGCGAGGTGTAGGCACCGAGTATGGTGGGGGGAGGTTGTTGCACTTGTCAATAGACTGGGGGCCAGCGAAACATGACTCAAGAAGTTTGCGGCTCACGCGTTTGTCACCTCTGGCGAGACTTTTGGCCTCGTCGAGTTGGCCGCGACTTGAGAATTGGGAAAAATTATCCGCACTGCTGCAGCGTGTTCGGCCATTCGCGTCCGGGGCAGGCTTTCGGTTTTTCCGACGTAGTTGCTTTGTCCTTAACTGCACCAGCTCCGATAAACGACTCCCGGCGTTTCGTGCCGTAGCAGCGGGTTTTCCGGTTTCATTACCTGACGCCTGATGGTTGCCTCCGGCCTATGTGCAACTCCAACCCCAAGTGGTGCGAGAAGGCGGCCGACAGCTTCCGAAGCATTCTTGACATACGAAAGCGCTCGCTAAAATTTGGTGTCCGTGCAGTTTGGCCTTTCGTCCGTTTTGCGTATGCACCGGTTGACGAAGTTGTGCGAGTATTCACTGACTTTGAAGACCCGTCGGAGGTATTGTAGTTCGGCAATCTTTTCTTTCGGCTAACTGCAGCGTGTTTCGACACGCCAGTAGAGCATCCTTACACAACTGCTTTTGTGGCGGATTGGGTGGTTGCTGTTGAATCTCAGTACTTGCATCGTACTTGTAGCTCGTCCCTCTTGCGTATGCACCGATCAATGACGTTAACAGTACCTGTTATTATCGTCTTCCGTCTTCCCTAACCGGCCTTCATATTGCGGTGCGTATCACTGTTCTAGGCGCAAGATTTGATAGCAGTGCGTCCACGACAGGGTGCACTGGACAGTGCGCTGGCACGTAGTGTCCGTCCCCACTATGACAGTTCCTAAATCCCTAATGCAACAAGGACAACCGAATACACCACCTCCAGGGCAATACAACACATACTGCCAGGTAAAAACAGTCTCGAACCGGACTCGACGCACACATAAATGCAGCAAATGCCAAAGTAATATTCGTTTCCTATTATGCAAGACTTAAAATGACCAGCTGGTAGCCACTCCCACCAGATGCAGCAACTCCGAGAACTGTAGAGAACAAACCCCTTTCTCTGTTGTCTTCTATTTTCTCCTGTGAATGAAGATTTGCCCAGGCATTGTACTGCTCAAGGGACACCACTGTTCGAGCCTTTATAAAACGTTGGTTAAGGAACTCAGCGATTCATTGTTGCACACAAATTAGAGCAGATGGTATAAAGCTCACCCATACGCGGACCACCTTCTGTGACCGAGTTTATTTGTTAACCGATGATTAACCTATTTCAGGGTCCTCTGATGCTTTAACCATACTCTGAAGATAGTTCTAGACAAATTTGAGGCATCAAGAGATAAGGGTCTAAGGCAGAATGCTATTACCGGCAGAGACAAGGGAGACTAGAATGGCCATTTCTTGCGCATTAGTCGTCGTCAGCCAGTCATACCCAATCCTGAAGTGTGGAACACCTAGGAATCGATAGCTGTTGGAGTGCATTTTTGGTATGAAGGCAGTTTCGGATTCGAGACCCGAGCGCATTCGTGGGTAGTTGTAAGAAACTGCAAAACAGCAATCAATGTAGTCATTTTGCGTAGTTGAGTAGGTGTTATACCTTAGTATGCATGAATTTTTCAAAGAGACTCTTACGCAATATCTCATCGGTGCGCAAAGCATAACGTTCTTTAATATTAAAGAAACGGCCGTTAGAAACAATCGGGAGATGGCACCCATAAAATCCGTTACCTAGAAATAATGCATTTAACAGTGGACTCAAACGCCTGCAGACTATATCAGAGGTTGAAGGCCGACTTTCACGCACTACTTGGACTTTCCCCGACGGCCTAACATGGGCTGGCCGAACGAACATCGCAGGAGGTTACATGGACGATGGTCGCTGTTACCCAACCTTCCCCATTGTTACACACGTTCACCTGAATATACGGCATACATTCGCATTATGGCAGTTTATTACGAGACAAAATCACCTTTAAATAGGATAAGTCTGCACAATGCGGGACAGGAACAGTTCCCAGGCCGTTCTTTAACGGAAGACAAGGTCTGGTTGATTAGTTATTGGTTGCTAGTTTAAACCTATTTTTCTTGCAACCGGCAGTTTAGATAACGAATTCATTACAGATCACGTCATTAACGGTAAATACAGGGTGACATAGTGAAAGAAAATTCATAAAAATGAGAAAATTATGTAAACCTACGAGATTAAGGTCACCGTAACTGGTCGGATGTGGTTATGTAGCCACACTTGAGGTAACCAAACCCCAGTCGACTGTAATAGAGAAGCGGTGGTAATAGGGGGTTTTTTACGGGTGAGGCCAGAGATCGCACAGGTGACAAGGTCGAGTAATTATCTGCGAAAGAAAACCTATTGGAAATGCGCGGTTGTAATTTGGGTAGTTGAGAAATAGTTGCCCTAAGCCTAACCCCCATCTCTAACCTTAATCCCTAATCCCAACCCATAACGCTAACCAAAAGCGCTTACACTTTTGCGTCCGTCGGATGCGGCTGTATAACCACATCCTACTGGTTTACCGTCAGGTTGTGCAGCTCCGCGTGTCTTCTCAGCCAGGTCTTTTACAGGAATTCTGGGCCTCGTTTAGCCTAGCGGCAGAAATGTCATACAATAGGTTGCCTTTTCTGTGTCAACCTGAGCTACTTACTCCACTAGCGATTTTAGTATCCTCCTTACTTTAATTTAAATGCCCACATTTCGCTGAAACTTAAGACCCGGATAGCGTAACCGACCCAGACCAAAGTACCTGCTAACGACTCACGAGACTCCCACGTAGCTGCCAGTCTCCGTATCTGTACACAGTCGATTGCTGGTGGAGGTTGTCTTGACATATATATTCTAATGTGCAAAAGAGAATAATGATGTTTATCGCGTATGCTAATTCTCACTGTGGTAAAATAAAATGGTGTCGGATGACTCTAGTAATGTTCGACAGCGAAATAGACGATATCGATATGTAAAGCAGAATTTTTCAAGTTACATCCGTCCCTCCATTCTTGAAAGCAATGCACTTTCGCTAGCCTGGCTTCACCCAGTTTTGATGGACGCGAAATCAGATTTTTAGATTTCAAGTTGGGCACTAAAACATGCGCCCCTTATTACAGGTGTCCTGACCCTAAATCCCAGGGGTAATATATCGAGCGGGAATAAGTGCATACGGAAGCACTGAAGCTCCGTAGGGAGTGACGCATACGAACAAGCTGCTAACTACCAATCCGAGTGAGAGAGTGCGAGAGAGTACTGCTGTAGTTTTTCGGGTTAATTCTTCCTTCATTCAGCCAATCATAAATCTGACCATCAACTGGGACCAAAAACACAAACATGCGCTCGTAAACGGCGCAGATGATCCACTGACTGGGTCTGACAGTTCGACCGTCGTACCGCGTGCTCGTGAATTAGTTTGCGGTAGACTTGTGCAACATCCACCGCACTCCTTCCTCCCATCTGAGCTCGGTGTTGAGACGTAGTCAAGAAGATCGGAGGTGAAGGAGGGCTGGCGTGGCTGGACCTGCACCTGGGCGTACCACAACACTCTCTGGTCCACAACAAACACTTGGACAGGATCGCAACCAACAACAGCGCCACAGCAAACCAGAAGAAGAATAAAGACTGGGTATCCATTCTCATGACCTGTAGACTCAGCTGCAGCGCAAGAACATCCACAGGCAGAGAACCAGACGCCAAAGAACTGCCAGCAGGCTGTGAGGTCCATGGTTTGCCGATCACGGCATAGTAGATGCTTACATACCTTGACGGGTTCTAGCAGATGAGTCACGAGCGCTTCACCGAACAGGATTTTATCATTTCCTCGTTAGCTGTCATTATTGGTCGCCACAGGTCGGGTATATAATCAATCAGGAATGAATATACGTCGATGTCTCGAAGCAAACAAGCTCCGAATGGGCGGCAAAGATCACAAAGGGTAGCCAACTACTAGGCAGGGGTCAGCCAAGTTATTATATCCGACGGAAAGAGGGTCACAGACAAGGCGTATGATTGTTTCTGGTTCCGACTGCTGGTCCGAGTTATTATTGATTGAACAAGGGCAGAATAATCTTGAAACAATACTGCACCAATCTACTCCCGTTCGTTGTCGTACCACCCTCCTCCGGTTATAGCCAGCGTTTGGTGTTATCGTCACGATTAGGGTTTTGACTAGCGTTGGGTTTACGAGGGTCAATGGAAGAGTTACAGTAAATTATCGGAAGACTAGGGTTGGGACTAAAGTTGGAGCACTCCCAGCGTGAGGCGACCCATGGCTCTAGGGCATCAATAATCCCGTGTCCGACTCCGATCTCTCAAAAATTAGTGGAAACCTTTATTGTTCTTTTAAAGCAAAATATGCACAAACAAACCGTCTTGGAGAGTGATCTCCACTAACATAAGAAAATAGATATTTCCGAACATTTCTGTTAAGGTTAACGGCGGGAATACAGTGTCGCAACACTTAGAATTGTCTATTCCCCCACCAGCCTGTCTTACGGGCGGACTACTACTACTACTACTACTACTACTACTACAACTACTACTACTACCACTACTACTACTACTGCTACTACTCCTACTACTAGAACTACTACTATAACTACTACTACTACTTCTATAACTACTACTACTACTACACTACCACCACTAATACTACTACTACTACTACCACCACCACCACTACTACTGCTACTACTACCACTACTACCGCTGTTACTACTACTACTACTACTACCACTGGCGGGAATACAGTGTCGCAACACTGAAGAAAACTTTTTCCCCCGTCTACCACCACTGATACGGCGAATAGTACTAATAATCCTACTATTACTACTACTACTACTACTACTACTACTACTACTACTACCACCGCCACCACGGCTCCCACTACTACTCTACCAACGCTTACAGTATGGGTAACTAATTGCAATAATACTAGCATCAGTAACGGAGTGTTGCGACACTGGTATCCAACCAGGTTTACTTTTGTGGTGGCGGTTAGGTCTAACGCTAGGTTTGAGGCATTGCTGCACCAGTGTCCTGTCAGCCAGGTCTTCTGCGAAAATTCTAGGCCTCCTTCACGTTCGTGACAACTTTGTCATATATCAGATTGCCTTTTCCGTTTCAGCCTCGGCTACTTTCCCCACTGACGGTTTCAGCATCCCACTTCGGCTTACTTCCCTTTTAGTGCTCAAATTATGCCTGCACTTGGGGCCAGAACAGCGTACTCGACCCCTGCCCCAAGTCTGCTATATGTTTTGAGTACAAACGAGTCTGTTTAAAGACCAGCTCCCTGTTTAATAACAAAGAATACACTAGTGACTATTTATTCATATGTCGCAAACACACATATTTTGAAGTTTACTTGGCCGCATTTTCCATAAAAGCTTTGTCTGACAGAAAAGGGGCCAATGAAACGATTAGCAGTTGGAAATAATATAGTGGGATGGATGCATAGACCCCTTAGCCGCCGCAAGTTACCTGTCATAGCTGGATGAATCAGGCGAAGCAAAGGACGATCCAGCGGTAGGGTGCGTCCCCAGAGAAATCATCCCCACTCAGAATTCTCCTATGTGGTCTGCTTTAGACACAACGGTCAGATTAACTGTGTAAATACAGTACCAACCAGTAGGTTGCAAGGTTGTTTCCTCAGAGGTTCACTTTGTCGGCAGGACACTGTCCGAAAGGTGAAAACACGCTTTTAAATGAAAATGGTGACTCAGAGATGAGGCTACAGAGCACAGAATAGCAGCAAACATCAGTCCTAGCCAATTGATGACTCTTTAGCAAACAGCCTTTAAGCAACACGTACACATTTCCCTGGGCAGAGGAGGAGGTAAGCACATCTTATTTAGCGCGCACTACGCATGGTGGCCATTAACTTTCGTTGGGCAGACAACTGAATTTGCATCTCGACTTCGGCAGTGAAATTGTAGCCGTTCCAAAAACGAGACATTTGAAGGTGTGCCCACCTTATTTACATGCTTGGTGGCAGCGTATGCAACAAAAACCGTGGACATAGAAAACTGTGTGAATGGTTGTAAACTGCGTGTAAACGGCGGTAATAGGGGTCTTTTGGGAGATGAGACGTTGAGTAATTAGGTCTATCGAAGGATTCGAGTTGTTATTGCCCTGAGTGCATGTTTCAATACAGTGATAACTAATACAGGAAGATAGCGGATGACACGGTTAGGTTTAGCGATAAGTCTGAGGTATTGATGCACCACGTGTCCTGCCAGCCAGGTCTTCTGCGGGAATTCCAGGCTTCCTGCAGTCTTGCGACAAATGCGTCATTCATCAGATTGCCTTTTCCGTTGCAGCCACGGCTACTTTCCCAACTGAACGATTTCAGCATCCTCCTTCGGATTACTTTACTTTCAATGCTTACATTTTGCTTACCCATAGGACCCGGACAGCGTAACCGACCCTTGCCCAAAATTCCAAGTTACGCTAATGAAATAAGATTGTATGCGTAGTCAGACTTCCCCGCAACAACAGCAGAATAACTTCGTATCAGTGCTAGTTACAAGGATTGGACGGGGACTTAACACCGACTCACAGTCCGATCAGAGCTGTTCGGCACATACTACTCAACCCTGATGCAGTCAAAAAGCACGACAGTTAGCGTTTTGATGTCTTTATGCTAAGCTCCTGGCTTCCTTGCAGAACTCCGGCATGCGACTGTAAGGCGCGCCAAATAACACCACCCGCCTCGTCGCAAGCAGTCGAAGAGGGACAGCTGCCCAAACGATAACCTCAAAAGCACCTCAGCCTTCCTAAAGGCTTTTGGGTATTTACAGAACCCCTTACTACATAGAAACGCATGCTGGTAGCCTACCATCAGACGTCATATTAAAATGCATGAGGCGTATATGACTGGCAGTCAGACTGGGGTCACTTCCATAGACCTTGAAGAACGCTAGGAAAGAAGGCCATTGAGATAAGTAACCAGTTAAAAGTAGGCGTGCGAAAGAGCGACAGACTTAATGTAGCCTTTCTGTAGACGCAGATCCTAGCCATGCCGCCTACTTAAACAAAATAAGTAACGGATTGTGATGCAATAAAATCAACTCGCGATTCGACAAGGTCCATAAATCATTACCGAGTGGGACCCTGTCCGGGTGCGGCGGCTCGGGCCGCGCCAGCCACCGGTGACCTCTCTCATCCCCCCCCCCCCGCTTCGACATCAGACCAAGGTAGGAGAGCAAAAAAGTGCGGCAGACGCTGCGCAAGTCTATCGCCACAAACTGATTCACGCGCAAGTCACCACCACCCCCGTCCTCACCCTGCTGCGGAGCACACGGTGGGCATAGTCGAACCGTCATCAAGAGGGCTTTTCATGGTAGATAAGTGGAAGACAAGAGCTCAAGCGACCTTCTTGCGCAACCGTCATTAACGTTCGGATGTGACGGAAGGCGGTTGAGGAAGTGCTTAGGGAACCTGTTGGCTCCAATAAATTCCGTTTTATATGGTCCTACCCAAAGGAATTCCCTTGCTACCACCCTTGCTTACTGCCACTTGCTTTCACTTTTGCTTATTGCCTTTCCCAGTCTGTTGCTTGATTCCTCCATCTCCCTGTCTGCAACTTTTGCCCTAACAGTCCGGCGGATTCAATAAAATCCTTACTTCCGCGCAGCGTAAAAAACATTAAGAAGACATTTTCCGGAATGATTGTCTTGAGCAAAATAGCATGGAAGGTGTCTGAGGACGTCCAATAGGAAAATGATGGGGTAAATCTGAAGAAAATAGGCAGAATGGGAGGAGGAATGCTGGAAAAAAATTGTACCCAAAATCATGGTAAAAAAAGTTAGTGACAAAGTGCCTCTTATCGATCAGCAAACACGTAGCTCTCACGTCGGAGAAGCCAGTTTTTGATTGGACAGTCAGGAACACCACCATAGGCACCCGTGCCAGTAAGAGAGGTCGAATTGCTGGCCTTTTTTGCGAACACTGGCACCACTCGATGACAGGGAACCAACAGCATTACTTCATTTCTCCTGAGAGCGCTGCCCACAGCGACTGGAGCAACTCTTCTTGGTGGCCGCCCATCGCAGACGGCATTCTCCATCGCCTGAGCAAGCCGTCCGTAGGAAATTTGCTTGCCTAGCCCACAACACTGTACCAAGGTTGTATACACCAGACGTTGGAAGGGAGAAACTGAAAGGTGTAAAAGAGTTGCCGGATTAAAAAGTAACGCGACAATCTCACACTGGGAGATCGCAAAATTGCTGGGTCCTATGAGGAATCTCGGGTAGGCTTCAGAGCCCCAAATACGGCTTAATTTTCGGTCACATAAAAATCACGTCAATGAGTAAATGGAATAATAAAAAACGAAAGGCCGAAGGGCGTGGTGTTTCCCTAGTCTATTTATAATCGTGTAAAAGTAAGTGTGTTGTCAGACGCATCAAGCCCCCAGACGAATACTTCGAAGAATATTTCCTTAAAAAAACACGGACCTTCTGAATCCTCGTGGTCCAAAGAACAGATTGGCGGCCTTAGTGCTGCTAGTCTTGCGTCAACATCGAATGCGTCCAGTTTATTGCGTGATAACAAACCTGAAATAAGGAAAAAAACTCTGAGATATTTCATACCTTAAACATGGAAAGCGAAAGGGGACCTACCTCAGAACTAGAAGGCATTCGAACAGTACTCGGAAGACTAGATGGCTAGCATTAATTTGCTTTCGATAGGTTTTCGTCAGACCCGTGCATTTATATGGGGACGGCATCAAACCAAACATGGCAGTGATTAGGAAAGTTGACCAAAGTTAGTAAAAGAGCACAGGCCGGGTGTGGACGGCAAGAGTCTGAGATGGCAACTTATCCTTGCCATCTCTGCGTAAGAGAGCCAGTGGAGAATAATATTCGAATCCTTTTTGCTGGGAAATTTCGTGAGACTGCTTGACCAGAGCGTCTCCATGAAAAAAGACTTTGAGGAACGCAGTTTTAATATCAGCAGTCAGTGTGGTGGGTTTTTCCGGTCGCTCGACAAAACTCTTCACAATAAACCTGTCAGGAGACCCGTTTTTGTGAATCAAATCCTGGATTTTGCTAAGTTCCTCCTCGATGCTGTCTGTCGAGCCGATTTTTCTAGACCTCTGCACCAAACACCGGACAAGATTTTTCTTTTGTTTAAGGGGTACCAAACTGCCGAAATTCGTGTATGGTCCAGACCAGGCTTTCTTCAGATAGAAGCTCCTTCGGACGCTACCGTCAGGTCTCCTGTTTGAAAAGGATACGTACCAGCCACTTTCGTTTCTCATGTAAACCTGGTCTATGAATGTGCCCGATTCACGGGCTATACGGGTGTTACAGTATTTGCAGGACGCAGTTGCTATGCCACCACATGCCTGTAGAAATTGGCAGCTGTGCATTCATCAGAGGTGGCCGCACGTGGTTCGATTGCCGAAAAGCTACGTCGATTTCTACAGTAACAAGTGCAAAGATGTCATCGAAGAAGCGATCGTAAGGCGTAGGCTTGCTGATCTGATCGTTTAGTTGAAATTTCTCCAGCTTATCCATGAAGACGTCTGCCAAGAGGGGTCCAAGAGGCGAACCCAGGGCAACGACGTCTATTTGTCCATGGATTAGGTTGTCAAAAAGGAACTGCAAATTCAATGTGCATCTTAGAAATAATTCCTTGGGGGTGTACGTCAAAATCCTATTTCCTGTTATTTTATAGGAATTCGCAGATGTCACTAACTGTTTCGGTGACCGGGGCGTTGGTAAAAAGTGATGAGACATCTAGTGAGAACATTACCAAACCGTTAAGACCACGACCTTCGATGTTGTCAATGAATTCGAAGGTGTTCTGATAGCTGCGTGGTGCTGACTGTCGTTATACGGGCTTGAATCTCTCTGGTAACTATTTCGCTATCGCATGATACCGAGAGTCCAGTATGTCCAGAATCGGAGGAACTGGCAAACCGTCCCTATGAATCTTAGGTAAACCATACAGTCCAGAAATGTGTGCCGATAGGTCGGAGGTGATCTAGGTCACGGTCAGATTTTGAAGCCCCTTGTATGGAGCCTTCGTAGGCAGTCGACATCTGTTTTATCCGTGCGATATTCTTTAAGTTTAATGTTCTTTTAATGTCCCATTAACTCGATCTCTGTGGGAAAGAAGGAGATGCGATCTATGGGACAAGAGGTATATTCGCCTGTCAGTTCAGATTGACACTCGAATCCATTCTCAGAGATAGAAGCATATAAGTTTTGTGAGCTATACGGGTGTTACAGTATTTGCAGGACGCAGTTGCTATGCCACCACATGCCTGTAGAAATTGGCAGCTGTGCATTCATCAGAGGTGGCCGCACGTGGTTCGATTGCCGAAATTTCATCACTTGTGCGGTTTCTTAGACAACTTGGCCGGCCAAAACTGGCAACGGAAACAGTGATGGGTTTAGCAATGAGGTAATTACCTGATCAACACACACGAGCCATTAATGGCTGTGATATTGCCAACGTTGTTGGCTAACTTAGTAACTACTAGGCAACCTGGCCCATCAATACTTTTACCGCAAACACTGTTCACTTGCGAGGCCCTGTGCGAGTGGAACTTATCGGAAGACGTCAACAAACTCATCGCGTTAGTCAGGACTGCACACTAGACAGGGGTAACAATCCGGAATCAATTGCCATACGAAGAAAAGTATGGAGGCGTTTGCTGGAGCTCATAGGCTTTCGTGCGAAGCAGATACAAGGGAGATGCAGGGGCACTGATCGGACGACGCAGAGACAGCGAAAAGTGATGACACCAAATCTTGCGTCACTCAGTGCTTACTTCTCCTAGTCCGACGAGCCTGAAATCCTAACGAGGTGGGAATAGTGGTAGGTGCAGGGTCTTTGAATTGTGAACGAGAGTCCAAAAGCAAACGCGACATCGCCTCAACCCTGTACATCAAT